>CM014271.1:49770052-49802459 GCA_004135705.1 Alloteropsis semialata
GCATTCTACTACAAAGATGTGCCCATTCGAGATTGTTTATGGGTTGTTACCACGTGCTCCCATTGATTTAATGCCATTGCCTAGTTCTGAAAAGTTGAATTTTGATGCTAAGCAACGTGCTGAATTGATGCTGAAACTGCATGAAACCACTAAAGCAAACATAGAGCGCATGAATGCTAAGTACAAATTTGCTGGGGATAAAGGTAGAAGGGAATTGATTCTTGAACCTGGAGATTTGGTTTGGTTGCATTTGCGAAAGGATAGGTTTCCTGAATTAAGAAAATCGAAACTGATGCCTAGAGCTGATGGCCCGTTTAAAGTGCTGGAACGTGTTAATGAGAATGCATATAAGCTTGATCTTCCTGCAGATTTTGGGGTTAGTCCCACATTTAATATTGCAGATTTGAAGCCTTATTTGGGTGAGGAAGATGAGCTTGAGTCGAGGACGACTCAAATTCAAGAAAGGGAGGATGATGAGGACATCAACACCAATCATACGTCCACGCCGTCCACGCCGACACCTGCTGGTCCTATTACTCGTGCTCATGCTCGAAAACTTAATCATCAAGTGAGGTCCTTCTTGAGCTCTTGTCCATCCTGTTTAGATCTTGGAGACACGTGCACTCTTGTTTTGATTAGGAATCAAGGAGAAGACCAAAAGGGAAAAGGAATCGCGTAGGCTGGATTCGGACTGCAGCACACCTCCAACTCGTGACGGTCGCCACGGTTACATACGGCGTCGGATTGGGATGGTTCTGGACTTGTTGGAAAGCTGATCAAGTCTACGTTCATATGGTTCTGGTGTCATACACATATCTGTCCAGAAGCGACGTCGATGGCCCAAAAGATACCGAGAGGTCGTTCTGTCAAGGGTGCTGCGCCACCTTAAGTTAGCCCAATGGGCTTGTATTGTTTAGAGTCCAGTAGGGACACGTCCTAGGGTTGGAGCACGACCCAAACTCTCCTTTGGTCGTCCTCCTCACGTCATATATCCCGTAGCCGTCACCAGGAACACTTGGGTTTTGTTTAGATCAAGTTTAGCCATCGCTACTTGCTTGTAGGCGCGCGTGCTGATCCAGTCGCCCGTCTCCTTGTCTTCGGAACCCCACTCTTATTAAGATTCAGTTTGAAACCTTCAATTTTATCTTGCAATTTCAGTGCTTGTTTCCTCGTTCTTGCTAGTTCTTCGATTGCTTGCAGGACGGGAGCCCTAGTGGCTGGTTGTCGCGCTCCACAAGATCGTGATAGCTTTTTGGAAGTGGTGTATCGGTCGCTAAGGCGCGGTCTTGGAAGGCTGTAGTCGGGCCGTGAACGTCATCTCCATCTACCAATCGAGTTATCTCACACCTCTCATCGAAAGATCGGCCACAAACCCTAGCGGTTTCTTATCAGAAGGGAGCCAGAGGGGGAGCAGGAGGTGGCGCAACTGCCGGTGGACCTTCCGGCACGTCGGGCGGCAGCGCGATGGAGCTGCGAGGGGAGTCTCCAAAAAGGAGGCGAGGCAACTTGAACTTGCGGCTAAGTTTCTTTTTTCCCATGGTGTTGGGAAGGGGAAGGCTTAGTGGGGAAGGTTCAAGTATGGATATATCCAAGGGGTTTGATATTTAAAGACCCTAGGGCGGCACGGATCGAGGAACCGGAACAGTGTCGTGATTTGTGGCGCGTGCACTGCTAGAGTTTCGGGAGACGTGCGAAGTGGAGTTTAAATGCACGGGGTGTTGGGGGATTGGCCTGTCAAAAAAACGCCTTCACCCTTATTTTGCTTTTGAGCACCATGTATTTGCCTTCGCTACACATGAAAGCTCGCTGCCTTCACAGGTGACAGGGCGTTCTGTTGTGGTCCATTACCTTCGCAACGTTGATTTCAATTACTCACCTGCGGAGGTAAATATGAGCATTGCATGCGTCCGGTGCTCTCGGTGCTGGATGGCGCCGGAAATGGATGCGAAGGCATTATGAGCTGATCTGTCGCCTTCGCTCTCCTGGTCGGATTTTAGGCAGGTGCGAAGGTAACTTACAGATATCACCTGCGTATGCTTGGTTCATCTTGTTACACAGGACAAAGACAAGCTCGGGTGATGGCGCGGCTGCCTTTTTCCTCTTTGAGCGGTAGAAGGCGCTGCCCAACCGAAGGCACTCTGAGTGGTGAAGGCGACAAAGGTCATTGGAGGCACGGTGAAGGGAGCGTGGACCAGGTCCAAACCGAGTCAAAGACGGAGTTGCTGGTCTACGCATTCACACTAAGACATGCGGATGTACTCTTGTACCCTTGGAAAGTCTAAGTTGTTTAGTCTAGAGGATGATGCCTGGTTTTCAAGGGTATAAGGGGAATGTAAAAGGTGCCTCTTGACCTCCCTATAAAAGGGGACCTCCCACCAACGTGTAAAGGGCTGATTCCCGGGAACACTGTTGATAAGTAATTTACTGTTGCTTGTCCCTGTTCTCTGTCTTGGCTGTTGATTGGGCTCATTGGCTTCGGCTTGTAACCCAACACGGGGCAGGAATCACCAACCCTTGGCGTTTCAGTTTTCAAGATGGAATATTCTTTATTTGATTAAATTATGGCTTTTGTTTTCTCTGACCTTGTCATTCAGATGCAGGTTTCTCCATTCAGAGTTCGGGATCTTTTTCCAGCTCTTGCATTAAAGTGATTATCGAGATATTTGCATATCCTAAAATCACCCGAAGAGTAAAAAGACCCGAAGGCTACTCAAGGAATAACCTTTTCTGAACAAGATAAGCTCGGAGGCTATTGTTGAGGCCATAATACTCGGGTGCCCGATCACGAGGATTGCCGACTACCGACTCCAAGCAAAGAAGACTCCGAACAAGATACGACAGCTGGATGGCAGAAGGAAAGCCTGATGATAGTTGGAGTCCTACTAGGTTTAGGTCTATTTTGTCTTGTAAGGCACGTCTCCCTGGACATAAATAGTGGGGGGTCCTGCATGTAGAGGGTATTCCCAATCTTAGCGAATCCACCCGAGAGTATTTGTTACACCATTGTAATCTGTACTCGCCGAGATAATACATGCAAACAACTGGACGTAGGGTTATTACTCGATCTCGAGGGCCCGAACAAGGATAAAATCCCAAGTCTCTGTGTTCATCTACTATGATCAATCTTCGCACGAAGCGGGGTGCCTGCCGGACAAATATCTGCCGAGTACAACCTCGACAATGTTCATGCCTTATCATTAGATATACGATGTTCATGCATAGGCTAGTCGATCTAAGCTACAACATCGGTTCGTTGTTCCTTCGTGTTTGCTCTAGTTCCATGTTTCCTGGGAAAGCTGGGGTTGTCGTCTCATGCATGAGTGTGGTGCTAGGGCATGACGAAAACCTACGAATGTGACTGTGGCCCACGGTTTGAGGTGTAGGCGGCTGGTGGTGACAGCCCTGTCCGTCCTTTGTATTCCCCCACGTTCGTGTATCAGTATAGGAGGTACATAAAGCCTTTCCACTCGCTGGCAGACCAGTGCGGTTTGGTCTCCCCGCTTGTGCCTGGGTGCTTAGAACTAAGTCCTATTCATGTCTTGTATAACCTGTGCTAAACTTGTATAATGCCATAGGACCCCTTTTAAGCCTTGCTCCTGCTAACCTTAGGATATTCTTTATTCTTGGAAATGACTTCTTGGATGATGTGTCCAAGTACCTCAATTACTATCATGCTCCATGTACAAGTAGAACTACGTTATTTGAAATAAAATCCTACTGATCATTACTAATTTATTTCATTTTATCATGTTGGCGTTACAAAATAATCATGACTTAACAAGCGCCAACAAACTCCCCCAAGCTATGACTTTGCTCGTCCCGAGCAAAACTTGGAGAGTTAGGAACTTAGGATCAGAATCGCTTACTTCCCATAAAAGAAATTTTCAATAAGAAAGCAATTCATGACTTGATTAAGTTGGCAAAGATTAAATCATCCTTTTTACCTTATCACTCATGGGGCTTTTTAGCTTTTTCTTCATCTTGAGCGGTTGAAAACCAGAACAACTTAGCGAGAGCGCTTTTCCCTAAACCTTAGCTCCACCTTTTCACCGGAGGTTTTTAAAAAAACTTTTGTAAAAGAAAACAAGGCTCCTCAAGTGACTCTCTTAAGTCTCTCGTAAGTGCATGAATCCTTTCCATCACTCCTCTCAAATTTCTCTTCAATGATATAACAAGTGGAGCTTATGAACGGGAAACTTTTGTTTCACACATGCATTGTTTCTTTTGTTGAGTCAAATCCAGGATCAATGAAGAATTAAATCATACACTCAAATTGGAGTGTGCAAGTGTGGATATGTGGTACTGGAAGAATGAACTCCTTTTAGAGAATTTCTCTTCTTTAGAAATTTTGCTATAAAGCTTGGGTCCCCCTTTTTTTTTCATGAACTATACAGTGTCCATAATTTTCTTTTTCTCTCTTTTTTTTCATGGACTAGACTTATGTCCATATCTTTTATTCTCTTATTTGGCTTTCATAGGGAGCCTAAGCCTTATGCCTAGAAATATTTTTGGAGAAGAATCTCTTTGGAATATTTTATTCTAGCGAACAAGTGATAAGCATGCTGCTTACTTCTAGGGTAGAAGTATTGCATATGTGGTGACATGTATGTGACTCCAATTTTTAAGAGCATGAAGTAAATCTTACAACGATCGCAATGAACTTGATAGAACTCAAAACAAATACACATGCTCTTTGTAGTGGTTGGAATATGGGGCTCTGGTAGGATTTTCACTCTTCACTGAGGAGTCTAGACTTTTGTTCTTTTTGAAATAAAAATCTCCGGGATCAGGTTTCACTGTGGTAAAGATAAAGCAACCCTAACTTATTATCTCATGGCTCCCAACAACCTAGAATCAGATTTAGCATTTGCTACCCACAAGTTTTAAGTTTCCAAGAAAGTCATTAATTTAAGCCAACAAATTCAAGACACAAATGACTGCCTTATTGAGACTTGAATAAATTGGGAAAGTCATAGCAAATGTTCATCACTTCCAAACAAAGCTTCATTTTTTTAAGCAAGATAAAAGAAAAACGAAGAGAATGGTTCAGACAACTTACCTGTACGGGGGTCCTCCCCAAAGCTGGACTTTTCACTGCTGGCGGTAATGAGGATCGTTCGGGTCAAAACCTTGGGACCGAAGATAGGCAGTTAGGTTCTGGTTGCCCGCCTGGATGCTGTTCTAGAGGGTGTTGAAGTTCTGTGCTGACTGGTCCCACCAAGCTTGCGACTGCTGCACATGCTGGGTTAACGTATCATCAATACGGTGAGTGGTTACCTCTAGGGTTCCCATGCGGTTGGATAACCCATCCATGCTGCTGCGCCAGTCCCTTGCCGAAAAGGAACGTCGTGCGTCGAACGGAGGAGGGCCGCCACTTGAGCTAGACGACTGATGATAGCGCGGGTCTTGGGGATTCCATTCTGCGTGTGGCACTTCATGCCATCCTGAACCTCCTGCCATTTATGGTGGAGGCAGCTGCGGCTGCTCCCAGTTTGATCCTGCTGGTATGTATGGCGGAGTTGGAGGCTCCCATGCTGCTTGGGCCTGCGGCACTCCGGCTTCTCCCCGTCGGGACATGCTTCTTGTCACCGTTCCTGTCATGCTTTGCCTGCCTTCCTGTTGCAACTCCAACAAAAGTGTTTTGCATCTGTACAACCAGTATTCCAGTGCTGGCAACGGAATTCTGGTTGTGCTATTATGATAAACCATAACAAGCTTTTGGTCTATGGCATGAGTAACAAGGTGACTCTGAACAAAATGAGACTCGTCCAGAGTTGGGCGAGGCTGCGGAAGGAACTCGACTCGATAATTATCCAAAAGGCCCATCGACTCAAAAATGCGAGTAACCAAAGAAGTGCATTCAATGGGACCTTGCCTCTTAAAAACACCCATCCATTGATCAATCATGAAAACAACAGGTGAGACTTTTATCTTCTTAACCATTGCATATAATAATTTTAATTCATCAATACGCACGGTTCGAAGATCATTTCGAGGAAATAGAGTCATAGCAAGCCAGCGATGCATGAAACGAAGAGTGGGATTATGAATGTGACTAGTTCTAGGGGGAGTGCCATCTGTGGTACCCGAGATATCCCGCCAAAAGGATTCTCTCACAAAATGCCTCAAAACTTTATCAACTTCCAAACTGCAACGCTTGCTAAAACCCAGATAGGTACTAAGCTGCCTCCAAGAAACGAAATACTCTTCCCTTAAAAAGCGAAAAGTAATCCCTTCCTCACCCTTTGATAGAGCTGGAGTGCCCGATCTTTCGGTGAGTGGAGATAAATTCGACTTGGTGGAAGTAGACCCTCACGATCCGACTACGACGAGCGAACCCGAAGCGCCAATGCAATCGCTGAACCAACTCCCGATGGTTACCAACCTTGCCGGTGCAAGATCAGCCTGATCACGAAGATCAATTCCTGTCTGCAATCGAAGAACGAACAAGAACAAGATGCGAGCAATCACAATATCACTCGAAGATGGGGTTCTGAATCACGAGGACAGCTCGTATTTGTGCGTGTTCGAGAGTAGCTAAAGCTAGATGAAAACAAAACCCAAGTCTGAAAATAAAAGAGGAGTCTATCTAAATAGGGGGCGCAGCCCCTGGTGGCCAGGAGGGGCGGCGCGCTACAGTACCCACGCTACAGTACCGTGGGTACTGTTCACGCCTAGGGTTTGCGAGGGTTGGGCCTGCTGTTGGGCCAACGTCTAATCTTCTGGGCCTTCATTCTTCAGTAGCATGACGAAGTTCAGTTCTCTTGCACGGGCCTGAGTGATTGGCCCAGCTGAAGAAGAAGGTGGCGCCTGGGATGGAGATGCTGCTGGTGTAGATGTACTCGTGTGGTCGTTGATGTCCTCATCATCCTCCCCTTCTTGAACCGAAGTCGTCCTCGACGGCAACTCCTCATCCTCTTCCGCATACGGTTTCAAATCTGCAACATTAAAACTAGTGGAAACACCAAACTCCGCAGGCAGGTCAAGGATATAAGCATTATCATTAATCTTGGTTAGCACCTTAAAAGGGCCAGCAGCACGAGGCATCAATTTAGAACGGCGCAAAGTAGGAAAACGATCCTTTCTCAAATGCAACCAAACCATATCACCAGGTGCAAAAGAAACAAGTTTTCGACCTTTACTACCAGCAACCTGATATTCAGCATTAGCAGCAGCAATGTTTTGTTGAGTCTGTTCATGCAAGTTAATCATTTGTTCAACATGTGCAACAGCATCTATGTGTGGGGCGTCCGCAGCATCAAGCGAAAACAAATCAATAGGCGCCCGCGGAATGTAACCATAAACAATCTGAAAAGGACACATCTTTGTAAAAGAATGCGTTGCATGATTATAAGCAAACTCAACATGAGGCAAGCAGTCCTCCCAACGTTTCAAATTTTTGTCTAAAACAGCCCTAAGCATGGTTGACAAAGTTCGATTAACCACCTCAGTTTGTCCATCAGTCTGAGGGTGACAAGTTGTGCTAAACAGCAATTTAGTTCCCAATTTATTCCAAAGTGATCTCCAAAAATGACTGAGAAACTTAGCATCACGATCCGAGACTATTGTATTTGGAATACCATGCAAACGAATAATCTCTCTAAAGAACAATTCAGCAACACCGCTAGCATCATCAGTCTTATGACAAGGTATAAAATGAGCCATTTTGGAGAATCGATCAACAACCACAAAAATGCTATCCCTCCCCTTCTTAGTTCTAGGCAATCCCAAAACAAAGTCCATAGAAATATCAAGCCAAGGGGAAGTAGGAACAGGCAAGGGCATATACAAACCATGGCTGTTCAATCGTGACTTAGCTTTCTGACAAGTAGTGCAGCGGGCAACAAGGCGCTCAACATCACGGCGCATCCGGGGCCAAAAGAAGTGGGCGGCCAGCACCTCATGCGTCTTGTAAACGCCAAAATGTCCCATGAGACCGCCTCCATGCGCTTCCTGTAACAACAAAAAACAAACCGAGCTTGCTGGAACACACAGCTTGTTAGCGCGAAACAGGAACCCATCCTGCATGTGAAATTTGCCCCATGGTTTCCCATTCATACAATGGACCAAGACATCTTTAAAATCAGCATCGTCGACATATTGATCTTTTACAGTTTGCAAGCCAAAGATTTTAAAATCTAACTGAGACAGCATGGTATATCGACGAGACAAAGCATCAGCAATGACATTTTCCTTCCCGTTCTTGTGTTTAATAATGTAAGGGAAAGACTCAATGAATTCTACCCAAGTAGCATGACGACGGTTCAGATTTGTTTGGGTACGAATATGTTTTAAAGTCTCATGATTAGAGTGAATTATAAACTCACGATGCCAAAGATAGTGCTGCCATGTTTGCAAAGTGCGTACTAAAGCATAAAGTTCCTTATCATAAGTAGAATATCTCAGGCTAGCACCGCTTAATTTTTCACTAAAATAAGCAACCGGTTTTCCTTCTTGTAACAAGACAGCACCTAGCCCAATACCGCTGGCATCACATTCAAGCTCAAATATTTTACCAAAATCAGGTAATTGCAAGAGAGGAGCATGTGTTAACTTATCTTTTAAAGTGCTGAATGCTACCTCCTGCGAATCACTCCAAGTAAACGGCACACCTTTCTTTGTAAGCTCATGTAGAGGCGCTGCAATGGAGCTAAAATCACGGACGAACCTGCGATAGAAACCTGCGAGTCCAAGAAAACTCCGAATCTGTGTGACCATCGTCGGTGTAGGCCACTCCCGAATGGCATCGATCTTGCTGCCATCCACCTCAATGCCCTGTGGAGTGACAACATAGCCAAGAAACGAGACACGTTGCGTGCAAAAGATGCATTTTTCTATGTTACCAAATAAACGAGCAGCACGCAACGCACCAAAAACAGCACTCAAATGTTCTAAATGCTCTTCCATAGACTTGCTGTAAATGAGGATATCATCAAAATAGACAACAACAAACAATCCTATGAAGGGCCTTAGAACTTCATTCATCAAACGCATAAAGGTACTAGGAGCATTAGTCAACCCAAACGGCATAACCAACCATTCATATAACCCAAATTTTGTTTTAAAAGCCGTTTTCCATTCATCACCCAATTTCATTCTAATCTGGTGGTACCCGCTACGCAAATCAATCTTAGTGAAAATAATGGCACCACTAAGCTCATCTAGCATATCATCAAGGCGTGGAATAGGGTATCGATAACGAATGGTGATGTTATTAATAGCATGACAATCTACACACATACGCCATGACCCATCTTTCTTTGGAACAAGTAACACAGGAACTGAGCAAGGGCTAAGAGACTCACGAATGTAACCCTTGTCAAGCAACGCCTGGACCTGGCGCTGAATCTCCTTCGTCTCATCCGGGTTTGTACGGTATGGTGCGCGGTTCGGAAGCTGTGCGCCGGGAATGAGATCGATCTGGTGCTCAATGCCACGAATCGGTGGAAGACCCGGTGGTAAATCTTTGGGAAAAACATCAGCGTACTCCTGCAAAAGGTTAGCAACCGCAGGGGGAATATCCAAAGATGGTGCATCATCAAGTGAAACAAGCACAGTAGAGCATACAAGTGCATAGCAGGGCAAATGAGCATCGTGTAGATCAGCAAAATCAGCACGTGTAGCAAGTAAAACAGGAGCATTCAACTTGATTTCAGAATTAACAGGGGTCGATGGTGATGGTTCAAGTTGTTTAGCAGTTTTAGCAGCTCGAGCAAGATCATCTTTAACAATTTGTTCAGGTGTCATGGGATGTATAATTATTTTCTGACCCTTAAACATGAGAGAATAATGATTTGAACGACCATGATGCAAGGTATCAGTATCATATTGCCAAGGTCTACCAAGTAACAAAGAGCATGCTTCCATGGGAATGACATCACAATCGACAAAATCAGAATAAGCACCCATGGAAAAAGGGACACGCACTGACCGCGTTACCTTAATTTTGCCACCATCATTAAGCCACTGAATGTGATATGGGTGCGGATGCTTACGGGTGGGTAACGACAACTTCTCTACCAGCACAGTACTCGCCAAATTGTTGCAGCTGCCGCTGTCGATGATGATGCGAACCGACCGTTCTTGCACAACGCCTTTAGTATGGAATAGAGTGTGTCATTGATTCTTCTCGGGTGGGGCAACCTGCGTACTAAGAACACGCTGTGCAACAAGACTCTCATACCTATCGGCGTCGCCGGGACCGACATGAACCTCCGCATGATCTGCATTGTCAGTGGCAAGCATAGCATGTCGAGTATCCTCGGAATCACTAGCAGAAGAGTACTCACCATCGTCACGTATGAGCAAAGTGCGCTTGTTTGGGCAGTCCCGAATCATGTGCCCAAAGCCTTTGCAACGATGGCACTGAATAACCCTTGTACGCGCGGTGGAAGGAGGAGCGCCTGTAGCTGGTGGCGCGGCTGGTTTGGCCGTCGTCTCTCGCGGTGTAGCGCTGGACGTGGACGAAGTGGGGCGAGAAAAAGCCGAACTGGACGCCGGGCTCCGACCTGCAAAAGAGTTAGTATAGGGCTTCGATCGTCGTCCATGCACTTCACATTCAGCTTTACAAGCAAATTCAAATAACGTGGTTATATCATGATACTCCTTATAATCAAGTATGTCCTGAATTTCTCGATTTAAACCACCACGAAAACGTGCCATCGCAGCGTCATCAACTTCAAATATACCACAACGAATCAAACCTTTTTTTAGTTCCTGGTAATACTCCTCAACAGATTGATTGCCTTGTTGAAAACACTGCATTTTATTAAGCAAATCGCGGGCATAATAGGAAGGCACAAAGCGGTGTCGCATAGCAGATTTTAATTGAGTCCAAGTGGTGGGAATAGCAGTAGGATGTTTAAGTTTATGTTCACGCCACCAAATTAAAGCAAAATCAGTAAATTCACTAATAGCAACTTTAACTTGAGAATCAGCAGGAATATCATGGCATGAAAATTTCTGTTCAACTTCTAATTCCCAATCAAGATACGCAGCAGGATCATATTTGCCATTAAAAGATGGAATTTTAAATTTAATCTTAGCAAATGAATCATTAGCGGGTGGACGTACCACACGACGGGCGCAACCGTGACGATCGCCCTCTTGCTCCGTGTCACCGCCATAATCCTTCTGGAGGTCGGTGATCCGCGTGGTCAATGTGTCGAGGCGTGCCGTGATGGTGTCAAGCGTGGCCTTAGTGGCTGTCTGCGCGAGGTCTAGCTGATCGAACCGCTCGTTCGCCAAAGTGACCGATGAATCCATCCGTTCATGTATGGTCTTTATGTCCGTGGCAAGTCCATCAACTTGTGCCCGTACGTCCTGCAGCTTTGTATCCGTCATGTCGTTTTCTCCTGACATGGTTAGCGCAAACACAAGAACAAAATCCTACGACTACGAGGATGTAATGCGCTCACAAAAGTGCTGTTATCAAATTCTTATTTGTTCTTACCACGCACACAGGGGCGAACTGCAACCAACCGGTGGAACTCGCGAAAGATTGGAGCAGCGATTGCCTGGAGAAACAAAATCTGCTCGTCGTAGAAATATGTGGAGTTTTGGGTAGGCTGCACTCAGATCAAGGATTAGCACAATCAAACAATAATGCAAGGTTGAATTATAGTGCTAACACGTAACAATGCTGCTGGAAACAAGGTGTAAAAGGGAAACAAGAAATAGAGGGAGGGGAAGGAAAGAAAGGGGGACACCGGAGATGGGAGGGCAGCAGGCGTGCGCCCCAACCAAGAGTCCCTGCGTGGTTCGGTTTCCTTCTGTGCGCAGGATTGCTGTCCCTTTTTTTTTCAGAGAAACTCACAAACTGATTATATGAACAAAGGAATACAAATGAGCAAGTCACCACACACACTTTTTCTGGAAGAGTAGGGGTATTCCGGTAAAAAAAAAGATACTCTCTCTCTCTCTCAAGAGTGAGCCGAGATCAGCCAGGATTAGGCGACCTGTTTTTTTTTGTTTCTTTCTCTTCTTTTTTTTCTCCTCTTTTTTTTGATTTCTTTCCTTTTTTTTGACTTTCCAAACACACAGGAAGGAGGGTGATCAGGGGGGATCGGCGCTAACCAGGGGGCGGCGCAGTTCAGGGACTGGCGCGCTCCAGAGGGGGGTTGGCGATCAGAGAGGCGCGACGCTTGTGGTGGATGTGGCGGCGGCAGAAGATGGTGGCGGCACCTAGGGTTTAAGAAAAAGAAAGGCGAGAAAACACAAAGTAACCAGCAACAATTGAAGCGTAAAGCACACAAATTCAACAACGCAAATTATTGAAAGAAGGTGCGAGGCTCAAAAGGGTGCTGGGACAAAGATCTAACCTGACAATTTTTTGGTTTTGTGGACTGTAGGTAATGGAAAAAAAACACTCGATAAACTCACCGATCAACCTGGAAAGCTGATACCACTTGATAGAGCTGGAGTGCCCGATCTTTAGGTGAGTGGAGATAAATCCGACTTGGTGGAAGTAGACCCTCACGAACCCGAAGCGCCAATGCAATCGCTGAACCAACTCCCGATGGTTACCAACCTTGCCGGTGCAAGATCAGCCTGATCACGAAGATCAATTCCTGTCCGCAATCGAAGAACGAACAAGAACAAGATGCGAGCAATCACAATATCACTCGAAGGTGGGGTTCTGAATCACGAGGACAGCACGTATTTGTGCATGTTCGAGAGTAGCTAAAGCTAGATGAAAACAAAATCCAAGTCTGAAAATAAAAGAGGAGTCTATCTAAATAGGGGGCGCAGCCCCTGGTGGCCAGGAGGGGCGGCGCGCTACAGTACCCGCGCTACAGTGCTGCAGGTACTGTTCATGCCTAGGGTTTGCGAGGGTTGGGCCTGCTGTTGGGCCAACGTCTAATCTTCTGGGCCTTCATTCTTCAGTAGCATGACGAAGTTCAGTTCTCTTGCACGGGCCCGAGTGATTGGCCCAGCTGAAGAAGAAGGTGGCGCCTGGGATGGAGATGCTGCTGGTGTAGATGTACTTGTGTGGTCGTTGATGTCCTCATCACCCTTTCTCAGAGTAGAAAGAAATTGGATTGTTAACAAACGACACCCATCCTCGTTAATGCGAGCAAAATCCGACCATCCCACAGCACCCCACACGGTTTCGAAATCAGTAGCCATACCTGATTTCTCCATGAGTTCGCTTGTGAACACACGCGTGTGATCAAAAGCGCGACCCAGAAGAATTTGATACGCTTCCAGTTCGTAGCCTTCTTCGATGTCGAGTTGATCGTCGGAGATGAACACCGAGCGAGGATCATCGTCGTTTTGGTTGCTGCTGGAGCTGTCCCCGTTGCCATCTCTATTGCCACCGCTGCCACCGCCTCCTGCGGATGTAGCGCCAGCACCGGTGTAGTAGTACTGGTCTTCGGAGATCTCCATGCATTGTTGGTTGTCCATCCTCTCTTCGGAGCCACCAGCTGATTCCATGATCTCCGTGCTGGAGGAGATCACCTCAGTGCTCCCTGAGTGTCGGCTCCTCCTCGAACTTGACCCCTTCAATTTCTTTGCTTGCTTTACGACTCCTCTGACGATGTTCATGATTTCTGCACAAAGAACAACAAGCAACAAGAATGACACTTGGAAGACAAAAAGATTAGCATTAGCAAGTTAGTCGTCCAAGAGTTAGTCGTTCTTGCGGGGCGTGAACGCCTCCACAAAAGTCGTTCTTGTGGGTTATGACACACCACAAATAAGCGTTCTTGTGAGATTTTGGTTACCTCCACAACACGTTCAAGAGTTTGAGCATGAAAATAACAGCACCGTTATGCAGAAATGAAAAGCCTTCCACCCCCGGCCATGCCTATGAAAAGCCTTCCACCCCCGGCCGTGCCTATGAAAAGCCTTCCACCCCCGGCCAGAGCT
Source organism: Alloteropsis semialata (assembly GCA_004135705.1). NCBI lineage: Eukaryota > Viridiplantae > Streptophyta > Magnoliopsida > Poales > Poaceae > Alloteropsis > Alloteropsis semialata. The sequence continues at coordinate 49,783,925 of CM014271.1, forward strand.
CCACACCGCCACCGCTGTCCGCCGACCACCTCGCCAGTGAACTCCCCTCTCCGCGCCTCCACTAGCCCACCCGAGCTCTCCAGAGCCACCACCCACCACTGAGCAAGCTCTCCGAGCCACGTATTACCCACCACAGCCACCGTCGTCACCGGAGTTGGAGCCGAAGCGGCCGCATGTTGACTGTCCTTAGATGCGCCAATTGTGAACTGCAAGCGCACGGATCAGTTGTAGCTTTTCCCTTTGAGTATTCCCTCAAGGTTTATCAATCCGTGGATCGACAGTGAACTACCTAGGGTTTTCTATCTAGCTAACGGATCTAATCCCAACATTAGGCATAGATTGCATATGAAGGTAAACCAAATAGATATGAGTGAAGTGTAGGGTTGATCTCATCCGGAAGCACAGGCAAAGATAACATAACCAAGGTTAACAAAGGCCTTATCGTCTCTAGGTACAGCTCTTAGTCAAAAGATGATCAAAACCATAGATTGCATCTCTACCAAATGTACCCGAGTCTTCTCTCAGAAAGGCGGCTCGCAAGCGGCCTACTTTCCAATGGTCGCCGCTGCAAGGTGCGTGCTAACGCCTAAGGTTTCCCAAAACTTTACCTCAAACGCCCACCAAGTGCTCTTTACTCGAAGCTCCTCCTCTTGGTGGCCACGCAACAACTCCCATCGTACTTGCTATCGATCCATCTCAACATCACGTCGTCGCCAGAACCTTTCCCTCCAGCATGCTGTCACCACATTAAGGTAATCAACAGACAAGCTAGAACGCGCTACTTTAATGTATCCGCAAGATATGGACTAATCACCATGATTTGATCTAATCTTACTAAGAACATATGATGGCCGTGCATATGAATATAAAGCATCCAATGAAGTAGACCAAGGTTGAGACAACTAGAATAGAGATTAGATTGATATCACCATCGTGTGTGTACATACCCCGATGAATCATGGGGTTTGACTCCTGAACTCCGCCGTGGCACAACCGCATAGGGAGGCCATGGCGGCTAGGGTTGGCCTAGGCCATGCCCTAGGTACCTTCCAAGACTTGCAGCGACCCCAGTCTCCCTTTGGTGTATGCCCTAGTTTTCATCGACTTCTGGTGGATGGATCACTTTGCCTTCAGGTATCGGGGTTATAAATAGTCCGAGGAAGCTTCACGACTAAGGGGAGGCCGAGGCGGCGCAAAAATAGGGTGTGTCGGCCGGCCTAGGGGCCTTGGGCCCTCTGGCCCACCCCCTAGGGGCCTCAAATGCCTGAGTGCTCCACAAGAAAGTTGTAGATCTTTGTTGACAACCAAAATTGGCACTTTGACCAGAGGGATTGCAGTAGCCGGCGCACGGAGCAGGACAGAAGATGGCGCAGGAGGCAAAATCACGCCCAGACCGGTCTGACCGGTTTGGGGGACCGGTCAGACCGGTTTACCCTGTAATCGACTAGGTTTAGGATTCCGAGATTGTAACGAGTTGTAACATGGTTTCCTTGTGGGACAAGACCTACCCTCCCTATAAATATAAGGGGATTCGGCCGATTGAGGACAGACCCAATCGATTCAATCAAATCTACTATTTTTGCCTCTACTTTTTTGCATCTCCAAACCCTAGCTTTTTCAACCTCTACTTGCTGTTCTTCCTGCGTCTCCGCGACGTTTGAAAGCGTCCTAGGTGGCCTGCCGACCCTAGGGCACCCCTGAACATGTTCACCCTGATGGATCCTTCCGGGTGGCATTTTAGGGGTTTGCTCCCGACTTCCCTGGATGTAACCGGTCTGACCGATGTCCCTGACCGGTCTGACCAGTCTGCGCAGAGAAGCTGCGAACGGCTCATGTTACGTGCTGCGCGATCCACGTCAACATACTTTTGGCGACTCCGCTGGGGATTGGAGCTCTGGTTATTGCAGCCGATCTATCTAATTCCAGCCAGATGGGTTCTAACACTGAGTTCGATCTCGACAACATCATCGTCGTAAAGGACGATGAACTCTCTGCTGAAGATTGCCAAGGGCTCGAGGAATACATAAAGAAGAAGGCAGAAGAAGATCGCCTCTACTACCTCTCGCACTTCAAGACGGACCGCAAGGGCGTGGTCAACAAGATCAAGGAGGTAGATCCATCTGCTTCATCTTCAGCGGCACCTCCCAAGGTACAATCTGATGAAAACTCTCACAAAGTCTTTCTAAAATACATGGAGGATAAGATGGCTGAGAATAATGTTAAATTGGTTAACTGGATGATGAACAAGCGCTTAGAATCAGAAGGCAAACAGCCCATGGCTGAACAACCTGCCGCCGATCCTAGTATTTTGATTCCTAAAATACCTATTGTGCCTGATCTTAAAACACCGGCAGCAAAACCCATAGAACAACCTATGTATGGCATGCCGATGAATTATTTTGAAGGCCAATCTGTTACACCATCCAACTCAATACCTACTCGGCCTACCGCACCTCAGCCATTCATAGCTTCTTCTAATCCGGCTGGTAATGGTCGAATTAATAATGAAGTTTCAAATTTCACCCCACAAATTCTGAATTATGGATATTCTGTACCCCCACCAGTACGAAATGTATTTTCACAAGGCCCAGTACCTTACGAGGTCTTCGGAAGGTGCGGCCAACAAATGCAGGGTCAGGTGTCGGCCAGCCAATTTGGCCCGCACCAACCGGTCAGATCGGTTACTGTGACCGGTCAGACCGGTCCTGGGGGGACATATTCGGGAAATTTATTTTCTGCTCCCGTTCAGAATATTCAACAGCAAAATTCAGAGGATAATTCATTAGAGTATTTAGATCGGATATTTTCTAAGTACAAACTTGATTTGGCTTAAGCTCTTAAAGAGAATTTGGGAGTAGATGTCAGGGATAAGGCTAGGTTATACCAAAAGACTTATGTTCCTAGATTTGATTTGGTTCCTTTCCCCACTGGTTTTAGACTTCCTGATTTTGTCAAGTTTAAAGGGGAAGATACTAAAAGCACTTTTGAGCATATAAGACAATACATGGCACAACTAGGCGATTCTAGCTCTAGTGAGGCTTTGAAAGTGCGTTTATTTTCTTTGTCTCTAACTGGTACTACTTTCTCATGGTTTGCATCATTGCCTGCTAATTCTATTACTTCATAGGAACAGTTGGAGCAAAAATTTCATGATCATTTCTTTTCGGGCAACAATGAGCTTAAATTATCACATCTTACATCGGTTAGGCAATCACGTGATGAAACCGTTAATGATTATATTAAACGTTTCTATGATACTAAAAATCGTTGCTTTGGTGTTAATATTGCCGAAAAGGATCTTGCTGATTTGGCTTTGAATGGTTTACGGTCTCACATTAAGGAAAAATTAGAGGGTTTCGAATTCTTTAATGTAAACCAAGTGCATCAAAGAGCTTTGGTTGCTGAAAGCCGAAGCAAAGATTTAAAAGAAAGCCATAGAACTCATCGGGCTAATGTGCATAATCTTGAATGTGATTCTAGTAGTTCCGATGATGAATCTCATGATGTGTTGGCCGCTGAATTTGTATGGCCAGCATCTAATAAAGCTTTTACTTGCACATCTCTTAAGCCTATTTGGAGAGATGATATAATGTACGTGCCTTACTGTCCTGCACCAAATCAACCATGGCCTGAGGCTCCTGTGCACACCAGAATGCCTACTTCACAGTCTAGGCCAGCAAACTTTCAGCAAAAACTGGTGGTTGTGCCTCAGCAGCACAGACCGGTCAGACCGGTTCCTTTGACCGGTCAGACCGGTTTCCAGCGTAGGTCAGGCAAAGAGCCAGCTAGACAGGAGTATCACCCTATTCAGAGGAAAGAAGAGCCTGCACCTGTTATTCCAAAGCCAATTGTGAAGAGTATGATTCAAATTGGCTCTATGGCAGTTAATCCATCAATGGCCGATGGACCCAATGTTATTGGCACTTCGGTCGTGAAAAATACGCCGCTAGCTCAGTATACGCAGCCGAGGTGGTGTCCTCCTGGCTTATCTCATTCTCAGAAGAGGAGATTGCAGCGGTTACGTACTCAGAAGCAAAGAGAGGAAGAATCGGCAAAGAAGAGGGAGGAGTGGTTCAATGAGGTTAAGCCGATAATTCCGCCGTCTGGTCAAGGTTCCAAGGATGGCTCTGATATCCCAGATGGTCAGGCTGAAATACCTGAAAAGGTTGAGCCGACCGCAGCGGACTCGGCTAACATGGCCGAGACCGGTCAGACCGGTGTCCCAGACCGGTCAGACCGGTTCATTCTTGTTCCAGTTCCGGCAACTGGAACCGGTCAGACCGGTCCGGAGGAACCGGTCAGACCGGTCTCGCCTGGAGATTCTGTAGCCGATGCATTTTCTTCTTCGACTAAAGTCTCGGTTCCGCTCACTACTATTTCAGATGTTCAAATGGACAATGATGATGAAACTGTTGACTTTGAGCCTTCGCCTAGCAGAACGGGCATGGAGATTAATGTTATTTATATGAACGCCGACTATTGCTTTGTCGGAGATGATGAGAGTGTGGCTCAAGTTGATTTTGCTCCCAAGAATGCTGTGTTTCAGAAGCCCTTAAATCGGACAACCATCTGAAAGCTCTTTATGTGAAGGGTCACATTAAAGGGAGGCCGATTTCTAGGATGCTTGTTGATGGTGGTGCTATTGTGAATCTCATGCCATATTCCTTGTACAAGAAATTGGGAGGCTTGGACAGCGAGCTCATCAAGACTTGCATGACGATCAGCGGCGTTGGAGGAGGAGAACCGATGAGTGCCAAGGGAGTTGCATCATTGGAGCTCACTGTTGGGAGCAAGACGTTGGCGACCGCTTTCTTCGTCATGGAGGTGCAAGGTAACTTTAGCGTGATCTTGGGGCGTGATTGGATTCATGCAAATCAATGTGTGCCTTCTACCTTGCATCAATGCTTAATTCAATGGGTTGGTATCAAAGTTGAGGTGGTTCATGCAGATTCTTCGGCATGTGTTGCTTTGGCCGATGCATCGATATTGGGGACTCATGATAATGTCAAGTGCTTGACCGAAATTGATATTTCGGACTTTGAGTTCCTTGCTTGTACTAAGGATGGCTTTGTGTCCGCTGTTCTAAGGCCGGTTCAAAGATCGGTTGATTCAGACAATGAAGAGTAGATGGATGCAAGCGGGAAGTGGTTGAAGGAAAGGGTGGAGCATTATCAGTCAAACATGAACGATGCATGTGAAGCCATTAATAATTTTGAAGAAGTAGAGAAGTTAGGACAAGGATATACGTCGGCTGATCCTTTAGAAAAGGTAGACATAGGTGATGGTTCTGTACCAAGGCCGACTTTTGTAAATCAAAAATTGAAAGCCGATTATAAAGCTGAATTAATCGAGTTGTTGAAAGAGTATTCTGATTGCTTTGCTTGGGAGTGTCATGAGATGTCTGGTTTAAGTTGCGAGTTAGTTGAACATCGGTTGCCAATTAAACCCAGTTTTAGGCCATAGAAACAAGGCAATAGACGATTTAATCCTCTATTCTATGATCGAATAAAAGAAGAGGTTAATCGTTTGCTTGAAGCTAAGTTTATTCAGCCATGTCGCTATGCTGAATGGATCTCTAATATTGTGCCTGTTGAGAAGAAGGGTTCTAATAAAATTAAAGTTTGCATCGATTTTAGAGATCTTAATAGAGCAACTCCTAAAGATGAATATCCTATGCCTATAGCCGATATGCTTATTAATGATGCTTCTGGTCATAAGGTTATAAGCTTTCTTGATGGCAATGCGGGATAAAATCAAATTTTTATGGCCGAGGAAGATGTATACAAAACGGCCTTTAAATGTCCTGGCTTTGTTGGTTTGTTTGAATGGGTTGTGATGACTTTTGGTTTAAAGAATGCCGGTGCAACTTATCAAAGAGCGATGAATTTGATTTTTCATGACTTACTTGGTGTTATTCTAGAAGTCTATATTGATGATATTGTTGTCAAATCGGCTGGATTAAGTTCTCACTTGGCTGATTTGCATCTTGCTTTTGAAAGAATGCATCGGTATGGTTTGCAGATGAACCTATTGAAATGCGCTTTTGGTGTATCGGCTGGAAGATTTTTAGGCTTTATGGTTCATGAAAGAGGCATAGAGATAGATCCTAAGAAAATAAAAGCTATTGAAAAGCTTGAAGCGCCTACTTGCAAGCATGATTTACAGAAATTCTTGGGCAAAGTTAATTACTTGAGGCGGTTTATTTCTAACTTGTCCAGGAAAGTTAGTGCTTTTACTCCTATACTTCGGTTAAAGAATGAAGCCGATTTCACTTGGGGGGCAAAGCAGCAAGAGGCCTTTGAAGAAATCAAGAGATATTTGTCTTCGCCGCCTGTGCTCAAAGCGCCTAAGAATGAGGTGCCATTTAGGCTTTATATTGTAGCCGAAGATAATGTAATTGGGGCTGTTTTGACTCAAGAAACAAATGGCAAGGAGCATATTATTACTTATTTGAGTCGACGGCTTTTGGATGCGGAAACAAGGTATAAACCTATTGAGAAATTATGCTTGTCTTTATATTATGCTTGTAAAAAATTGAGGTATTATTTGTTGTCTAGTACTTGCATTGTGGCATGTCAAGCCGATGTTATTAAGTATATGTTGCATAGACCGATTTTGAGTGGAAGGATCGGTAAGTGGGCATATGCTCTTATTGAATATGATTTGGCTTGTGAACCTTTGAAATCCATGAAAGGCCAAATTGTAGCTGATTTTATTGTAGAACATCAGATTAATGATGAGCATAATTTAGAGTTTGATTACATGACTTTTACTCCATGGAAATTGCATTTTGATGGATCGGTTTGCAAGAACGTATGTGGCATTGGAATAGTTCTTGTTTCTCCTAATGGAGCTGTTTTTGAAGCTCTTAGCCGATTAGAAGATGAGTGCACAAACAATCAAGCCGAATATGAAGCTCTATTATTCGGACTAGAGAATTTGCATGACATGGGAGTAAAACATGTTGAAGCTTTTGGTGACTCATTGCTAGTTGTACAGCAAGTGTCCAAGGTGTGTCAATGCTTGGAAGGTTCATTGAATGTTTATCTTGACAAGTGCCTTGATGTTATATCATATTTTGATGAGTTCACTATATATCATGTACCAAGGTGTGAAATCCTAGAGCTAATACTTTGGCACAGCAAGCATCCGGCTATAATATCCAGAAGAGACATTTTCATAGAAAAAGGCCGTTGATTGCTACTGTCATTGGTGAAGCTCTAACGCTTACAGCAAGTCAGGACCAGACCGGTCAGACCGCTGCGCAGACCGGTCAGACCGGTCCAGAGACCGGTCAGACCGATCCTGATGAGGACATCCCTTCCAACGATACAACCATGCCTACTACGCAGCAAGGACCAATGACAAGAGCCCGTGCACGAGAGCTAAATTATCAGGTAAACTCGTTCCTCGCTGTCCATAAACCTTCATCTCAGAATTGGATGCTACTAAATTATTGTGATGATTTTATTGTTATTAGGAATGATGGAGAGGAAGCTAATGGGTCAACCAATCAGTTTGGACATCAAGATTACACAACAAGGAAGCACAAGATCGGACACCAAGTTCAGACTTCAAGTTCGTACAGCCAGGCAACATCAAATTGATTTGGCAATATTTCTCGACTCCGGATGTTGTTTGAGGCATATGAGTACTCATTGGAAAGCTCATGAAGTCTAGTTTCATATGGATCTAACCCCATCATCAGATTCATCCTAGAACGCTCACAATCTGCAAAACAATGTCCGGACCTCCAGTCTGCGCAGAACCTCAGTTTTGGGCCTTGGGCCTTTTGTATCCAGTTGAGCCCATGAGGGGGCGTCTCCTAAGCTAGGGTTTCGACCCTAACACCTCCTTGGCTGCTCTCCCACTTACAAATACCACCAGCAGCAGCCAAGAACGTTTTTGGGTTTTGTTTTAGATCTGAGTTAGCTTCTTGCAACCAGTTTGTAAACGCGTGTGTCGATCAGACTACCCGATTTGCTTGATTCAAGACCCCAACTTGTGTACCAGATTCGCCATTTGGTTATCAATCCGTGAGTTATTTGCTTGTTCATCTTGTTCTTGCTTGTTCTCGATTGCTAGCAGGAGCAGCGGTGTTCTTGGCACGGCAAGAACATCACAATCGGAGACGGTGTACCTGTTGCTAAGGCGCAGCCCCTTGTGGTCGTTGTAGTCGGACAGCCAACGTCGAATCCACCCCAAATCGAAGTTATCCCCAACTCTCATCGAAGGATCAGGAACAAACCCGAGCGGGTTCTATCATGTGGTAATCAGAGCAAGGTTAATCGGTGAGAGTATCTACTCATTCTTTACTTTACCTACAGTCCAAAAATACCAAACAAAAATAGGCTAGATCCAAAATCCCAAAACTAGTTTGAGCCTTACTGTTCTACCTAGTTCTTGGCTTGTTGAGTTTGTGGTTGCATCGTGGTGTCATGTGCTGGTTCTTAGGATCTAATCCATTAGAGTTTTGAGTTCTTGTCACGTTTTTGTCACCATTAGATTCGCTGTCACTTCCCTCCTTTTACGCCGCTGCATTTTTCCACTAATTTTCGCCACCCCCACTTCCAGATCTGCACAGGAAGAAATCTGCTCTATTTCTTGCATCCAATCTCCAATTCAAGTGTTTAGATACATTCTGGAAAGCTTACTTTGTGCTCTTCCAGGGAAAAATAACCTTGCCACCAAATTCTTTCTGATCGCTTTGTAATCGCTCTGGAGATTTCCGCATATCTGCTATGTAATTTGTGCATCTAAAAGCAAGGAGGGCTGTGTGAAGTAATTGTTTTGTTTGTTTGTGCCAAACATAACTTGTGAGGCCCTGAAAAGAATAAAAAAAAGTGAAGAAGAGAAAAAAAAACAAAGGAAGAAACAAGAAGGAAAAGAAGAAAGAAAGAAAAAGAGTTCTTGTTGCTGCAGTGCTCTATTTGTATGCCTTGTTTGCCGCTGTTTGGTGACTACGTTTGTGTCTAGGCTCACGTCTCTAACAAGGTTTAGCCTAGGACCAGCACGGTACCATTATGAACATTTATTCAACTCGCTTTGGCTAACGTGGTTCTAGCTGTTCCTTGACATTTCTTGCAGTCACCTATAGCTCCACAAATTATCTACAACGACACAGGGCTGTGCTTGTGTAACGTTTTGTGCTGTTCTTGCTGGCTGCCAACACCAACTTCCTAGCGTGGTAAGAACATGTAAGAACTTGATGGCACAAGATTGAGAGAATGGAGTTTGCTGCCACCTAGTTCAACGAGTTGATAGGACATTTTTTTTTCTCTTTTGATCTTCTTGCTACAAGCTAACCATGGCAGGAAATGAGAATGATGGACGCGCTCATTCACCTCGAACAAGGGGCATCATTCAATACTTTGAACGCCAAGTGAGGGTGCATGCTGAACACCTTGATGAGGATGTTCGAGTCACCAACGAACGCCTTGGCCAATTGGAGGCCACGCAGATCGACACTAACACCAAGCTGACCTCAATGGAGAACACGCTTGGGGCTCTTAACACCTCTCTTGTAGGTATTTTGGAGCATTTGGACAGGATGGACCAGGAGGGTCGTGATGGTACGGGACGGCGCAACAACAACAACAACACTGAGGGCAGCATTGCTGGGCAAGATGAGGAAGAATATTCAGCTGACACAGAGCTTGATGGGGAGGTAAATGGCCAGCACAGCCAGCAGCAGCGCCGCCGTCGACATGGTGGACGTGCTCGTCAACCACGACGTGAGGTACGCGACAACGATGATTCTTTGGGGAAGATTAAATTCAGCATGCCCTCTTTTGATGGAAAATATGACCCCAATGCATATCTTACTTGGGAGCTAGCTGTTGATCAAAAAATTGCTTGTCATGATTTTCCTGAAAACAAACGTGTTAGGGCTGCTACTAGTGAGTTTACTGACTTTGCTTCTATTTGGTGGAGTGAATATGTGCGCAGCCATCCAAACAACATTCCATAAACTTGGGATGCTATGAAAAGAGTTATGCGAGCTAGATTTGTTCCCTCTTATTATGCACGTGATCTTTTGCATAAGCTTCAACTTTTGAGACAGGGAAACAAATCTGTAGAAGAGTACTATCAAGAGTTGCAAACAGAGATGCTTCGTTGTGGTTTGGTAGAAAATGAGGATGCAGCTATGGCTAGGTTCATGGGTGGGCTAAATCGGGAAATTCAGGATATTTTGGCTTACAAAGACTACAATTCGATCTCTCGTTTGTTTCATCTTGCTTGTAAAGCTGAAAGGGAAGTACAGGGACGAAGAGCTAGCACGAGAACTAACATTTCTGCAGGTCGTGCTACCACTTGGACGCCATCCAACCCCGCTGCCCAACTGTACCGAGCCGCTGCCCCATCTTCATCAAGCAGCAAACCACGACCTTCGACAACAAATTCCTCACCATACCCTCTCGAAACAACAAAGGGGGCAGCTGCTGCACCAACCAAGAGTTCATCCTCAATTGCATCTTCGGGGCGAACAAGAGACATTCAATGCCTCCGCTGCAAAGGTTACGGTCATGTGCGCAAGGACTGCCCAAGCGCACGTGTGCTAGTTGTGCGTCCTGATGGTGAGTATTCCTCTGCTAGTGAAGATGAAGAAACATATGCCTTGCTTGCTGCTAACAATGTAGGGGAAGATGAGGAGCACAACAAAAATGAGGAGCACATTGGAACGGAACATGCTGAACACTATGAGAGCCTCGTAGTACAGCGAGTGTTGAGTGCACAAATGGAGAAGGCTGAACAAAATCAGCGCCATAATTTGTTTCAAACCAAGTGTGTGATCAAGGAGCGTTCTTGCCGAGTCATCATTGATGGAGGGAGCTGCAACAACTTGGCAAGTGGTGAAATGGTGGAGAAGCTTGCATTGTGCACCCAGCCACATTCGCAACCTTACTACATTCAATGGCTAAACAGTAGCGGTAAGGTGAAGGTAACACGGTTGGTGAGAGTTAATTTTGCTATTGGTTCTTATCATGATTCTATTGAATGCGATGTTGTACCCATGCAAGCATGCTCTATGTTGTTAGGTAGACCATGGCAGTTTGACATTGATTCTTTGCATCATGGTAGAACAAATCAATACTCTTTTATGCATAATGACAAGAAACTTGTTTTGCACCCAATGTCTCCTGAAGCTATTTTGAAAGATGAACTTGTTAGAGCTAGTAAAGTAAAGAATCAGGAGCATGCTAAGAGTGAAAATCAGATTGTGGCAAATGAACTTGAAAAGCACAAAAAAAGAACACCAAATCTGGCCACAATAACAAAAATGAGATTAAGCTGAAAGGGTCATGTTTCATTGCAACCAAATCTGACTTGGATGAGATTGATGCTAGTACTGTTGTTTGCTATGCTTTTATTTGCAAACAAACTTTGTTTTCACTTGAGGAGATACCTTCTTCTTTGCCTCCTGCAGTCACTAACCTTTTGCAGGAGTATGCGGACATTTTTCCAAAGGAGGTGCCACCGGGGCTGCCACCAATCCGTGGGATTGAGCACCAGATTGACCTTATTCCTGGGGTCTCCTTGCCCAACCGTGCGCCATACAGGACCAATCCCGAAGAAACTAAAGAGATTCAACGCCAAGTGCAAGAATTGCTCGACAAAGGTTATGTGCGTGAGTCTCTGAGCCCCTGCGCTGTTCCTGTCCTTTTAGTTCCTAAGAAAGATGGATCTTGGCGCATGTGTGTAGATTGCCAAGCGATTAATAACATTACAATCAGATATCGTCATCCTATCCCTAGGCTAGATGATATGCTTGATGAACTGAGTGGCTCAATTGTGTTCTCAAAAATTGATTTACGTAGTGGTTACCACCAGATTCGCATGAAGCTAGGAGATGAATGGAAAACAGCGTTTAAAACTAAATTCGGTCTATATGAGTGGTTAGTCATGCCTTTTGGTCTCACTAATGCGCCCAGCACTTTCATGAGATTAATGAATGAAGTTTTACGCGCTTTCATTGGCAGATTTGTTGTGGTATATTTTGATGACATCTTGATATACAGTAGATCACTTGAGGAACATCTTGATCATTTGCGTGCTGTTTTTAACGCTCTACGAGATGCACGTTTGTTTGGTAACCTTGAGAAGTGCACCTTTTGTACGGATCGAGTCTCTTTTCTTGGCTATGTTGTGACCCCGCAGGGAATTGAAGTTGATCAAGCCAAGGTTGAAGCAATACATGGCTGGCCGGTTCCCACAACGGTCACACAAGTGAGAAGCTTTCTCGGGCTTGCTGGATTCTATCGCCGTTTTGTGAAGGATTTCAGCACCATTGCAGCCCCATTGCACGAACTCACCAAGAAGGGCGTTACATTTACTTGGGCTGCAGCACACAAGAGTGCTTTCAACACATTGAAAGATAAGTTAACCTGTGCCCCTTTGCTCCAACTTCCTGATTTCACTAAAACTTTTGAACTTGAATGTGATGCTAGTGGAATTGGATTGGGAGGTGTTTTGTTACAAGAGGGAAAACCTATAGCATACTTCAGCGAGAAGTTGAGTGGGCCTAGTTTGAACTATTCTACTTATGATAAAGAATTGCTCGCTCTAGTTCGGACTTTGGAAACATGGCAGCATTATTTATGGCCCAAAGAGTTTGTTATACATTCTGATCATGAATCATTGAAACATATTCGAAGTCAAGCAAAACTGAACCGTAGGCATGCTCGCTGGGTTGAATTCATTGAGTCTTTCCCTTATGTCATCAAACACAAGAAAGGGAGGGAAATGTAATTGCTGATGCTTTGTCTAGACGTTATACCATGCTTTCACAACTTGATTTCAAAATTTTTGGCTTGGAAACAATAAAAGAGCAATATGCCCATGATGGTGATTATAAAGATGTGTTGCTGAATTGCAAGGAGGGAAAAACATGGAACAAATTCGTCCTCAATGACGGGTTTGTCTTTCGAGCTAACAAGCTATGCATTCCAGCTAGCTCTGTGAGTATGTTATTGTTGCAGGAAGCGCATGGGGGAGGGCTGATGGGACACTTTGGTGTGAAGAAGACAGAAGACATCCCTGCTGATCATTTCTTTTGGCCCAAGATGCGGAGGGACGTGGAGAGATTCGTTGCTCGCTGCACAACATGCCAAAAAGCTAAGTCACGCCTTAATCCTCACGGTTTGTACATGCCTTTACCTGTTCCTAATGCACCATGGGAGGATATTTCAATGGACTTTGTTTTAGGACTGCCTAGAACAAAGAAGGGGAGGGATAGTGTCTTTGTGGTTGTGGATAGATTTTCTAAGATGGCACATTTCATACCATGTCATAAGACCGATGATGCTACTCATGTTGCTGATTTGTTCTTTCGTGAAATTGTTCGTTTGCACGGTGTGCCAAACACAATTGTTTCAGATCGTGATGCAAAATTTCTTAGTCATTTTTGGAGAACTTTGTGGGCTAAATTGGGTACTAAGCTGCTATTTTCCACTACTTGTCATCCCCAAACTGATGGACAAACTGAGGTTGTGAATAGAACTTTATCTACCATGCTTAGGGCTATTTTGAAAAAGAACATAAAAATGTGGGAAGAATGTTTGCCTCATGTTGAGTTTGCTTACAATCGTTCACAACACTCTACTACTAAAAGAGCCCTTTTGAGATTGTTTATGGTTTTGTGCCTCGTGCCCCTATTGATCTGCTGCCTCTACCAACTTCTGAGAGATTGAATTTTGATGCTAAACAACGTGCTGAGTTGATGGTAAAAATGCATGAGACCACAAAAGAGAACATAGAGAACATGAATGCTAAATATAAACTTGCTGGTAGCATAGGAAAGAAGCATGTCACTTTTGAACCAGGTGATTTGGTTTGGCTGCACTTGAGAAAGGATCGGTTTCCCGATTTGAGGAAGTCAAAGTTGCTTCCGAGAGCTGATGGTCCTTTTAAAGTTATAGCTAAGATCAATGATAATGCATACAAACTTGAGTTGCCTGCAGATTTTGGGGTCAGCCCCACATTTAACATTGCAGATTTGAAACCATATTTGGGCGAGGAAGATGAACTTGAGTCGAGGACGACTCAAATGCAAGAAGGGGAGGATGATGAGGACATCCCTTCCAACGATACAACCATGCCTACTACGCAGCAAGGACCAATGACAAGAGCCCGTGCATGAGAGCTAAATTATCAGGTAAACTCGTTCCTCGCTGTCCATAAACCTTCATCTTAGAATTGGATGCTACTAAATCATTGTGATGATTTTATTGTTATTAGGAATGATGGAGAGGAAGCTAATGGGTCAACCAATCAGTTTGGACATCAAGATTACACAACAAGGAAGCACAAGATCGGACACCAAGTTCAGACTTCAAGTTCGTACAGCCAGGCAACATCAAATTGATTTGGCAATATTTCTCGACTCCGGATGTTGTTTGAGGCATATGAGTACTCATTGGAAAGCTCATGAAGTCTAGTTTCATATGGATCTAACCCCATCATCAGATTCGTCCTGGAACGCTCACAATCTGCAAAACAATGTCCGGACCTCCAGTCTGCGCAGAACCTCAGTTTTGGGCCTTGGGCCTTTTGTATCCAGTTGAGCCCATGAGGGGGCGCCTCCTAAGCTAGGGTTTCGACCCCAACACCTCCTTGGCTGCTCTCCCACTTACAAATACCACCAGCAGCAGCCAAGAACGTTTTTGGGTTTTGTTTTAGATCTGAGTTAGCTTCTTGCAACCAATTTGTAAACGCGTGTGTCGATCAGACCACCCGATTTGCTTGATTCAAGACCCCAACTTGTGTACCAGATTCGCCATTTGGTTATCAATCCGTGAGTTATTTGCTTGTTCATCTTGTTCTTGCTTGTTCTCGATTGCTAGCAGGAGCAGCGGTGTTCTTGGCACGGCAAGAACATCACAATCAGAGACGGTGTACCTGTTGCTAAGGCGCAGCCCCTTGTGGTCGTTGTAGTCGGACGGCCAACGTCGAATCCACCCCAAATCGAAGTTATCCCCAACTCTCATCGAAGGATCAGGAACAAACCCTAGCGGGTTCTATCAGATCCAGATACCGGTCAGACCGGTCCGCCGTCTTCTGATCCAAATTCGGCTACGAAAAATCTTCAAAGCGAAAGGGCCGAAGTGGATGATTGGAGAGCACCCATTATTAGGTATCTGAAGAATCCTAGTTCTGGAACAGATAGGAAGATTCGGCGTTTGGCTTTCAAATACACTTTGGTTGATGATAAATTGCATCGTCGTACCGCCGATGATTTGTTGCTTAAATGTTTGGGTGCCGATCAAGCTAGAGTGACCATGGGTGAAGTTCATGAAAGAATTTGTGGGACGCATCAATCGGCCCCTAAGATGAAGTGGTTGCTCAGGAGTGCTGCATTTTATTGGCCTACTATGATGACCGATTGTTTTCGTTACTACAAGGGATGTGAAGAATGTCAGAAATTTGGTAATATTCAGATGGTACCTACTGCATTCCTTTATCCTATCATTAAACCATGGCTTCAAAGGGTCATCGCTTCGTGTTGGTTGCTACGGATTACTTCACTAAATGGACCGAAACTGTTCCTCTCAAGAATATGACCCATAAGGAGGTATTTATTACTGAGCATATTGTTCATAGATTCGGCATTCCACAAACTTTAACTACGGATCAAGGCACGTCTTTTATGTATAAAGAGGTGCAAACTTTTGCCGATATATATAAAATCAAATTGCTCAATTCATCTCCATACTATGCTCAGGCCAATGGTCAGGCCGAGTCTAGTAACAAAACTTTGATAAAATTTATTAAGAAGAAGGTAGAGGAACATCCCCGAAGATGGCATGAAGTCTTGTCTGAAGCTTTATGGGCTCATCGCATATCTAGGCATGGTGCTACCAAAGTCACTCCTTTTGAGCTTGTTTATGGTCAAGAGGCCGTTTTGCCCGTTGAGGTAAATCTGGACGCTTTTAGAGTTGCTAAACAAAATAAGCTTTTGGTTGGTGAATATTATGACTTGATGATGGATAACATTGATGAAGTGACCGATAAGCGTTTACAAGCTCTCAAGAAAATTGAGAAAGACAAGATCCAAGTTGCTAGAGCATACAACAAGAAGGTTAAAGAAAATACTTTTTAGGTTGGTGATCTAGTATGGAAGACAATATTGCCACTTGGTACTAGAGATAATAAGTTCGGCAAGTGGTCTCCAAGTTGGGAAGGTCCATATCGAGTATTCAAGATCAATGGCGGAAATTCCTATATGGTGGAGACATTGCAAGGAGGACGTTTGCCTAAGGCGTTGAATGGGAGGTACCTGAAAAAGTACTATCCGAGTGTTTGACAAGAAGCATGAAAGTGGCACATGGCCGATATTTGTATATCGCCCTTAGAAAATATAATGGCCGATGAATTCTGTTAAGACATCGTCCTTAGGTGACAATTTTGGTACTAATATATTTTATGGTACGCAAGCTTTACCAAAAAACAGGGGGGCATATGTTGATAACAAAAATTGGCACTTTGACCAGAGGGATTGCAGGAGCCGGTGCACGGAGCAGGACAGAAGATGGCGCAGGAGGCAAAATCACGCCCAGATCGGTCTGACCGGTTTGGGGGACCGGTCAGACCGGTTTACCCTGTAATCGACTAGGTTTAGGATTCCGAGATTGTAATGAGTTGTAACTTGGTTTCCTTGCAGGACAAGACCTACCCTCCCTATAAATATAAGGGGATTCGGCCGATTGAGGACAGACCCAATCGATTCAATCAAATCTACTATTTTTGCCTTTACTTTTTTGCATCTCCAAACCCTAGCTTTTCCAAACTCTACTTGCAGCTCTTCCTGCGTCTCCGTGATGTTTGAAGGCGTCCTAGGTGGCCTGCCGACTCTAGGGCACCCCTGAACACGTTCACCCTGACGGATCCTTTCGGGTGGCGATTTTAGGGTTTGCTCCCGACTTCCCTGGAGGTAACCGGTCTGACCGGTGTCCCTGACCGGTCTGACCGGTCTGCGCAGAGAAGCTGCGAGCGGCTCGTGTTACGTGCTGCACGATCTAGCGCTCTCGTGTGTCATAATTCTGCGTCAACAATCTTTTCGAGCCATGCAATTTTCTTATATAACTTGCCCCCATTGGACTTAAGATGAAGAAGATATGGGCTGTATAAGCTCAGCATCTCTTGTGGGCCTATAGTCCCAAGTTGGTGATTATGTCTTTCATCATCCAAAGTCTGGGCCCTTGCACATTCTTGGAGGTTGGTTCACCATTGATGAGCATGAACGAGATTCGAGTGACATTTGGTTTGGCCTTCATATTCCTCCATGCTATGCACGATCTTGGTCTTCGTCCAAAAGTGCTCATTTATCGCCAAAAACCTTCGTAAACCAAAATCCTCCAAAAATACATGCATATGCGAAAATAGAGTTATTTCACGTGCCAAGTGGTGGGTTAGTATATGAATTAGTCCAAAAACTCCACCTAAATAGCACTAAAAAGGTGTCGCTAATGAGCGCCAACACCGTGCCGCCACTGCTCCACCGACGAGCCCCGCCGCCGCTTCAACGACCTCGCCGTTGCCCTCGAGTCGAGCCACGGTGAGCCCCTGAGACTTCCCAGCCCCTTCACGCCGCCGGTCAGGGACCTCGCTGGCCGAGCCTAGGGACCCAATTGCATAGAATCAATCTTTTCTTGGGACCTATCTGTAGGAGTTTAAAAGCCCAGGGGGCATCAGCAACTTGCTGCCAAAGGTTCTCAATAATGCCATCTCTGTCCACCACTTGGGTTTCCAAAGTGGCAACTTTATCTTTGAGATCTTGGACTTCGCCAGCAGTAGCCCCTCGGTCTGGCCGAAGCCGAGCCTTTTCATGTTCCATATCCTTTTTGATCTGATCAACAGATGCCTGAATAGTTAGAAGCTCCGCATGGTCCTTCCTCAACCTCTATAATTCTTGACATTCAGCTGGAACAGAGTCAAGGTTGGAAGGAAGGCGAATATGCAACTCATTGATAGCAATAACCGACTGCATAAAAAACAACAATTACACTGCGAAGGCAGCAAAGCAAAACATGCAAAGTCAAACTATACACTGATATAAACAACGCGAAGGCAATGAAAACAAACCTTGAGACTTGCAGCTAAAATGTTGGAACCAAGGGTTTCAACGTCATAAGATTTAACATGCTGTTCGTAATCTGCAAAGGAAAAGGACAATGAGTATAATGAACAAAGCAAAAAACAAGTCATTATAACAAAACTCATTACCTTCAGAAACGAACTCAGGCATGTCATCAATCGACCGAAAACGTGAATGCCCGTCCCCGGGCACTCTAGTCATGTGACCGTCTTCGCCACCTGAATCATAAGCTTTTTCAGCATCATCCCCAACCACCTAAAGGCTTCCGTCTCTGGACCTAGAGGAGGAGGAGGTGCTGCTAGTACTACCTTCGATATGTGCAGCATATCACCTTGCTCGGCGATGTTCACCTCGGGTGAAGAGGGAAGATTAACCCTTTCCAAAAGACTTGAGGCGCTAGTTTCGACCTCCTTCCTTGTTTCACTGGTCTCTCCAGCAGTG
>CM014271.1:49808312-49850874 GCA_004135705.1 Alloteropsis semialata
TTCTGAATTGAATGTATGATTACAGAATCCTCAACAAGAAAAACCCGCCCAGTCGGAAGAGCCTCAAGGACCCCAAGACAACCCGTCTGGCAGTTTTGACTTCGTAGTAGATGAGCCCGAATTCAACATGGAATTTGCCAGGTAAATCACCCAACTTATTAGAGCGAATTCTGAAATGCGAGTTTGCTAATCTTCAGTTGCTTTACAGCCGTCCGCCTAGTCCTGCTCCCACAGAACCACCAAAGACTCCAATCATGGAAACAGGAGGAGGAAACGAAAGGCCTAGCCCCCAAGCATCTTCACCGCCCCAACCCCAAGCACCAAGCGATAACGCCACACCGCCAGCCCAAGTTCCAGAACAAGCCGCTTCGGGTACTTCGGCCTCTGGATCGTGGCCCAGAGCCACAGAAAGTATCCGGATGGCGAGCCTGCGGACCACGGAATTGGACGCCGCTACAGGCCTGGTGAAGGAAACAGATATTGAAGAGATCATCCGGGAACAGAAAAAACCCCGTGAGCCTTCACCAGAGCCATTCCAGATCTTCACCGGCACACCCGGCATCAACGCAAATGAGGATGAAGACGCCTTCTTATTCAACTCTGAAGTTGACCACGAAGATCTGGAGAAGGCCGCCGAGCTGTACAAACAACTCTCCAAGCTCACAGAGGTTAGTAGAAATAGCGTAGTACTGTAAATACTTATCTCCTTTGTACTTTAATCAACCCTGCCTCCTTTAATCTGGATGTAGAGTATACTTGTACGATCTCAGCAGAAATCTGAGATGCTTCGGAGAGCCAGCACGTCCATTGCCCGCGCTGAGAAAGCCACATCCGATCTGGCCAAGGGACAAGCAGCTTGGGACCAAGAACGCGCCCAATTGCGCCGAGAACTAGATGAGGCGTACAAGAAGATCAACTTGTACCAGGATTAGCGCGATGACGTCGTTGAAAAGAATAAATCTTTATGACAGAAGCTTTCAGGTGTGTACGCCGAGTACTTATTCTCTGTCTGCACTGATCATATAATGAATAGAATATGATGTGTTGTCTGCAAAGAGTGACAAGCGCGTTAAAGCTTTAAAGGGTGAGTTCCTCGATATGAAGAACCGCTTTTATCGGGAGCAAGAGCGTGCAATCCAGGCGGAGCGGTGGGAATCGGAGTGTATGGCGGATCTTGCTGAAGAGCAAAAGATGCGCCAACATGCCGATGCCCAACTCATTGAAGACCTGACCAAGATCCGCAACCAAGAGGCTGAAATCCAGGCTCTCCGCGTAGAAGTCAATCGTCGTGGCGTGGAAATTGAATCTTGGAAAGAAGCCACCCTGCCTTTGGTGAATGCTTACGCAAAAGTACCTGCAGGAAGTGTTACTCCTCCTCTCCTTGATCGCCTTCGAGCAACTCCTGGGCAGGTGAAGGTGTATTGCCAACGGATCGCTCGTTCGTGTACTAAGTAAGTACTCGGGGTTGTCCGGTCATGGTTTCCTTCATAGCCTTTAGGTATTACTGAACAAAGAATCAACTCGGCTTGTACCCGGGCCATGTATGATGCCTACATGGAGGAGGAGAAGGACACTGTAGAGAAGATTGTATCTCGTCTTAAGTTCTAGGGTCTCTGTTGTAAGAAAACCCTTTGTAAAGAACTCGGGTTTGGATGTAAATACTTAGTGTTTTTATTAACAAAAAGTATCTGTTTATCTGATTGTGTGCGCCCGATCTCTTTGTTTTGAACAAAGAGTAGATGGCATTTGAATGTAGTCTTCCTGGATTGTTTTTAAACAACCCGACTAGATTCAAAAATAAGTGCGCCCGATTTTTCTGTGTGGAACAGAAAGTAGATGGGTTTTTGAACGCAACCCTTTTTTAGATTGTTTTTAAACAACCCGGGATGAGTCAGAAAAGATGCGCCTGATCCTTCTGTGTGAAACAGAAAGCAAATGGCATTTGAGACAACCCTTTCTAGATTGTTTTTAAACAACCCGGGATGATCCAAATTTGTAAGATTGTATCTGAATTCCAGGCTTGAAGACAATGGAATATTGACACTTTATTATTATTAGGCTAAGAAGCCGCTATCAGTATATAAAGAAGGCTGACTGTTTATTGACTCTTAAGAAACTCTAATAACTTCTTCAAGGGTAAAAACGCCGCAAGTGCTCAATGTTCCAAGCATTGGACACCTCTGTTCCGTCTTCCCATTGTAGCTGATAAGTACCCGGACCGATGGCCCTTGATACTATAAACGGACCTTCCCAAGGAGAGGATAGCTTGTGCTGATCTTTTGTACTCTGAATTCTCCGAAGAACCAAATCACCAATGTTAAATGACCGCATTTGGATGTTTCGGTCATGATACCTCCTGAGTCCTTGCTGGTACGTGGTTGTCCTGATCAATGCGACTAACCTCGCCTCTTCTAGCATGTCCACATCCTCTGCCCTACTTTGCTCTGCTGCTTCCTCCGAGTAGTTTTGAATTCTTGGAGCATTGTACTCGATGTCCACCGGGAGTATTGCTTCTGAGCCGTAGACCAGAAAGAAAGGTGATTGCCCTGTCGCGCGGCTGGGCTGGGTTCTGAGCCCCCATACCACGGCTGGCAATTCTTGCACCCACTTGCCGCTATACTTTTTGAGTGGTTCATAGAGCCTTGGCTTGAGACCTTGAAGTATGAGGCCGTTAGCTCTCTCAACTTATCCATTGGTTCGTGGATGCGCCACTGATGCGTAGCGGACTTCAAATCCCAGGTTGTCGCAAAAATCAAAGAACTCGCTCCCTGTGAATTCTGAGCCGAGGTCAGTGATAATGCGATTCGGGACGCCAAAAAGATGAGCAATATCTTGGATGAACTCGGCCGCCTTTGCTGCTGTAGCGTTGACCAGCGGCTTGACTTCAATCCACTTGGTGAACTTGTCGATCGCCATGTAGAGATACTTGAAAACTCCTGGCGCAGTCTTGAGTGGTCCAACCATATTGAGCCCCCAGCAAGCAAAGGGCCAAGAGGGCGGTATGGTGTTGAGGACCGTTGCGGGGACATGAGCTTGCCGAGCGAAGAATTGGCAGCCTTGGCAAGTTTTCACGATTTCTTCTGCATCGGCCACAGCGGATGGCCAATAGTACCCGGACCGGAAAGCCTTGCCTACGATCGTCCGGTGGGCGGCATGGTTGCCACAGATTCCACCATGGATTTCTTCAAGGATTTCCCGTCCGACTTCTGGAGTGACACACTTCATCAAGACTCCGGATGAGGCGCCGCATCGAAAGAGGGTGGAGCCGACTACGATGTAGTGCTTGCTTCGCCTGATAACTTGCTCAGCCTCCACCTTATCTTCGGGCTCCCTCTGGTGCAGTATGTACTCGATGAAGGGCTTTGTCCACTCGGGTGTAATCACCATGACTTGCTGATGGGGTGGTGTTGTAGTTGGCTGTACTTCCTGCTCCTTGATGGATGGTTGTAACAGCTCATGGACGAAAACGCCGCCTGGTACTTGCGCTCGGTGGGAACCCAACTTTGAAAGTGCATCAGCAGCCATATTGTTGTCTCTGATGACGTGATGAAATTCGAGCCCATGAAAGTGCTTCTCGAGTTTGCGCACCTCCATGCAGTATGCATCCATATTCTCCTTGGTGCAGTCCCAATCCTTATTGACTTGATTGATCACCACAGAGGAGTCGCCGTACACCACCATGTGCTTGATGCCAAGGGAAGCTGCCAAGCGTAGCCCGTGCAGTAGAGCTTCATACTCGGCTTCATTGTTGGTGGCTTTCCAGAGTATTTGGAGCACATATTTGAGCTTATCGCCTTTTGGAGATATGAGTAGTACTCCTGCACCTGCCCCTTCAAGCTTCAATGATCCGTCGAAGTACATGATCCAATGCTCGAGAGGTTCTTCTGGTACTGCGTGTTGTATTTCTTTCCACTCAGCAACGAAGTCCAGCAGGGCTTGAGATTTGATGGCAGCTCGTGGGACAAAGTCGATGGTGTGAGAGCCCAACTCGACCGCCCATTTGGAGATTCGCCCTGTCGCGTCCCGGTTGCGGAGGATGTCGCCAATTGGGAAAGAGGTGACTACAACAACTCGGTGAGCGTCGAAGTAGTGTCGCAACTTGCGAGATGTGATAAGGACAGCGTATAATAGCTTCTCGACTTGGTGGTATCGCACTTTTGATTCTGAAAGTACCTCGTTGATGAAGTAAACTGGCCGCTGTACTTTGTATACATGGCCGGGTTCCTCCCGCTCGACTACAATAGTAGTGCTCACAACGTGAGTCGTTGCTATGATGTAGAGGAGCAGTGGTTCCTGATCAGCTGGTGCGGTCAGTACTGGTGGTGACTGGAGAAATTTCTTGAGATCTTCAAACGCCGCATCAGCTTCTGGAGTCCATACGAACTTGTCTTGCTTCTTGAGGAGCTTGAAGAAAGGCAATCCTCTGTCACCCAGCCTTGAAATGAATCGGTTGTGGGCCGCCATGCATCCAGTCAGCTTCTGAACATCCTTGAGGGATTTTGGAGGAACCATGGATGTAATAGCGGTGACTTTCTCAGGATTAGCTTCAATTCCCCGGTGGCTGACTATGAAGCCCAGCAGTTTTCCCGTGGGCACGCCAAACACGCACTTGGTAGGATTGAGCTTCCATTGGAATTGCCTGAGATGTGCAAAGGTCTCGGACAGGTCGTCGATGAGACTATCCGGGTTCTTTGCCTTGACGACGATGTCATCAACGTAGGCTTCCACATTGCGGCCAATCTAAGCCTTGAGACAACTCTGAATTGCACGCTGGTATGTTGCCCCTGCGTTCTTGAGTCCAAAGGACATTGTAGTGTAGCAGTAGGCGCCGAACGGAGTAATGAGCGCCGTCTTGATCTGGTCGTCTTTGTGCAGACTTATCTGATGATAGCCCGAGTAGCAATCCAGGAAACAGAGTAGAGAGCAGCCAGCTGTAGAATCCACCACCTGATCAATGCGAGGTAGCCCGAAGGGATCCTTTGGGCAGTGTTTGTTCAGGTCGGTGTAATCGACACACATCCTCCACTCGTTGTTGTTCTTCTTGCGGACCAGGACAGGATTAGCGAGCCAGTCAGGGTGGAACACCTCTTTAATGAACCCGGCTGCTAAGAGTTTCGCCAACTCCGAACGGATGGCTTCTTTCTTGTCCTGGGCAAAGCGTCGTAGGTGTTGTTTCTTCGGCTTGGCAGCAGGATCAACGTTGAGTTTGTGCTCAGCCAACTCCCTTGGGACTCCCGGCATGTCAGACGGCTTCCATGCGAAGATGTCGCGGTTGTCCCGTAAGAAGCTGGTGAGCGCGCTTTCCTATTTGATAGGCAGGTCAGCGCCGATCAGCGCCGTCTTGGAGGGGTCGCCCGTCCCTAGGTCGATTGCCTTGATTGGAACTTCCTAGGAGGGCTTCATGTTTGACACGGCTGGCTTTTTCGTTGGGATGTCCAACTCAGCCTCGCCGAGTTGTTTCACCATAGCTGCTACGATTGCTGCCTTGCCTCGGTGCACAATCGTAGGAGGTCTTCAAGTCGCCCTTTAGGGATAAGATCCCCTTAGGGCCTGGCATCTTCAGGATGAGGTAGATGTAATGTGGGATCGCCATGAATTTTGCCAGAGCAGGTCTTCCCAGGATCGCGTGGTACGATGATTCGAAGTCGGCAACCTCGAATGAAATGTTCTCGGTCCTGTAGTTGGCCTCGGTACCAAATGTAACTAGAAGTGATACCTGGCCAAGGGGCACGGCAGCGTTGCCTGGAACAATGCCGTAGAAGGGTGAATCAGCGGGCTTGAGCAGGTTGGTGATGTCTAAGCCCATCTTCTTCAAAGTCTTGGCGAACAGGATGTTGAGTCCACTTCCACCGTCGATCAATGTTCTTGTGAGTCGCGCGCCAGCTACCACAGGGTCGAGCACCAATGGGTATCGCCCTGGGTTCTTGATGTTGGTCCATTGATCGTCGCGAGAGAAGCTGACGGGGACTTCTGACCACTTCAGGAAGGTGGGGATGGCAGGCTCAATGAGGCAATCTCGCGCTGGATAAGCTTTTGCTTGCGCTTTGATTCTGACTGAGTGATTCCCCCAAAGATGACGTTGACCACCTTGTCGGCTTGTTGGTAGCCGGTGTCTTTATCACCCTTGTCTCCTTTGTTGTCAGGGTTGTTTGGTTTGGGAGCGCCCTCTGCTGAGAACGCTTTCTTAAGCGACCAGCAGTCCCTGTTTGAGTGCTTATCCTTTGGGTGGAAAGGGCACTGCTTGTCGAGTAGTTTTTCGAACTTCCTGCGGGAAGAGTTCTTCTCAGCAATGTTGACCGTATCTTCAGGTTTGCGTTTCTTGTCGTTGAAGTCGCGTTTGCTATTGTTCTCAACTTGCTTGCCCTTGTTACGGTCGTTGTTGTTGTTGCGGTCTCCTCCCGACTTGTTGCGGTTGAATCTTTCACGCTGCAGGTCTTCAGCATCTGACCAGCGGCTGATGAGGTCTCACATCTGCTCTAGTGTCTTTGGCCTGTTCCTTCCGAAGTCGAGGTGCAGCACAGGGTCTGTAAGCCCTCCGTGGAAGCAATCAATGACATCTTGGTCGCATAGGCCTGCACAGGTTGAGCGCTTCTCCTAGAATCTTCGGTTGTAACTGCGCAGATACTCGTTCTGGCCCTATTTGCACTGGGCTAGGTCAAAGCGAGTGCCCGGCTTCTGCCATGAACCCTGAAAGTTATTGATGAAAGCCTTGCAGAGCTCATCCCAGGAGTCGATGGAGCCCGGCTTGAGCCCTTCTAACCAGGTCAGTGGAGCCTGGTCGAGGACAACTAGGAGATAGGTGCACATAGTGTCGGTGTTGCCCCTTGCCGCCTTGATTGCCGAGTAGTAGATGCGAATCCACTGCTTGGGATCGCATTTCCCATCATATCTGTCGATATGGGCTGGTTTGAACTTGTTGGGCCAGGAAGTAGCGCGGATGCGGTCTGAGAAGACCGGGAACCCTTCGTACTTATGGAGGTTGTGGTGATCCTGACCCAGAGGCTCGTAGACTTGGTCGTACTCCTGGCGTCTGCGGCGTTCTTGTTCTTCGCGATCGCGTGCCCGTGACGAGATGATGGTGCGCGCGTCTATGGGTGGCAATTGTTGTCGCAGATCCTTGTTGTTGTCGTGGTTGCCGGGGCGTCCATCCCTGTTCCGGTTGCCGTCACGCCCACTGACGTGGCTCTGCTGAACTTCGCGGTTGCTTGGTCCGGCGCCGTGGTTACGACCTCCGCCACCGAGTACCATGCCTCCCTCATTTCGTTGGCGTTGTTCTCTGCTCGGGTGATGGGACTGGTTGCCTCGGTTTCCGACTTCAGGAAGTCGGCTGCTTGCCTGGCGGCTTGGTGCTCGGGTGATGGTCTTCGCCGAGTTGACTGCGTCATGCTGGATGGCCGCTGTCTCGAGCATTGTCTTCATCCTGAGGATTTCAGGAGTTTCAGGCATCTGTCCCAGCTCTGTGACGACAGCCATGATATTGGCTGCGGTGCTAGAGTAGACGTCTTGGCCGGTGACTTGCCTGAACTTGGCGTTGAGGTCCTGTGGTGGTAGCCTACGGCCGACGCGACGGCGTCGTTCTGCACGAGCAACATTTCGCTCCCTGCGTCGGTTACGGTCAGCTTCAGCTTCGTTCTCCACAGTTGGCTCGTCGTTGGAGACTTCTTGTTCCTGGGCGATGATCACCATGGCTTGACGCCCTGGTGAGTAGCTTCCTGTGCTTGAAGTTATTGGGACTGTTGAGCCGCGGCTGTTTGAAGAATTCAGGGGTTGCCCGTGTTGAAACGGGAGTGGATCGATGCACGCGATGATGCAAGACATGTTCAGATCCTCCTGTGGTGTTGCTCCAAGCGTTGGCTTGCGTCCCGGCCAGTGAACAAATCGTCCTTCTGGGGTTGAAGTGATGACGAGTCCGACTTGTTTCCCGTTTAGGGGAAGTTCGTCGAATTCGACCAGAGATCGGAGTTGTTTTGAAGATGCCGCCTGGAAAGCGGAGGTGGGGCCCGCGAGTCCAAAAGGATATCGGCTCGGGGTGTCGGCCTCACGCTTAGCAGTGGCTGGACTCCTTTTCTTCTGGACTTTTGAATTGGCGGATTTTGGCATAACCGATGGTTCAGAAACCGACTCGGATCGCTTGGTCCGCTTCGGAATTTTTCTAGCCCGAGTTAAAATCGAGCTAGGAGTAGTGGTTCCTTGAGTCCAAGTTGAGTTCGAACTCAAGGTTCCCCGAGCCCGAGTTGTATTCGGACCCGTGTCAGATGTTTGGACCCGGCAGTCCACACAGGGTAGCCCACGTGGTTGATTTGTAACGAGAGACGATCGCAGATCAGAAATCGATGGTGACACAAGACACAAGGTTTAGACAGGTTCGGGCCGCTATGAGCGTAATACCCTACGTCCTGTGTCGGGGGTGTGATTGTATTGATGTTGGTGGTGGTTCTGGGGTGTCTCATGTATGGGTGTAGATGCGTTGGAGGGGGTCCCTAGGGAGCCTTATATAGTCTGGCTGCCTTGGGTTACAAGTCGGTTGAGATCTAGTCCTACCCGGATTACAAGGATCGACTTCTATGTTTGTTACAGATATTCTCTCCTAAGAATCCGACTAGTTTCTATCTCTGTTCGCGCGTATCCGAGCAGATCACGCCGTCTTGTTCCGTGACCCGCACGCCATGGAAATCCGGCTGGGCCGCCTGTCTGGAGCACTCGGACTGGGCCGTCCCCTGCTGGTTGGGCCAATCCAACTGCCTAGGGTACCCAGGGAGTCTATCTCTGACAAGCTCCCGAGCCTTGAAGCGATTCTGAAGGAATCGGTCCAAGGGTTAGTAGCCTCATCTTGAAGTCTTGAGCCAGGAGCCGTCTGCAACGGGCGCGCTGCAAAGCGCGGCCGTTGGCCGTAGCCCCCGAGCCTTGAAGCGATTCCGAAGGAATCGGTCCAAGGGTTAGTAGCCTTGTTCTTGATCAGCTTCATCGTAGTCGCCAGACAATCAACGGAGGCGCCGAGGTGCGTCCGTTGGCCGTAGCCCCCGAGCCTTAAGGTGATTCCGCAGGAATCAGCTCAAGGGTTAGCCAAAGAGCGTCTGACGTATTCGTCCCGGCGCCAGCCCCCGAGCGTGAGGGCCGGAGCATGCCGAGTGGTCGTCCCGGCGCCAGCCCCCGAGCGTGAGGGCCGGAGCACGCCGAGTGGTCGTCCCGGCGCCAGCCCCCGAGCGTGAGGGCCGGAGCACGCCGAGTAGTCGTCCCGGCGCCAGCCCCCGAGCGTGAGGGCCGGTGCACGCCGAGTAGTCGTCCCGGCGCCAGCCCCCGAGCGTGAGGGCCGGTGCACGCCGAGTAGTCGTCCCGGCGCCAGCCCCCAAGCGTGAGGGCCGGTGCACGCCGAGTAGTCGCCCCGGCGCCCAGCCCCCGAGCGCGAGGGCCGAGTTGAGCCGTCCGAGGCACGCCGAGTAGTCTTCGTCTTCGTCGTCATGCGGTAGCGCCAGCCCAGTACTCAAAAGCACTCAGCTAGCGATCCCTGTGGAGTGTAGCGCCAGCCCGAGTGCTGCAAAGCACTCGGCTAGCGACCGTCGTGGAGTGTAGTACCAGCCCGAGTACTAACTGACTCGAGTACTCAGCAGGCGGCGATGCCCGAGTGGTCCAGCCCCCGAGCATAACAGGCAAGCTCGGGATCCAAACCTGTGCCCTGCAATGAAGATATGAAGGATAGGTAGTATATGGTGTAACAAATGCTAATTCTGGAGAAAAACATTCGGCGTTGTATGTAATTGAATTTCTACTTCCAACTCTTTAAGTCTATTAATTTCCTCGGGCAGTTATCCTGTTACGTTTATGCACCTGATCCCCGATAGCCGTAGTCCATAGCGCAGGGAGCTGGGCCGCATGCACGCGTAGTAACGTAGGCGTACGGAAGAGTCGAGGCTTCACGGATTAAGGCGTGTGCTTCCCTAGTACTTTAGCGACTTTTACAAGAGTGGAAAAAGAAATGAACGATGGAGAAAAAGGCAATATGCGTCCGTTGGCCGTCCCGACTGTGTAGCGCTCGGGCTGTATAAGCAGTCGGGAACAGACCAAAGGTAATCGGTGATGATTATGGAGAAATATGGTGAAGTATGGAGATATGCGGTGACCGAAAAATATTGTGAAAGTATTAAAGTGTGACTTAGCTTGATTCAGAATTTGGAGAAGCATTGGACCCCGAGCGCAAGCGAGGCGCCCGTTGGCCAATCTGGCGGAAGCCCCCGAGCGTTGAGCGCGAGGGCGCCGTTGGAGAATCAGCGCGGTCGAAGGAGTCGTCGAACCAGCGCTTGGTCGCAGCTTGGAGTGGTCGACGCTTCGGCGCGCTGGCGAGTGTCACAGCATAGTTGATGAGCGACGCAGAGAAGTCGGCATGCCGTATAGCAGCATGGAGTCGGCGCTTGGAGATTCGCCGTCGTGGAAGGTCAACTCGCCGAGTGCTTCCTCGTGTACTCGTCATCGGCTGGTGGCACTTGATCCGAGGAGTCGGGGGTATACTCGTAGAGCGTCATCCATGCATACGTGCGTACATCGTCCATCCATGGAGCTTGTAGTGTGTCCCTCTTGCATGTACGATCAAACATAGATTAGAATAATAATAATCATTGTCAACCAATGATCAAACAGAAAACAGGTCGGATCTGATATAGAAATAAAAATAAGAAAAATCTTCCCTGTACGCCGGAACACCAGTTGAGTTGGTAGATCAAATCACCGAGTGTTTGAAACTGTAGTGTAGCGGCGCCGTGGAGTCGATGTATCCGCGGGCTGCATGGCGACTCGGCGATTTGGCGCTCGTACTCGGCAGCGGCGGCGATTTGGCGGTGTGTCAGCAGTCGGGTCCAAGTAGTTGAAGCTGTCGTCGGCGTAACGCCGAGTGGTGTAATGGAGTGGACATGGCGAGTCGCGTTTAGTTGCGATTTGGAGTGGTCGACGCCGTCATCGTGGAGTCGTGCAGCAGCACGTGGTGGCGAACGTCGTCGCGGCGGAGTTGATGTTTCCAGAGTCGGCGGTGCGCACTGAGTCGACGGAGTTGTGATCGGCGAGCAGCATGGCAGCATGGTGGAGTCGATCATTAAAGTCGAAGTGCTGTGCTGTTGCTTGCTGCGCCAACTGTCGGAGGAGTTGTGTTGAACTAGTCGGCGAGCAGCAGGTTCTTGTTTTGCCGCGGTAAGCCGAGACCGTGCTGGCCGCCGTGTCTATCCGGGAAGCCGAACAGCATCGGGGAACGGAAGGATGCCCCATCCCCGAGTTGTTGTGATGCCGCAGGCGCAGATTTGTACTCCGGTGATGAGCCATCCGTCCATGCACAAACATTGACCGGTAAAAAGAGGATTAGAATAGAATAACCAAAGGCAACATACATGTGTGCGTGGCGATGTAGAAGAGAAAAAAGAAAAGTTGCTCCCGAGTTGTAGCAGACTGATGCAGGTAAACCGGACGACGTGGGGATCTCGCAGATCGGATTAGAGGCGGCCAAGTGCAGCAGTTGTCGACAAGATCGCCCGTTGGTCGAAGTTGTTATAGCGGCGAGCAGCACGGCTGAGTCGGCGTTTGTGTTCAGCGAATCGACATTGCGATGCCGATCTGAGTCGACGGCGCTGTCATGTCAGCGTGGTAGCAGCGTGTGCTGATCGAAGTAATCGGCGAGTGGTCGAAGCTGTCGTCGCTATGTCGGCAAGTGTCACGACGGAGATATCGAAGTGGTCAGTGGTGCAGCGAGCAGACACGAAAAAAAAAGGCTGTTGTTGGAGAGTCGTTCGGAACGTCCCGACTGGAACGTCGGATCCGAGTGGACAGGAGTGCCGTCGTCGAGTCGGCGGTCAGCACAGCAAGGTTGGCGTCGAAGAAGCTGGCCAAGCGTATGCCTGGTGAAGTGGTGATGGATGGACGCCTGCTAAGCTTAGTGCCGCCATGCTCTTGCAGTTTGGATCCGTACGTGGTTTCTTCGGGTATGGTGTACTCATCAAGCCCAGTCGGCAACCCGAGCTTTTTTTCTCCGGTGAATCGGCGTAGATCGAGTTGCTCGTCGTAGCAGCATGGCTTGATGTAGAGGAGTAATCGTGTCGGCAGGTTGTTCCGGCAAGCTCCCCCATCTAGATGCGTAGCGTCCATGCATGGCTGACGGCGTGCAACGGCGAGCAGCGTTCCAGCGGAGACGGGGCCCGGCGTGCCGTGTACGTGACCTTCCCACGATCGGCCTTCCATGCATGCAATGTATGTGGAGAATATAGAAAGTATGGATTAGAAAAGGAAAAAATTCCAAACTATGGGTGCTGCACGTTGGAGAAACAAAGGAATTAAAGTAATCTTAATCTAGGAAGGAATCTCCCATGTGCTGTTCGGCATGTATCTTCCCTGTACGGCATGACCGAGTTCTTGCTTGCATCATGGAGCAACAGCCGTGACGATCCGATCCCGTTTGACAGGATTACGTGGAGAGCTAGAGACAGGCGCCGCCGAGTTGTTGGCAATAGAGCCGGGTCGCGGCAGCACGCAACGTGGATGGCGGTGAGTTCAGCGTGCATGTAGTCCAGGACGCCGACGCCGACGAAAATTTGCTTGTAGATGAATCTTCCATCGACCTGCGGTTGATCTGGACGATCCCCCCTACCTGGCGCGCCAACTGTCGGATGTTTGGACCCGGCAGTCCACACAGGGTAGCCCACGTGGTTGATTTGTAACGAGAGACGATCGCAGATCAGAAATCGATGGTGACACAAGACGCAAGGTTTAGACAGGTTCGGGCCGCTATGAGCGTAATACCCTACGTCCTGTGTAGGGGGTGTGATTGTATTGATGTTGGTGGTGGTTCTGGGGTGTCTCGTGTATGGGTGTAGATGCGTTGGAGGGGGTCCCTAGGGAGCCTTATATAGTCTGGCTGCCTTGGGTTACAAGTCGGTTGAGATCTAGTCCTACCCGGATTACAAGGATCGACTTCTATGTTTGTTACAGATATTCTCTCCTAAGAATCCGACTAGTTTCTATCTCTGTTGGCGCGTATCTGAGCAGATCACGCCGTCTTGTTCCGTGACCCGCACGCCAAGGAAATCCGGCTGGGCCGCCTGTCTGGAGCACTCGGACTGGGCCGTCCCCTGCTGGTTGGGCCAATCCAACTGCCTAGGGTACCCAGGGAGTCTATCTCCGACAACCCGGGGGTGCGATCTCGTCGAGCTTGTCGGCGAGTTGCTCCGGAGTCGGCAACTTGAGGACGCGGTCGAAGTTGCCTGCGCCGTCCGCCGTGCAGACCCAGGAGCCGAAGACGAAGGTGGCGCCTTTCTCGAACGCCATGTCACCGTCGCAGTTGATGATGACTGGTGCCATCGAGCTTGCTGACCGATTCTTGACAAGAGCCCCTACCTGGCGCGCCAGCTGTCGGTTTTTTATACCGGCTAGCCTACTATGGGGGGTCCCTAAGTAGTCGAGTTGTTTGTGAGGGCCTCGCCGGAACCAGAAGCATGATGGTGAACACGAGACGATTTAGACAGGTTCAGGCCGCCTCGAGTAGAGAGCGTAATACCTTACGTCCTGTATGGTGGATCTTCTCGTATTGATGGTTATGATTTTACAAGGGGTCCCTGCCTCACCTTATATACTTGGGAGACAGGGTCTACAAGGCAAGAAATACAAACTCCTAGTCGGATACAATACACAGAGTCCTAACATGAGTAGGCCGGGTTGTTTCCTAATACCCGACTAGTTTCCTTAAGCTGTACGCTCCTTCCTTGTATCAGTCAGAGTTGCCGGCCCAATTTCCTAACGGGACTGTGGCCCATGAGGACTCCCATGGATCCTGGACCGTCACACGCCGAGTAGTAAAATGGGATCAAACCAATTAGTGGGGAAAGTACCTCTTAAGATGGGAAGCCGGGTGAAAGGCTCTTGACGTTGCCTAGAGGGGGGCTGAATAGGCGTTTCTAAAAAAATCAATCTAAAGCAGTGGATTAAAAAAAATATATGACCTGGCTCAGCGAGCTCAAACCCAGGTGACCTGGGAGAGTCACCTGGCCTGGACCTGGCTCAACTAGGTCAGAAACGTTGACTTGAATTTAATTCAAAAACTAGCCAATGAAAATTGAATCTATGAGTTACCACAGCCTTGGGAGGATGTATACTTGTAGATCCGTGGGGTACCTACACTCAAATAGCTATAAACAAGTAGATCGAGTGAAGAACATAATAGTCAACTATGAACACAAGTATGAACATGAAGAACACAACAACAGAAGTTGACACAAGATTTACTCCCAAAGTTCACTCCCACTAAGGAAGCTACGTCTCTGTTGAGGTGCCCACAAAGAACCGGGTTGTCCACTAACCCTTCCCTCTCCCAATCAACTACAAAGGAGGATTGAGTGACTTACTATAAAATCCTCCAAGAGGATGGGCAATACAAACGTCTGGTGCACAACCCCACAAAGTTGTGTGCTCCACGGCGACTCCTAACCGTCTAGGAGCAAGCTCCAAGAGTAACAAATTCGGGGACGATGCTTGAAGGAGCCACCAAAGCTCAAGAGATGGAAATGGAGCACAAAGGTTGGAAATGGAGCTCATTCAAGCTTCTCACCAAGAACTCTCAAATCCCCACTCCAAATCTTGCAAGATTAGCTCAAGAGTGGAGAGGGAGAGAAGCAAAGGGTGGAGGAGGAAGCTTTGTCTCAGGTTTGGTGAGGAAAAGAGCCAAGAGGAATGAGTGGGAAGGGGTGAAGGGGTATATATAGCTCACCCCCAAAAATAGAGCCGTTGGTTCAGTTCACGAGTAAACCCAGGTGACCTGAGTGCCACCCTGGTGACCTGAGAAAATTCAGCATTTAGACAGTTTCAAGACAGAGAGCTTCACCTGGCTGAGCCATGTTCAACCCAGGTGTCCTGGGTTACAAGCAGAATTTAGAATTGAATTGAGGCAACTTGGGGAGTGTGTCTATGGGTAAGAATATGATCTAATGAGCTTTGAGACACCTGCAAAACATCAACTTTGGATTCTCCTTTATAATACAGCTTTCCTAAACTCAATTTCAAAAATAAATTGAAATTAAACCTTCATCTTGAACTCGAAAGCCGTCAAATTTTTCACTTTAAGAATGGAGAGTCACCACCAATATACATTTCCCTTCAATTATAATCTGCTCTTATACTCAAATGAAACTGTTAAATTTGTTAGTACTTTAATTATATTGTCATTAATCCACCAAAACCAGATGAATGCACTTTCACTGGATCTTCGAGACCGATCTCATTTTATTGGGAAATAAGGGTATAGACATCATACTGGGTATGAACTGGATGCAGACCCATGGAGTAGTCCTAGACACCATGATCCGGAGTGTGGAAATAAACTCCCTTAGCCATGACACTTCCATTCTCTACTTAGCTCCTCAAGGAGTCATTAACTCCTGCACCCACACCACAATTGGAACTACCTTGGGCAAGATTCCAGTAGTATGTGAGTAACCGAACGTTTTCCGGATGACCTCCCCAGAGTGCCACCCAACAGAGTAGTCGAGTTTATAATCGAGCTACAACCTAGAACAACTCTGATTTCAAAAAGACCTTATCGAATGGCCCCCAAAGAATTGGCAGAACTCAAAGTACAACTTCAAGAATTATTGGATAAAGGGTTTGTTCGCCCCCAGTGCTTCTCCATGGGGATGTCCCACACTCTTCGTTAATAAGAAGGATCACAGCTTATGGTTGTGCATAGACTACTGTTCATGGCTGTTAAGTACCAAATTTAGGCCGCCAACTCCTGCATAAATGAGCAAAATGTGAACATCAACATTAGTGGTAGGAGTTATTACTAACAAATTCCACAAGTGTTGGTGAATATTTGTATGCAGGTCACTTATCTATGGAAATGAAGTGGGAATGCACCTAGGTGGCCAAACTAGCACAACTCCAGCAAATCAAGGGCTGCCACATAGGCTTCCCACGGATCCATGGCCCCACAAGAGCAAGGAAACACACTCTCAGCCAACCAGGAGCAAGCACATGGATTGGAGGGCCCACATTGGGGGTTAAATTGTCTACAAACACCCGAGGCACCCCCATACCCACTTGAGGACCCACCTGGCAGTCTCCCAGACGAAAGGCGGTGCAAGGGGGACCCACCAAGGGTCGGTCGAACCCCTGGTTTGGCCGAACCCAAGGTGGCCCCGCTCACCTCCAGCCGCCACGTGTCCTGTCTTAAGGCGGTTTAGAGAATATTCCTTCGGAGATTTGCCTTAGATGCCACCTCAACCAGCTTATTAATATGAGATGAGCGGGCTCAAATGAGGATAACACTTCCCACTCCAAGATCACCAACTCCTTCTGAGTTGAGAGCTCCATTGCAAAGGCCTGCGAGCTAATTAGGCCTAGTTAGCTAGTGCTTAGAGTAGGAAGAGAATGAAGGGTAGTTGGGAGAGAGTGCCAAGGTGTTGGCACTCTCCTCCCATGCTTGTACCTCGATGGATGCTGGTTCTCTTCTGATTAGAATAAAGTGAGTATTCATGCATATTCTAATTAGACTAAAGTCGCATTCGTGATTCCTTCTAGTGTTATCTCTAGTTGCTTGAGTACTCTTATTCTCTTGCTTTGATCATGTGCTTGGCTTGTATGCTAAGATGCTAGTCATATACCCTTGCCACCATAGTATTGGTTTGAGTGCGCTCTTGTATGCTGAAGATATACTCTAGTAGTTCTTAGTTCTTGAAAGAGTGTGAGTCTAGTGTGTGAGTTAGATCTGCCTTTTGCGGGTTCGTTGTTCCGTCTTAGTATGGGTGCTGTGGTGTGGCTACAGGGGATCTAGTCGTAGTTATATCACAGTAGTAATCGGTAGAGTAGAAGTGGTGCCTAAATACAGGTCACGCGTCGTTTGCGCAGCTTAGCCCACGGTTTAGTATGGGTACGCCGTAGGTGTTGACAGCCCTGTTGGTCCCTGTTGACGGTCCTTAAGTACCACTTTTAGCCATCAAATCTTGAAAGAAGCATGTAAAATATAATCACCAAACATAGTGATAGGGTTTAATACAAATCAATTCCACGAGTGTTGGTGTTTTTACTTGTCTTGTAGGAAATACCCAAAATGACGCTAAAGGTTTGAGATGGATTCAAATATATCATTATCATAAATTATATCAAATTCCCAATTGGAGTACACCATTGTGGAGAGCTCGTCGAGACGATTGAAATGGATATATTATTTATATATTTAGGAGCTCAGAATAAAAAGATATGAAAATTAGAAATTAATGTGCAGCGCTGATGTCATCGCTAGCGGTCCAAATGGCCCAAGCGGCCAGCTAGCCTGGCGAGGCCCAACGGTCTGCGTCCACGTGGCTCAGGAGGCCAGGCGAGCCAGTAGCCCAGCAACGGAAGCAGCGCGGCCAGAAGCCCAGGCGCGCGCTCCGCGCGGGAGCCGTGACCGCCCAGGACGCGTGGCACATGGAGGAGCCACGTTTCGTGGGTCGGCGCTGGTGGGGAAGCAAAACCGGTCGGTTCTACGGGGTTTACCCTAGTTTTTCCCGAGCGGCCGGTTTTGGCAGAGGTTCTTTCGGTTTTCTTCCAGTTTTTGCTGCACCGACGTACAGGAAACATCCGGGGCACGGTTTTGTGGGTGGTTTCCTCCGGTTCTCGACCCAGATGACCTGGTTCTCTGTGGTTTTTTCTCCCACCGACCCCAGGAGGTCGGTAATCGTGGGTCTCACGCCCCCACCGCCTCCTGGAGGTCGGTTCACGGCCAGGTGGAAGGTGGAGAGTGCTTTGGGGAGGAATATTTCCTAGAATCAAGTGAAGCATCTCCACTCCTCCAAGTTTCCTCCACACTATAAATAGAGGGCTCCTCTCCCTCATTCAACACACAAGAAGTGAAGCAAAGCTCAAAAGGCCAGATCCAATGTAGTGTTAGAATAGGTGAGAGGTGAGGCGAGAGTCCGGGAGAAGCCGGGGATGTCGTCTCCTCTCCTCTTCTTGTACCTCGGCGGATGCGGCTCAGGTTTGAGTATCATCTGGGTATTTTCTTTGTATTTCTGGATTAGTATTTAATTAAGTTCAAGCTTTACTTTATTTACTTGTGGGCTCCTCGCTGTGATATGTGTCTTAGTACTTGCAAAGCTAAGATAGTATTTAATTGAGTAGATGGATGTCTATTCTGTTGAATACCTTGGAGTGCGCCTAGTGCACAGATTTGTAGTGGTTGCCCCAGGTGGTGACAGCCCTGACGGCCTACGTAGTCCACCACGTGAGAAGCACTAGAGAGTAGTAGGACCATTGCTTGGCTTGCCTAGCCCCCATCTCATCCCTTTCCGGGCTAGGACGGTTGGGCGTCCCGATGCAAGTAATACAGTAAACGACTTGAGCTATCCTTTTGTTATCCAGAATTACCTAGAAATAACCCTCTCTACCTTCTACACATTTATCACTTTTGTTGTCCGTGGTCGTTCTTAACTCGTCATTAGTACACACACGTTCCCTGTGGATTCGATACTCTGGAATACTCTCGGGTGAAAGCTACATCGGTATCCGTACACTTGCGGATTTATCTGTGATCGTTAAAAATACCAACAAGCTTTCTGGCGCCGTTGCCGGGGAATGGTTGCTATACTAGTGTCGAACCGAGTTCACCCATGTATCCCCATTCCATACCAACACATGATTCCTTTTATATTTATCGATCCATATTCATCATCACTACCCATCCGCTTTATAAAAAAACTAGCAAGAGCATGTTCTTCGGTTAAGTTCTCCCTCGGGTATTTTTCGTCGCTAACCACTACAGGTTGAAACTAAAAAGAACGACGGGTGTACGATGCTTAAGGACATCAGAGCTACATCATCTACAACACCATGGTAAGTCTTGGTAATGGAACAAAACTTGAAGGAGGTCGACACACTTGATTTTGTTGTCCAGTGACACAAAAATCCAAGTGTGGGGGAGGTTTGTACGTATCTCATGACAAGTTCCATTAATGCTAAATTTTATCTTTGGTTTATAGATGATGCTATTTCATGTATCCTTTCTTGCTGTAAAAAAATTAAAAAAAATCCCAAATGCCTGCCTGGAGGTAACCAGGCATTATCCCTTGCATTTCGAAGCATTCATGTTGCACTTCATATTTGTTTCGAAGTATTCATGTTGCGCATCATTTGCAAGCAAACTCTTGTGCCTTCTTTTTGAATGGGTGGCTCCTAGGCTTTGAACTATATTCGGGTGCCGTGCCTAGTCTAGGTGGGTTGTGAAGTCTTTCATCACCTATCTATTCGGGTTCCTAGTCCAACTCATTGCAGCCCCTACAGGGTCGGTTAATTGCCAAACGTGGTTGGTAGATCGATCAATAGGGTCAAATGGAACTGACTCCCACCACGTCATTTAAATCAAAAGGTTGATCAGTTTGCGCTTTGAGAAACACCAGGCCTCAAGTTTCTTACAAATTACATATCATATTTTGATTTGCCTTCATTTGGATTTCCAACCTCGCATCATATTTGTTTTGTTCATGCATTTTTGAATTAGTTAGCATATTTGTTTCCCAAACATGATTGCATTTAAAAAAACAAAACAATATATTTAGTTGGTGAGGCTCAGTGGGATTAAGTCATCTGGGTGTGCAAACCACAAGCTGTTGCATCTCGGTAGTCCCCATATGCCTCCTGGCTCCACCTTACCTTGCATCCTTGGTTCTTGTGCGCGCTTTCATGAAAAAAAAGGTGTTTGTTCCTTGCTTGTGTTTTGCATTTGTGTTAACCTCTTGTTGGGAGCATTCACAACATTTAGCGAGCACATGCCACCCACATGCGACCACATCACCATTATTAATGTCACCAAGAGCCATGGAACTACCACGATGGCAATTCTAAACTCGTCATCCAACGCCAGCGGTAGGTATACTAAGGTAAGTGGAATGTCTTGCTTTTGACATAAAACAAAGTCCTTCAGGGAGGTAACCCAAAGTTCACCATTTATATACTCATGTTATCTCCATTTGAAAAAAATATCTTGATCACGTTCTCATGCTTCTTTTATCTATTCTCGTATGCTCTAGTTTGAATGTGTCTTCGAAGTACATTCATTGAACTTTTAAATTAAGCGTGGTGCTTAGGTTAAAATGGTCTTCTTTAATCAAATTAGACATGGTGTCGAGTTTTGATTAATGAACCTATGAGTAAATGCTTTTATAGATATTGGATGTATATATGGACTAACCCCTGCAAGAAATTTTTCAAATTTGGGTAGATAAGTTTTCAAGCTGGATTCAATTGGAGACAAACCAAGGCATTGGATGCACCGCAACAAATTTTGCACAACATACAAGGAGGTACAGATCACCTTTCGAAGGTTCACTGTGAGTATATTGCAAAACCCCCCTTTGATCATGTTGATGCAATGCAGCCTTGTTTGAGTTAGGCTTTAAGAACAATGGTGAAAATAAAAAAAAGAGAACATTTGAAAATAAATATCAAAAAAATAAAGGCAAACAGGATCTAGGCTTAATATGTTAAAGACCAATCTATTTTTAAGTGTGGATGTGAACAACTAACCCTATGGCAATAATGATATCTACTCAAATGGTCCTTCAGGTATTTGTTGTCCATTAACTTTTTGTAGGGATGAAGTGATGACTAAAGGGCGGAGAGCATAACTCCAACATCTAAAACCCTTAGTCACATGGAAGAAATTTGCACGACGAAGCAGGATGAAGAGTGGACAAATCTTTGGCACTCTTAAGCTCAAATCTTGCATTCATTTGCAAGATCAAAGCATGGGGGAATTTCACTAGGGAAGTATCCAAAACACCTTATGCATATTTTCTCCTTTAATCTTCCTGCTAAGTTACCTTGCAAGATTTGTTTGCCATGAAAATAATAATAATAATAATAATAATAATAATAATAATAATAATAATAATAATAATAATAATAATAATAATAAAATCAATAAAAATTTGTATAACATAAAAACACCAAAAAAATATATTTGAATTTCAAATAAAGATCAGGCTCCCTGGTTTGTAAGGCCAGTAGAGTCTTTGTTTTGTTTCCACCTTGTTTTGAATAACTGCAGGTACAAGATCAAGTGTGGGGTTCTTTCGGTCTTCTTCACGTTCACACATTCAAGACCACCCACAACTATGCCACACAACATCGCATGGACCGACATGAAAAAGATCACAATAGCTGGGGACCAGAGGGGCTCGAACGAATTCCTTGTCAACCAAAGGTCCTCTGGCACACCTCATCTTCCACTTCATCCAATGCGATGGTTTGCATGTCAATCCCTCATACTCTCTCATTCATGAGTTTAAAATAATCTTGAGATAATCATCAAAATTAAACTCAAATGAATTTGTTGCTCCTTTGGTTTATATGCTTATCCTTGATTGGCTTGCATATTCTTTATTCCTTGCACAGTTGCCTGTTGCTTGTGAACATAAATCATTGGGAAAGCATGCTATCTAAATGGTTGACAAATGAGATATGGTATGATAAGAGAAATCTCGCTCTTTCTGTACAAAGTACTTGGGATGTTTTTCTTGCAAAAAGTTTAAAACCAATAGCCTTGCAAAGCTCCTCAAGTAATGCCTTATTCCTACCAAAGCCATTTGTCATTCACATTGAAAACCTTATACATATGCTGCTTATTATTGCATTGAGCTTTATCAAATTGTTGTGACCCTTGTAAGATGCTCTTCATACTTTCTTGATCAAGATCACATGCACTCCACATACATATGCTAAACTTCTACACTGGAAGTTAGCAATATCCATTCATGCACCAAATAAATGCTCCTTATGTTTTATGAATCTCTCTCCAAATATCCTTTACAAAAGAGACATGGGCTACAGAAAAAATATTTTGGATACATGAATGTCCAAGAAAAAAAGAAAAGAAAGACAAAAAAATACATGCTCATAAAAGCATTGAGCATGAAAAAAATACAAAAAGAAAAAAAAGAAAAAAAGAGAGATAGCCATGTTCTCAAAATAATTTAAAAAAGGAGAGAGATCATACAAAAAGGAGTAGTCATACACCTTACATTTTTCCACACACGCGCACATCTTGATCAGATTGTATGAATGGTTTTCTTCTTGGATCCGCTCTTTGATTTTGCAATATATGTGATACAAGTATGCTTTATCTTTACTTCTACCTTGAGCTCCACATAAGCCTTTTTAGAAGTAGGGTGAAAGGTGGCAAATTAATGCCTTGGTGAGGAATCATACACAGTGAGCGATTCGAGAGAATCAATTGAGGAGCTAGGTAAGGTTTTGTTTTGAAAAATTATCAAAAACCCAAGTTGCTTAACAGAAGAGTGGAGATGACTTGAATCAAGGCTGTTCCATTTCTCAACCATCCAAGATGACATGATAGACACTTCAAAATTCACAAGTGCAGGTTTGTCTTGGAATAACTTATATGCTTGCATCATATCAATGGAATCATGTTGTTCCACCTTAGTCTTAAAACTTTACTCGAGGACGAGTAAAGGCTAAGTGTGGGGGAGCTTGTTGACGGTCCTTAAGTACCACTTTTGACCGTCAAATCTTGCAAGAAACATGTAAAATATAATAACAAAACATAGTGATATGGTTTAATACTAATGAATTCCACGAGTGTTGGTGTTTTTACTTGTCTTGTAGGAAATACCCAAAATGACGCTAAAGGTTTGAGATGGATCTAAATATATCATTATCATAAATTATCTCAAATTCCCAATTGGAGTACACCATTGCAGAGAGCTCGTCGAGACGATTGAAATGGATATATTATTTATATATTTTGGAGCTCAAAATAAAAAGATATGAAAATTAGAAATTATTGTGCAGCGCTGACGTCAGTGCAGCTTACGTCACTAGCAGTCAAAATGGCCCAGGCGGACAGCTAGCCCGGCGAGTCCCAACGGTCCGCGTCCACGTGGCCCAGGAGGTCAGGCGGGCCAGCGGCTCACGCGTGCCAGACGGGCCAGCAACCCAGCAGCGGACGCGGCGCGGCCAGAAGCCCAAGCGCGTGCTCCGCGCGGGAGCCGTGGCCGCCCAGGACGCGTGGCATGCAGAGGAGCCACGTTTCGTGGGTCGGCGTTGGTGGGGAAGCAAAACCGTCAGGTTCTACGGGGTTTACCCTGGTTTCTCCCGAGCGGCCGGTTTTGGCAAAGGTTCTTTCGGTTTTCTTCCAGTTTTTGCTGCACCGACGTACAGGAAACATCCGGGGCGCGGTTTTGTGGGTGGTTTCCTCCGGTTCTCGACCCAGATGACCTGGTTCTCTGTTGTTTTTTCTCCCACCGACCCCAGGAGGTCGGTAATCGTGGGTCTCGCGCCCCCACCGCCTCCTAGAGGTCGGTTCACGGCCAGGTGGAAGGTGGAGAGTGCTTTGGGGAGGAATATTTCCTAGAATCAAGTGAAGCATCTCCACTGCTCCAAGTTTCGTCCACACTATAAATAGAGGGCTCCTCTCCCTCATTCAACACACAAGAAGTGAAGCAAAGCTCAAAAGGCCAGATCCAATGTAGTGTTAGAATAGGTGAGAGGTGAGACGAGAGTCCGGGAGAAGCCGGGGATGTCGTCTCCTCTCCTCTTCTTGTACCTCGGCGGATGTGGCTCAGGTTTGAGTATCATCCGGGTATTTTCTTTGTATTTCTGGATTAGTATTTAATTAAGTTCAAGCTTTACTTTATTTACTTGTGGGCTCCTCACTGTGATAAGTGTCTTAGTACTTGCAAAGCTAAGATAGTATTTAATTGAGTAGATGGATGTCTATTCTGTTGAATACCTTGGAGTGCGCCTAGTGCACAGATTTGTAGTGGTTGCCCCAGGTGGTGACAGCCCTGACGGCCTACGTAGTCCACCACGTGAGAAGCACTAGAGAGTAGTAGGACCATTACTTGGCTTGCCTAGCCCCTTCTCATCCCTTTCCGGGCTAGGACGGTTGGGCGTCCCGATGCAAGTAATACAGTAAACGACTTGAGCTATCCTTTGGTTATCCAGAATTACCTAGAAATAACCCTCTCTACCTTCTACACATTTATCATTTATGTTGTCTGTGGTCATTCTTAACTCGTCATTAGTACACACACGTTCCCTGTGGATTCGATACCCTGGAATACTCTCGGGTGAAAGCTACATCAGTATCCGTACGCTTGCGGATTTATCTGTGATCGTTAAAAATACCAACAGTCCCATTGTAATCCCCCACATTTGGTTAAGTCGTAGAGCTGTTGGCCAGAGGCACCTGGGGTTCAGGGGTAAGCCGGTGCCCAAAGCAAGTAGTGGGACTTTAGAGATCTACCTCATTCATGTTAGAACTATAACTATAGGAATCCTCTCTGCCCTCTACCACTCATTGTGGTGTGTCCTTGGACCGACTAGTATAGGTGTTAGTGCACACATGTTCCTTGGACTCGATACCCTGGGAATACTCTTAGGGGAAAGCTCCGACGACATCCGTGCACTTGCAGATTCATTCGTGATCGTTAAGAAACATCAACAAGCTTTCTGGCGCCGTTGCCGGTGAACGGTTGTTGTATCTATCTTCGTGCCTAGTCATCCTCGTATCCTTTTTATCTTTTCTTTCCTTCTACCTTTACCCCCGCTACCCATAGAGAAGCTTTCATATGAAAGCCTCTCTATCCCAAAGGGTGAGTTCTTAGTGAAACCATCAATTTCCTCATCCATCTGTGAACTCTCTCCTGGCTTGATAGCCAAGGTTCAGGATCGTCTCTCAATAGCCAAATCTGAGCTTCCACTTTCCACAACACAAAATTTGTCTGTTGGGCACTCTCCCAAACCAGGAACATCGGAGGAAGAAGAAATTCAAACTCCGAAGTTCCCATTCAGATTTGAGGATGATCTATTTAGAAATCATAGAAACACCTCGAATCTCTTCTACAAGGAAGAGCTATCGATCCTCTCATCCACCGTTAGGAGCAACGAAAGGTTAAGGGTGCTAGAGCTATTGTCAAAAGTTCTTCAGATCACCTCCCCTGCCTTAACCATTCAACACACCATATGAGGGATGGAGGTGGATGCTCTTTACAATCCCACCGTCGGTCCAACATCATCTCCGAGTCCTTCATGACATTCATTTTGGGAAATGAGTCGTTGGTCCCAACAGCCAAAACCTTTCAGACCTCCTTTGGAGAACTCTTAGAAGGGATAGGGATCTTGCAGAACATGTCTATAACACACGAAGATGTCGATGCGACCCTAGACTCTCATGCCTTCGAAATCCCAGACTTTGATGTCTTGATTGGACATCCTTGTCGGATCTATTGACCGGCAGTCCACCCGGGGATACCCAGATGGTTGATTTGTAGGCAAAGGGCAATCGTAGGACTAGAGAGGTCGAGGTAACACAAGGACACAGGGATTATACAGGTTCGGGCTACCTGGAGGTATAATACCCTACGTCCTGTGCTCGGGGTCTTGTATTGATCTGCTCGGCGAGTTCCGGGGAACAATGGCGAGCCCTTGGTTACAATGGGGGATCTAGTAGCTAGGAATTGAATGAATGAGGGGGTCAGCCTAGGCCACCTTATATAGGCTGATGGCCTAGGGTTTACAAGTCGGTTATCTCTAATTATTGTCCGGCTCAGATCAGGAAACTAATCCAAGTCGGTTACAGCATAATCTCTGTAGTATCTGGGCAGGATTTGGACATGTCGCCGAGTACCTTGTTGGCCAAGTCTTCTCCAATCTTGTCCATCAAGCCAAGGATCCTCGTGGGCCGGCCTGGGGTCAGCCCACATCCTTGTCAGACGTGGGCCCAGATCGACTGGCTACCCGGTCGGTAGTGGGCCCAGGGGTACCCATATCCCATAAGTCCCCGAGCAACATGCAGGCACGTGTCGGAGTGCTGATGAAGAAGCGAAACCTTCAAGGTCGCCTGAAGCATCTTGGTCGGCAGGCCGACACAAGGGTGGGCGGTGCTCAAAAAAGAAAACCGTAGGCCATTGGGGATGGCCCTGGGCAGACCCGAGGCGAAGCCTCGAGTGGCGTAGTGCCGAGTCGTGGCCAAGTCGGGTGCCGAGGAGCTGCACCACTTGGGAAAAGTAACACATCCTGATGGGGGCCCTCCATATGGAGTAGTCCCTGAGCATTGGGCCGACTAGAAAAGTCGGGCTAATGG
This sequence comes from Alloteropsis semialata, assembly GCA_004135705.1. Taxonomy (NCBI): domain Eukaryota; kingdom Viridiplantae; phylum Streptophyta; class Magnoliopsida; order Poales; family Poaceae; genus Alloteropsis; species Alloteropsis semialata. The sequence continues at coordinate 49,834,414 of CM014271.1, forward strand.
TCAAGAAAGAAGAATCTCCAAGCTTCGAGGCAGGCAGGCCGCCCAAAGGATAAGCTCGCCACATGTAACTGCATACATCGCGACAAGGATAGTATTCATGTGAATGCACAGGGCATACCCGTGGGTGGATGAAGCCGAAATGATAAGGGCGGTCTAAGCGCCTCGGAGGGACGAGCTGATGCGTGGCACAAAGCTCATGTGCTGAATAATGTAACCGGGGTCACATGTGAACATCTAGCACAGGGCTATAAATATGTGCCAAGGCTCGGAGCCATGCGCTCAGCAAGAGATAGGCATACCACCTACCAAATATAAGCATGTTGGGGACTAGTTGCTGGGTTCATCCTCCAGGGAGGAGTCATGGGGACTTGATAGCTTGGTGCTAAAAGAGTGCTTGTGAAGAACCTGAGGCGTTGAACTGCATCCGGGTGCTATCCCATTGTCTCCCTGCATTGCCGTGTGCTGAGGGCCATGTAGGGTGGAATGCTTTGTAGAGGCAAGGGATACCCGGGGGCATTCGCAGACAACCCTCAATTGGAGTCCACCCGTCGTCGGCCGCCATGGTGCAACAAGAGAGCTTGCGAGGAGCTCATGTGGACCAAGCTTACTATGGATGCAGCACTAGGCGCAGGGACGAGTGCCCCAAGCCGTCACCTTGACGGTTGATGTGTTTGATTCTTGTAACCGGCCCTTTGATCGGCTCTTCATGTAACTTATAGTTTCTTGGTAAAGCTTTCTTTGTTTCTTGGCTGCAAATGTGATTTGTGCGTTCCCTGTGGCCCGGAGGTCAATAGAGGCATCATAGGTTCACGAACAGGCTTTTGGTGCCGAGTCACAGGGACTTGGTGGCCATAATTGGAGTGCCAAGTTCCTGAGGGTCGGGGCTGGCAGAGTCCGGAGACCCGTTGACCGGAGTCAAAAGCGCCTAGTCCCCGAGGGTCGGGGCTAGCCGAGTCCGGAGACCCGTTGACCGGAGTCAAAAGCGCCGGGTCCCGAGGGTCGGGGCTGGCCGAGTCCGGAGACCCGTTGACTGGAGTCAAAAGCATCGAGTCCCTGAGGGTCGGGGCTGGCCGAGTCCGGAGACCCATTGACCGGAGTCAAAAGCACCGAGTCCCCGAGGGTCGGGGCTGGCCGAGTCCGGAGACCCGTTGACCGGAGTCAAAAGCGCCGAGTCCCCGAGGGTCGAGGCTGGCCGAGTCAGAGACCCGTTGACCGGAGTCAAAAGCGCCGAGTCCCCGAGGGTCAGGGCTGGCCGAGTCTGGAGACCCGTTGACCGGAGTCAAAAGCGCCGAGTCCCCGAGGGTCGGGGCTGGCCGAGTACTTTGGGCAAACAGCCGTTGGCGCGCAGAGAGCCATTGCCCCACAGTTAACGGGACTTCCGCGGATTCTGTCCGTAGGTTACGGCGCCGTTAGGGTAATTCAGATTGGCAGAAGGGGATAAATCAGATCTGTTCACCAGCGGTTTTACCACAGTCATTTTCTAATCGAGAAACATCCCACGCCTCCACCATCGCTTAGCGCCGCCATAAGAGCAATTCGCCCACTTCGCCGCCGCCACCGCCGGAGTTTAGCCATCGCCACCGCCACCACTCATCTGTTCTATGTTTGAGCTTCTGCAGAGATGGCAGACCCAAGAGAATCGTTGGGAGCACCGGCGTCGGGGGAGGAGATGCCGCCACCGATGAGGGCAGTGGACGCGGGCATTTCCGCGGGCCACGGCGTTGTTGATGCGGGGAAGGGGGTGCCGTCCTCCGCTGGCTAGTCCGGGGCCATGGGAGACGCCGCCGCCCTTGCTGACGTTCCGGCGGCCGCCGCCGGGGCGGACGCTAAGAGGAAATCGGTGGCGCCATCGGAAGAGGTTGCGGAGCTGACATCGGTGCCCGGAGGGGTCCCGCCCCAAGAGCCGGCTTGGGGTCAGTCCTCCGTCCCCGAGGAGCGGCTTCGAGACATGGTGCGGCGCGGCGTGCTCGGGCCGCAGGAGATACTCTAGTGGCGGTCCGCTGGCAATGACGCCCAGCCATGGGAACGCTGGGAGACGGAGATGGCGGTGTTCGCACCCTTCTTCGAGCGCGGGTTCGGATTGCCCATCGGGGACTTCTTCCGGGGTCTTCTGCATTTCTATTGCGTGGAGATGAGTCACCTGAACCCCACCTCAATTCTGTCCATTTCTGTATTCATCCATCTTTGCGAAGCCTTTCTCGGAATTCTGCCACATTTCGGTTTGTGGCGGCGTCTTTACCGGATGAAGACGGTTGGAGAAGGATCTAGCAAGGGTCCGGCCCGGATCACAGGAGGGGCCGGGTTCGCGTTGAGGGTCGTCATGTCCAAGACGGTCGTCATGTCCAAGAGGTATTTCGTCTTGGACATGAATGATTCCAACAAGAACTGGCGGCAAGATTGGTTTTATGTCACAAACCACCCCCCTACTCTGCCTACCCGGACTGGGCACCGGCCAGAGAAGAGGGACTGCTGGGAGTCGCTCCCTGAAGGTGAAGAGCTGCAGGAGGCTGAAGAGTTGCTGCAATTGATTGCCGAGGTGAAGGAGAGGAAGCTGACCGCCGTGGCAGTGATGATCTCCTTCGTCCGACGTCTAACGCAGCCAATCAAGGACTGGGTACACCCCGGGTATGAGTTCTCAGGCGGTATGGATCCGACCCGGGAGCAGGCCCAGACGGTGTCTATCCCGGAGACGATGACGAGGATTGCCGGCTTCATGCGGGGCAAGATCTTCAATGAGGGGACGCCTGTCCCATTTTCTTTGCAGAATCCGCCTCCGCCGGTCAGTATCTTATGTGCTTGTATGCTTTGGACTTGACTGCTGGACTGTCGAGTTTTGACATGTTGTTTGTGTGGCTGGCTTGCAGGATACTACCGCCCGGCTCCCCTGCCCGAGGGCGATTTTCGGATGGAGAAGCTGATGTCGATGGAGGGGGCATCCCAGGCCCCTCGTGTCGTGGATGAAGGGCATGCCGACTGGGAGGTGGCCGACTTCATCTCGGCTCCCCAAGAGGAGTCGGATGATGACCCAGTTTCCCAGGCGCCTGCTGCTGGCTTGGGGATGTCATCATGCCAAGCAGTGCGCAAGATGACCGAATCCCAGAGAGTGGCTCGGGGAGGTTGCCCAAGCCACCCCCGAAGGTGGGTTATGCTGCTCGGGCCGAGGCCGAGGAGAAGCGGAAGAGGAAGGCGTCGGCCCTGACAAGCGGGGCAGGAGGTGGCACCGTCGGGTCTCCCTCAAGCCTTGAATCTGAGTAGCTTGCGCGGGAGACTACGGGGGGCCAGGGGAGTATCTTCGCCAGCCGGAGTTGCGACCGGACTTGACCCTTCTGCCCAGTCAGACGCCACCACTGCTACTGAAGCGGATCGAGTTCAAGCGTCCGCGCAAGATCGGGTAAGCCGCGTTGATGTTCCTTAACTCATGCCGTGAACTTGCAGATGTCTGATTGCTGATGGATTGTTGTAGGCTCGAGAGCCAAGGTGGTGCCGACATCCTGCCGCGTCCGGGGGCGGGTGGCAAGGCGCCGCCAAGGCAGCCGGCCATTATGGAGGCGAGAGCGGAGTCTGGTGTGGGGTCGAGTCTGCCGGAGCAGGAGCTGGCAAGCATACCGGAGTAGCTGCGTCCACCGAGCCCTCCGCGCCTTATCCTGGGGACGAGCTCCCTAGTGGATAACCAGCAGGCTGAGGTGCCCAAGACCAGCATCACGAAGGGGGGCCTGGAGCACCCTATGGGGGTGGATGAGCCGGCCTGCGACCCTCCACCACTTGACGACGACGACGATCAGCTCCTGGAGGAGGATTTGGACATCGGGGCTGGCATTGTCGTGCCGCCCCGCTAGATACAACCGCGACCAAGCACGGGGTCGGGCTTGGGTCGCCAGAGTTAACTCTGGAGCGGCGGATGGAGCTGGACATCACGGACCAGGAGAGTGAGCTCCGAAAGCTGCAGAACGTAGCCGGCGTCTTGGATCGCGTTGTTCGGGTATGCCTTCCGGTCACCTTGGTCTTGCTGTGTATCACGTACTGACCCTGAGGTCGATACGTTGCTTGGCAGGGTTTCACGGCACGGGCCGCAAAGGATCTTGACTTCAGGCGGCAGGCCCTGGAGGACCGGCGAACCTTGGTGCAGATCCACACGGAGAGAGTCCGTGAGGCTGAAGTCGCCAAGGAGTTTTTTATGAAGAAGGACCGGGAGCTCGCCGATGTCGTGAAGACCAATGAGGACCTCATGAATGACATGAAGGTTCTCATGGAGGGTAAGTTCTTGCGCTTGAGTTGAATGTGCCTCTGTCTGAGTACACTGTACTTATGATTTTTCCTTTACAGAGGCGAAGAAGAGGGAGGACGCCCTCCAGGAGAGGGCGGGCGAGTTGGTCGGGGCCAAACAAAAGCTCGAGGAAGAGGTGGAGGTGCTCAAGGCGGCCAGTTTGCATTTGAAGGTCGAGTCTGAGCACCTGGTCGAGGCCAATCAACTCCTGAAGGATCAGCACGACTAGGCCTTGCACGGTTAGCATCTTTTTTGATGATTCTTCTGCGGCTTTGATCGAGTCGACATTCTCATGCGGACGCCTTTGCAGGGCTTCAAACTGAGCTGCTGGAGCTAAAGCAGGCGGCCGAGTTCAACGCCAACTCGCTAGTGCCTGCCGAGTCAGGCCCGGCAACGTTGATGTTAGTCCAACGGCTTAGGGCCGGCCCTAATCGCGCCGCCCAGTTGATGCAGGAAACTGCAATCGGCTTTGGGAGCCGGATCCTGGCGCTTCTCCGGGTGCACTTCCTGACACAGGAGCTTGCTCCGATCACCGATGGCCTTCCGGAAGGCATCACGGACGACCAGTTCGACGAGCTGGTGGACGAGAGTGCCCCTCTAGGGGAGGCTGTAGCGAAGGAGCTTGGCCTGTAAAAAATAATTATGGATGTAAACTCTGTAGTATACATATATATAAAGTTCCGAGTTGAAATGAAGCATTGATGTGTATTAGTGTTTTGTTGGACCCTTTTCCCTGCCGACTAGGACTTTGCGTCACCCGACTGGCCGCTGCCTTGTGCCGTTTAAGCACCCTTTTTGACCCGCTGACCACTGCTCACGGAGAGGACGGCTTACCCAGACTACACTGCTCAGCGGGGAGGCTTAGGTGTAGAGGGCGCGCGGGTTGAGCACGAAGCTTAGGGTTTCACGGTTGGGGACTCGGACCTGCCGGGTTAGCGTAGCTGTCGCCGGGGGGGAACATGGGGTCGGGCAAGGACTCGGAAGTCGGAGTAAGCGGGTACCCCCCAATGATCGTGATGAATCAAACGTTGCCTGGGTCGGACCCAGTCCCCGAGCATCAGCATGGATGTCGGGTGAGAAGACAACAGTAAGCCATATAGAAGGGCAAAGACATTTTATTAGTATGAGACAAGGAATACATAGCTTTTGCAATTTTCTACGGATAGAACTTTACGAGGTGTGCGATGTTCCACACGTTTGGGACGGGGTCACTGTTGGCCCACTGGAGGCTGTAAGTTCCTGGCGAGACGACTTCTTTGACGATGAAGGGGCCCTCCCAGGGGGCTGAGAGCTTGTGTTTGTGCTTGGAGGACATGACTCGACGCAGGGCCAAGTCGCCAATGTTGAGGGAGCGTTCCTGGATGTTCTTGTCGTGATATCACCGTATTTGCTGCTCATGTCTGGCATGCCGGACCAGCGCAGCGAGTCGGTGTTCTTCAAGGCAGTCGATGTCGACCTGGCGGCCGATTTCTGCTTCGCCTTCCTGGTAGTGCTAGATGCGCGGAGCACCATGGGAGACGTCGGCTAGGAGGACGGCTTCGGAGCCGTACACCAGGAAGAAGGGAGTGTATCCCGTTGCTCTGCTCTTCTGCGTCCGTAGGCCCCATATGAAATGGGGTACCTCTTTGGCCCACCGTCCGGCGTGCTTGTTGAGTTCGTCGTACATGGCCTTCTTCAGCGAGTCTTGGACCATGCCATTGGCCCGCTCAACCTGGCCATTGCACCTGGGTGCGCTGTGGATGAGTAGTAGACGTCGATGCAGTTGTCCTGGCAGAAATCCCAAAACTCGTGTCCCGTGAACTCGGATCCGAGGTCGGTCACAATGCGGTTTGGGACACCGAACCGATGAGTAACCTCTGTGATGAACTTGGCGGCCGTGACCGACTTGGTGTCGCTCACGACCTTGTATTTGATCCATTTGGTGAACTTGTCGACTGCCACCAAGAGGCGCTTGAATCCGCTCGGAGCGGTTTTGAAGGGCCCAACACTGTCGAGTCCCCATATGGCGAATGGCCAAGATTGGGGGATGGTATGTAGCGCCTAAGCCGGCAGGTGCTTTTGCTTCTGGAAGAACTGGCAGCCGGTGCAGCAGCACACCAACTCTTTTCCATCGGACAGGGCTGTTGGCTAGTAGAACCCTGCTCTGTAAGCTTTGCCGACTAGGGTCCCGGCACCGGCTTGGTTGCTGCAGGTGCCCGAATGGATGTCTTGAAGGAGGCTGATGCCTTCGTCGCAGAGGACACACTTCATGAATATGCCCGTGGAGGCGGCCTTTCTGTAAAGGGCGTCGCCAATGACGACGTAATTTGTCACGCGCCGTGTTAACTTCTCAATCTCTTCCTTCGTGCCCGGGGACCAATTCTCTGTGAGGAAAGCGATAAAGGGGGCACGCCAGTCTGCTTCCACCACGAGAACTTTGTTGGTCGGCGGGCCACCTGGGAGTGGCTCCAAATCGGGCACGGGGCTGCCGTCCTCAAGCATCTTGATGGACGGGGTGCGCAGGTCTTAGATGAAGACGCCGACAGGCACCTGGGCTCTGGTAGACCCTAACTTGGATAGGACATCGGCAGCGACGTTGTCCTCTCAGAGGACATGGTGGAGCTTGAGTCCGTAGAAGTGAGTCTCGAGCTTGCGTACCTCTGCGCAATATGCGCTCATGGTTTCCTTGGTCGCGTCCCAATTCTTGTTGACTTGTTCGACGACTAGCTTGGAGTCACCATAGCACATCAGCCGCTTGATGCCAAGCGACACCGTGATCCGGAGACCGTGGATGAGGGCCTCATACTCGGCCCCATTGTTGATGGCCTGGTAGTGTATCTGGAGAACGTGTTTCAGGTGCTGCCCCTCTGGGGAGATGAATAGCACTCCTGCGCTGGCTCCCTCGAGGTTGAGGGCGCCGTCAAAGTACATCTTCCAGTGCTCCGGCCGCTCGGCGGGGGTCGGAGCCTGGATCTCTGTCCACTCGGCCACGAAGTCGGCCAGTATCTGGGAATTGATGGCCTCCCGTGGCTCGAAGTTGATGGTGTGCTCGCCGAGTTTGATAGACCACTTGACTACACGGCCGTTGGCGTCTCTGTTATGGAGGATGGCTCCAAGGGGTAAGTTCGAGATGACTCGAATGACGTGGGCCTAGAAATAGTGGCGTAACTTCCAGGCGGTAATTAGGAGCACGTAGAGCAGCTTCTGAGGATGGGGGTACCCCACTTTGGACTCGCTGAGTACCTCGCTGACGAAGTATACAGGGCGCTGGACCTTGTATGGGTGGCCTTCTTCTGGTCGCTTGACGACCAGGGCCATGCTGACTACATGAGTAGTAGCCGAGATGTATAGCAGTAGCTCTTCCCCGGGGGTCGGACCCGTGAGTATCGGGGGTGTGACTAAGAACTCTTTGAGGTCGGGCCGTGCTAGCCTCAGGGGTCCATTCAAACTTGTCCGCCTTCTTGAGGATCCTGAAGAACGGGAGTCCCTTCTCGCCGAGCTTGCTGATGAACCGGCTCAGGGCCGCCATCATTCCCGTGAGCTTCATGATGTCCTTCTTGCACTTGGGTTCCTTGAGGTTGCGTATGGTGTCCAGCTTGACTGGGTTTGCCTCGATGCCGCGCTGGCTGACCAGGAAGCCTAGGAGCTTTCCTGACGGCACCCCGAATACGCACTTCGTGGGGTTGAGCTTCCATCTGAAGCGGCGCAAGTTGTTGAAGGTTTCCTGGAGGTCGGCGATGAGGGAGTCGGCGTCGTACGTCTTGACGACGACATCATCCAGGTAAGCCTCCACGTTGCGGCCAATTTGGCTTTGCAGGCAACCTTGGATGGCCTTCTGGTACGTGGTGCCGGCGTTCTTCAACCCGAAAGTCATCGTCTTGTAGCAATAGATGCCATGTGGGGTGATGAACGCTGTCTTGTCCTAGTCGGACGTCTTCAGGGCTATCTAGTGATAACCCAAGTAGCAATCTAGAAAGCACAGGAGTACGCAGCCGGACGTAGAGTCGACGACTTGATCAATTCGCGGAAGAGGGAAGGGGTCTTTAGGGCAGTAGCGGTTGAGATCCGTGTAGTCAATGCACATTCTCCATTCACCGGATTGCTTCTTTACAAGTACAGGGTTTGCAAGCCACTCGGGGTGTTTGCATTCTCTAATGAAACTGGCAGCTAGGAGCTTATTCAATTCTACCCTAATGGCCTCCTTACGATCTTGAGCGAATCGGCGTAGCTTCTGCTTGGCGGGCTTCGCGTTCTTGCTCAAATCCAAGGAGTGCTCAGCCTTCTCCCTCGGAACACCCGGCATGTCTGATGGCTTCCATGCGAAGATGTCCCAGTTATCCCGGAGGAAGGAGGTGAGCGCATCTTCCTATTTAGGAGTGAGCCCTGGCCCTATGAGGGCCGTCTTGGAGGGGTCGTCGAGTCCCAAGCTGATCGCTTTGGGGGCGTCTGCCGGTGTCAGCGCTGTGGGTTGCTGCTTCTGCTCCGGGAGGACAGGCTCGCCGGTCGCCGCCTTGGGGCCTCTTCCGCCAGCAGGGTGGCGTTGCCGAGTTGCTGGGACAACTTGGCTATCTTGATAGCCTCTCCGTCGCACTTGAAGGAGGTCTTGATGTCTCCACGGATAGAGAGGACGCCATTAGACGCCGGCATCTTCAGAACCAGGTATGTGTGGTTCGGAATAGCCATGAATCGGGCCAGCATGGGCCTGCCAAAGATGGCGTGGTAGGAGCTCTTGAAGTCGGCCACCTCGAAGTATAGGAATTTTGTGCGGTAGTTGTCGGCCGTGCCGAACGTGACCGGCAGGGCGACTCTTCCTATCGGGTAGGAAGCTTTTCCTGGTACAATGCCAAAGAACGGATCTTCAGCGCTCAGGAGCTGCTGTAGTCGAACCCCATGCTGTTGAGGGTGCTGGTGAAGATGATGTTTAGTGCGCTCCCGCCGTCGACCAGGACCTTGGAGAGGAGGACCCTTTCAACGACCGGAGCGACGACAAGTGGGTAAGACCCTAGCTCGGGGAGGTACACCCAGTGGTCGGTGCGACTGAAGGTGATGGGCATCTCCGACCACTGGAGGTATTCCATCGGATTGGTGGAGACCATCTTCACTTCGCGCTTGTGGAGCTTGCCCTTACGCCGATCTGGGAAAGCGCCGGGCCCCCCGATGATAACGTTGACCTGGCGGTCAGCGTGCTGGAAGTCGCCATTGGCAGCCCACCTGGGGCTTCCGGTGGTGGTGGTGGTTGGCGTTCGTCGTCGTGGCGACGTTGATCATCCCTGCGAGCCGGAGCATCGCGGTCGCGCTTGCCGCGTCGGTAGTCGTCGCGGCGGTCGCGGTCTTCTCCGCGGCGGTAGTCGTCCCGCCTGTCACCATTGTAGCCGTCACGGCGGTAGTTGTTGTAGCGGCCACCGTTATTGTTGAAGCGTTGCTTCTTGGTCGGCGGCAGGACGCCGAGTTCTTTGAGCAGCGCATGACAATCGCGGAGATTGTGCTTTGCATCTTTGTGGAAAGGGCACTGATCATTTAGTGTATCATGGAACTCCTTGATAAGGAACCTGGGTTCCTGTCGGCCTTCTTCTTCTGCTAGGGCTACAAGGGGCTCAGGGCCTGTCTTGCGCCCGCGCAGCGGCTCATGGCGCTTCGAACTTTCAACCCGGTCGTCGTCCTCCGGGCGTTTCTACTTGTTCTTGAACTGGGCCTGCTCAGCTTGGTCGGCCCGGACCTCCAAGTAGACCACCTTCATTAGGTCAGAGACCGTGATAAGGTTGGTTTTGAATAGCGTGCGGAACAGCTGGTTGTCGATAAGGCCTCTCCGGAATGCGTCAATGACATCCCGGTCTTCGACTTCGGCGATCTTGTTCCGGTTGTCGAAGAAACGGTCAGTGTAGTCTCGGAGACTTTCACCCTTCTTTTGCTTGATGTTGTCCAGGTCGAATCTGGTGCCTGGCCGAGTGTAGCTTGCCTGGTAATTCCTGGTAAAGGCATGGCAGAGGTCTGCCCAGCTATCAATGGTGTTCCGGGGGAAGCCCTCAAGCATAGGAGCGCTTCCTTGCCTAGCATCACAGGGAAGTAGGCGGCGGCCTGGTCGTTGGAACCATGGGCAGCTTTGACCGCTGTATGGTAAGTCTTGAGCCAGAGCTTGGGGTCAGAGCGACCGTTGAACTTCTCAACGAGGGCTGGCTTGAAGGACTCGGGCCAGCGGATGGCGCGGAGTCAGGCGGAGAAGGCAGCAAAGCCGTCGAAGATCTCTTCCTCGTTGTTTCGATGGTCACGGCGAGGAGGTCTGGCTTGGTCAGCTCGGGGCCGAGCGTCATCGCGCCATTGGCGGCGGTCGTCCCGCGGGGGGCCGTACCGTGCGTCGTGCTGCTCACGCTCCAAGAGCTCATGAACGACGCAACGCTCGTCTTCTTCAGCTGCGGTGTCACCTGCCTCTCCCACTGGCTGGCGGTCGGGTCGGCCGTAATCCCGGTCTTACCGCTCACGGCGTTCGAGCTTGGCTGCGTCGCGTTCTTGGTGCCGAGCGTCGAGTTCGACGCGGATGACACGGGCGTAGTCCCATAAGCGATCACGGAGATTGTTGGGTTGTTGGTGCCGCTGGCGCCTGTCGTGTCGGTCTTGGTTGCGTTCATGGCGGTGGTCCGCATTGTGCGGGTTGCGCCGTTCCTCTTCTTCTTCTTCATGGTGGTTCTGGGCCACCTCTTCGTCGACGACGGGCAGTGGAGGGTTCCTTCGGCGGTGCTAATCCTGATCCGATCTGCTATGAGCAGAGCGGTGGCCTGAAGAGCGATGGCCAGAAGAGCGAGCTGAGTTAGATCGCCCAGGTCGGGATCTGGCGCAATACGATCGCTCGATTTGCTCCTGGGCGGCTTCCAACTGAGCTCGGGCGCGCTCCACCTCAGGGGTGTCGGGCATGTGTCCCAGCTCTGCGAATGCGGCGGCGACGTTAGCTTGGGGCGTGCAGAATGACACCCGAGCGAATGCTCCGTCGAGGTTCTGGGGACTGACCCCGTGAGGGCCCCGAGGCGGAGGTCGTTGTCTCGGCGGGGCCCCCCGGGGGACCCCTTCGGCAGCTGCGGCGACTGCAGGCTCACCGGCGGCTGCGGCAGCTGCAGGGTTTCCGGCCGCTGCCGGGGGCAGGGTGGCTTCTTCGGCGCGGCGTCGGGCTCGGTCGGTGTTTCGCTCCAGTCGGCGATCCCTGGCCAAGTCAGTCTCTCCGTCCTGGGTTGCAGAATCCTCAGAAATGAAGACTTCACGCCCCGGAGGCGTGGCGTAGCTTGAATTATTGCTCGTGTCGGCCGGAGCCGGCAAGAGCACGCTTGTAGCAACCTGGAACTCCCCGTAGTCCGGGGACTCGGTGGGTCTGGGTGGGATCTCAGATTGGATCTGAGACATATCTTCCCAGAGTTGGGCCGAGTAGATTGACGTAGCATTGCGCAGCCCCAGAGGGAGCGACTTGCGGGGTCGGCGTAGGGCCTCCCCTGACATAGAGATGCACTCGGCGATGGTGTTCTGGACACGGTCCAACCCGGCGAGGAGCTCGTCTGGGGACGGGATTCTCTGGCGAGCAGTCAGGCCCGGAGCCTGATCGTCGATGGTAACCGAGGCGAGTTGCTGTTGGAGCGGAGCGATGACCGATGAGGAGATCGGCGATGAGGTCAGCGCGGAGCTGGTCGGCATGGGGGCGTCGGGCGTCGTGGTGGAGTCGGAGGCGGTGGCGTGGATCTCAACGAGAAGCTAATTCCTTCAAGATGCATGGCGCAGTCCTTGACGGAGTTGGGGAAGATGACGGAGCGACGATCTGCCATCGAGCTAGCTGTATTGCCCCGCGATTTCCCCTACCTGGCGCGCCAACTGTCGGATCTATTGACTGGCAGTCCACCCGGGGGTACCCAGATGATTGATTTGCAGGCAAAGGGCAATCGCAGGACTAGGGAGCTTGAGGTAACACAAGGACACAGGGATTATATAGGTTCGGGCTACCCGGAGGTATAATACCCTACGTCTTGTGCTCGGGGTCTTGTATTGATCTGCTCGGCAAGTTCCGGGGAACAACGGCGAGCCCTTGGTTACAATGGGGGATCTGGTAGCTAGGAATTGAATGAATGAGGGGGTCGGCCTAGGCCGCCTTATATAGGCTGATGGCCTAGGGTTTACAAGTTGGTTATCTCTAATTACTGTCCGGCTCAGATCAGGAAACTAATCCAAGTTGGTTACAGCATAATCTCCGTAGTATCCGGGCAGGATTTGGACATGTCGCCGAGTACCTTGTTGGCCAAGTCTTCTCCAATCTTGTCCATCAAGCCAGGGATCCTCGTGGGCCGGCCTGGGGTCGGCCCACATCCTTGTCAAATGTGGGCCTAGGCCGACTGGCTACCCGGGCGGTAGTGGGCCCAGGGGTTACCCATATCCCACAATCCTATAGAGAATTTTCTCTTAGATGCTCCAACTCTAGGAAAGCTCGATGTCCAGCTTAGGAAGAAGCCCTTTTCTGGCCAAATCGATCAATCTAGAAATCCATTGACAGAACCTTCCCTTAGATCTACAATACTTCCTTTACCCCTTGATCCTCCCAACGAAGCATTTCTCAAGGAGCTCATGGATGAGGAGTGGTCACATGGAATGAGATGCTTTTTCGAAGCAATTTGGATTAGTTCACCCTCTACGATCATTCCTTGTTCCATAAGAGGAATTACCATAGAAGCCCATCTTAACCCCATCATGGAGGTTAATGTGATGCCATGGCACTTAGCGGACACTCTATTGGGCCGAGTGTCGCTAAGACCATCCGACAAGCTCCTCAAGAGTTGTCCCTTTTGGACCTAAAATGTTGGGAGGTCGCAAGTGTCATGCCACTTATGATAGACAAGATCGAGACTAGTCTAGACTTTCACATCTTTGATGTCCTCGATCTTGATCTTCTCCTATGCTACCCGTTAGAAAAATTTCATGATAGATCCCATGGGAGCCTAGACGAAAATCTTAGGGAAGCCACTTCTGCCACTACTACCTCCTATCCAGAAAATCCTATGGCGAAGCCTCATCCCAAGCTAAATCCGTTCGAGAGTATGATGCATGGATCTCCGTTCATATCATCCGAGCCCGTCCTCTTTGATGTGGCAGAATTCTTTGCTCCCAAAGAGTATGAATCGGAAGAGACACTTCACCTTTCTAAAGACGAACGATCATCGTCATCGTCGACTGAGTTTAAACTGCTTCCTGCTGGCCCACACTATGTTGTTCCCGATCATGATCGAGAATCGACATTGAGTTGTCATGATGAATCTCTTGAGATGGAGAACCCATGGGCCATGGAAGATTGTGAGGCGCTGACTCAGGAGTCCAGAGGAAAGGATTTCGTAGATGAGCATGAGAGCTTCATTCTTCAAATACCACAACGACCATGCTCCTATAAAGCCTCTCCAGAGTCAGCTACGCATTGTGCCCCGAGTGCACATGAGGACTACAACCACCCTAAGGTCCTCTCTTGCAAAAAGTTTAGAAGGTTGGTTGTAGATACATATGTTTACCATAAGCATTGTAAATTTCGTGGATGCACTATGGCACTAACCTTGCAGCTAAAGCTCTAATGACAAATCAACAATTGGCGGTGAGACAGAAATGACACCACCAATGGTAGCTGCAAGAGAATGTTCCCATGGTCTAGCTTGTGACCATAAACAAAGCACTGCTGGGAGATAGCCCAGATTATCATTTGTTTTCCCTTCGAATAAAAGGCAAGATCTTGATTCTACGATAAAGTTGTCCTTTGGGTATTTTTGGTCGCTAACCATTTCAGGTGGAGATTAAAGAAGGATCATGGACAAGTGATGCCTAAGAACATGGGAGCTACATCAACTACAACACCTTGGCAAGTCTTGGTCAGGGGACGATTACGAAAGGAGGCTTGAACTCCAGACACTTGAGTTGAATTGCACAATAATGCAAACTCCAAGTGTGGGGGAGGTATGTGAGTATCCCGAGTAAAGTTCCTCTCATACCAAATCTTATCTTGGTCTAGAGAGGGTGTTGGTTCTTGCATCTTGCTCAATAAAAAAAGAGAGAAAAAAAGAGGAGTTACCACGACGTTGAATTGGGATTCTTCATCAATGAAACACTATGGTAAGTTCCTCCAGGTATGTCCTACTTTTGACTTTAAACAAAGCCCTTCCGGGAGGTCGCCCGAAGTTTGCCAGTTTCATACTCATGCTTATCTCTCTTTGAATATGGCTTAATCATGCTATCATACCCCATTTATCTGTGCTTGTATGCTCTGGTTTGAATGCATGGTTCGAACGTGCATTCATAGGTCATTTTAAATTAAGCATGATGCTTAGGTTGAAATGCCTTCTCCAATCAAACAAGACATGATGTTGAGTTTCGTTGATGAACTTTAGAGTTATGCTTTCATAGACATTGATTGTATATGTGGACTAACCCTACAGGAAATCCAAATCCCAATGGGTGAGTCGTCAAGCTTGATTCAAATGGGAAGGTAAGCCAAGGTATCGATTCTGTTGTGCAACATACAAAGGAGGTACATTCTTCTTTGCTTGTGTTGATGCAACATGAATTCAGCCTTGTTTGAGTTATGTCTCTTTGTGAAGAATAAAATAAAATAAAATAAACCCAAAAATATTTGAATTCGAATAAAGGCTCCGTGGTTCTCGAACCAGCAGAGTCCCTCTTTTGTTTCCATTTTTTGTAAGAATGACAGCACCAGGAACAAGTACAAAGTACAAGTGTTAGGGAGATCTCTCAAGCTCATCGTCGGCACACATACTTGAGATCTCCCATGAAGGTGTTGCACACCATCGACCGAGCCAACATGACAAGGGACAAGGTAGGAATCGGTCACCCATGTGGTTTGATCGAATCATCACTGGTTTACCTTGATCCCCATCTTCTTCAAGAGCGATGGTATGTGCACCTTTACCTCTATGCTCTCTAATTTAGGAGTTCGAATAATTTTGAAATCTGATCCTTTAAATCGAACTCAAGGAATCGTGCTAAGCCTGCTCTACATGTTTCCTATGGTTGGCTTGCATATGTTTTATTCCTCGCTTTCGTCTTGATGTTTGTGAACAAAAATCATTAGGACCTCAAGTTCATCTAAGTAGTTGATGTTTGAGATATGATTTGATGATATGATCTTCACTCTTAATGCTTGAGTGCTTGCGAAATTTGTTTGAAAATTTGGAAAACCCTTTGGAAAGCTCCTCTTTGATATGCCAATGTCCTACCAAAGCCATATGATGAGTTTTTTTGTGAAAAACCTTATACACATATGCTGCTTGTCATTTCATTGAGCTTTGTCAAATTGTTGTGACCCTTATGAGAATTCTTTTCATGCTTTCATGATCAAGATTCATGTGCACACCATATTCCCCTTGATATATGCTTCTACAATGGAAGTTAGCATTGTACCATCCATCCATTCAACAAAATAAACACTCCACTATATGTGTTGGTCTCTCTCTCTCTCTCTCTGTCTATTGTTACAAAAGAGACATGGCTATTAAAAAAAAATATGGACACATGAAGGTGCAAGTATTCAAAAAAAAGAGAGAAAAGAAAAAAAAGTTGGACACATGAAGGTCCAAGAAAAAAAAAAGAAAAAGAAGAAGAAGAAGAGATAGCCATGTTCTCAAAAGATTTATAAAAGAGAGACCATACAGAAAGGAGTTCTTTATTCCATCTACCATCCACCACATCCATACACATGCACATCTTGATCTGATTGTATGATTTGATTTCCCCTTGGATCCGGTTTTTGACTCTGCAATATATGTGATACAACTATGCCTTATCCTTCATACCCTACCTTGAGCTCCACATATAGCCATCATTAGAAGTAGGATGAAGAAAGGCGAGTTAATGCCTTGGTGAGGACATATACACATTATGCTCTATGAGAGAATCAAATGAGGAGCTAAGCAAGGTTTGTTTTGAAAACTTATTGAAAAATCCCAAGCTACTTGACAAAAGGAGTTGAGGTGACTTGATTCACGACCGTTCCATTCCTCAACTACCCAAGATGACATGATAGACACTTCAAAGTTCACAAGTGTAAAGTAAGGCTTGGAATATCTCTTATGCCGCTCCATACCTTTGAAATCATGTTTCACCTTAGTCCTTTCTCCTTCACTCGAGGACAAGCAAAGACTAAGTGTTGGGGTGTTGATGATGGCTGTTAAGTACCAAATTTAGGCCGTCAACTCCTGCAT
>CM014271.1:49854426-49938911 GCA_004135705.1 Alloteropsis semialata
TTATACCAGTATAATATATATAATATATACTGTGGCGGAACCATCCAGCTTAGACCGACTCAAGTGCGTCAGATCATCATTTTACTGACAATCACAGCTTACGCACTTCACACGGTATAAACCCGGTAGTCCGTCAGATGTCCACAGGACATCTAAAAGATCCACTAACTCAGGCACAATTCACGTACACAGAATTGCACCACATATGAGCACAACAGATGAATTCACAACACACATAATTATACAAGGAATAGAATTATTACAAACATAAGAACAAACTTAAGTGCCAGTCAGACTACAGAGTTCCGAAAGAAACAAAGGTAGGTCATAACAAGGATAGTTCTGTTGACCACACTTGACCTAAACAAAACAAGACAAGTCAAGAGGATATGTTGGGCTCATCAACATGCCTCTTCTTCTTCTGGAGTCCTTCCCTGCCTTACTGAACATCTTCTGGCAGCTCTGCAACAGTTATAGTATCTTGAGTACAAAAGTACTCAGCAAGTCTAACCCGTCTATATAAACATATAAATACAGACACACAAGGGCATGCATAGCTTTGAGGCTGTGGATAGGTATGATTTTTGCATAAAAGCTTACTAGAATATATCCTAAACTTTTAGAGTTTAAGCCGCTTAGGTGATTACCTGTATGTCTAGATTAGCAGCAGCAATAAATCACACATGTGATAGTTAAGCAAGCCTCAGGTTTCATAAGCATCATCAACATTAACTTGTTCTAAGCTGTCTAGCAGCGATCAAGCGGTATTCATACCGAGAAGTGCGGCGATCCGGACCAATTTTTATCCCTACAGGGTATAACCTAGTCATACGCGTTCCATCATAGGGTGGTCCACACAAAGCACCCTTTCACTATGATCACTCCAAGTCCTGAATTGCCCTCGCTCAAACCCAGGGACGCCCCCCCACATTGGCCCACGTCTGGCAGCACCCGACATGTGAGTTTACGGCCACGTCCCTGCCACCAACATCGACTAGTCCAGCGAACCACAATTCAAGACTAGGAGCAACCACAGCTACATTAGCTCACCGGTTGGAATCTCCGGTATATGACTAGTACATTCAAAGCTTGATCACAGGTAAACAACAACAATCCTAAGATGATCGAGGTGATGTGTCGGCTTGAGACTCCTTTCCCAACCTTCACCCTCGCACCCGATCCCCATTTCATCTTTATAACATCAAGTAAAGGTGATAGAGCAAAACTTGAGCTCACTAATGCTATGATGGAACTGTGAGGAATCTAAGCTTACTAAGCTTCATTAAACAAGGGTGATCTCTAGTGTTGTCCTAATCATAGAAGGATTATGCAATCAACAGTTCACACAACTCCTAGCACGTAATGCATGCAATACAATAGTAATACGTGAAGTAATACTTAAAATAGGGTTTGGATGCTCCGGTGCTTGCCTTGATCAACAGCAAGGTTAGAGTCAGCAGCAACGGCAGCAGCAACAGGCTCTGGCTCTAGCTCCAACTCAACCTCTTCGGGCTCCTGGGGTCCTTCTGATGGAAGCTCGACGAACTCGACTCCTGAAGCTTCTTCTATTTAACGATATGATGCACAAGTTAGTACACTCAAACCTAAAAACAAAGCTAGACAACAAAGCAAAGCCCTAAATAGATGATTTCCTATTTAATCCTATTTTTCTAGAATTTTTTAATAATTTTTAAAAGCATTAATGAATTATTCTATACAAATAAAAGAATTATCCTATTTATTATTATTAATTTCTTATTATAAATCATTATTCCCAAATTTATTTATACTTAACCTATTTATTTATTTAAATACCAAAAAGAAAAGGTATTTAAATAAATAATCTAACTTTTATTTTGAATTTTAAACCATTAAATCTATTTAAAACTAAAACTAAAACTAAAAACTAAAAACCTAAACCACTTTGCAGAAAACCCCCTGAACTAACTACCATTGAAACCCGCCGTCCTCCCCCTTACACTCACTGACACGCGGGCCCCGGTCCTATCTCTCACTCTCTCCTCACGCTCGCTCACGCGCGTGCTCGGTCAAAATGACTGAGGCCGCGGCGGTGGTGCTGACCGCCCGGCAAAAACTCGCCGGCGGTGAGCCCCCAGACGACAGCAACTAGCCAAGCATCAACGCCCCGAACCCCGGACCTCACTTGCGGCTCAACCCCCAAACCTACTGCTCAACGGCGAGAGCGCGAGCAGTGGCGGCGGCGACGATGCAGAACGGAGACGGCGCCCGAACGTGGCCCGACCATGGCTACCCACGCCAACAAATGGCACGAACCCCACCAGGGCAAACAAGCGAACCTTCTGGACACCTAAACCTAAGCTCTAAGCGGCTGGAGCATAGCCCTCCGCGGCGGCAGCCCGAGCTCGGCGGCGCTCTGGAGCGGCGCCCATGTTCCGACCAACAGGGTCGCAGCCCCGGTGATGAGGACATCGCTGCCATTGATACAACCATGCCTAGTGCTCAACAAGGACCATTAACTCGAGCACGAGCACGGCAACTTAATTATCAGGTAAAGTCGTTTCTTGCTGTCCAAACAAGTTCTAATATGAATGGGGTACTACTAAACTCTTGTGATGATTTTCTTATGCTTAGGAACTTGGGACATGAACAAGATAGGAGGGACAGCAACCAGATCGGACCGGCCAGTTCGGACTACACTAGTTCGGACCACCACGCAGGGGCAACTTCAGAAAGCCATAACTCCTAGCTCCGAAGGTTGTTTGAGGCAAATGAGTACTTGATGGAAAGCTCATGAAGTTTAGTTTCATATGGATCTAACCCCATCATCAGATTCATCCTGGAACGCTCACAATCAGCGAAACAACTTCCGGACCTCCAGTCTGTGCAGAACCTCAGTTTTGGGCCTTGGGCCTTTTGTATCCAGTTGAGCCCATGAGGGGGCGCCTCCTAAGCTAGGGTTTTGACCCCAACACCTCCCTGGCTGCTCTCCCACTTACAAATACCACCAGCAGCAGCCAAGAACGTTTTTGGGTTTTGTTTAGATGAAAGTTTAGCTCTTGCTACTTCCTTGTAACTCGCGTGTGTCGATTAGACCATCCGATTACTTGTATCCAGAACCCCAAATTCGTGTGTATCAGATTCATCCATTGGGCAAGGTCTGTGTGCTGTTTGCTTGTCCACTTGTTCTTGCTTGTTCTTCGATTTGCTTGCAGGTTCAAGGTTGTTCTTGGCACAGCAAGAACAGCACAAATCGGAGGCGGTGTAACTGTCGCTAAGGCGCAGCCCTTGTGGTGTTGTAGTCGGACAGCCAACGTCGATCCTCCTTCAAATCGAGTTATCCCCCACTCTCATCGAAGGATCAGGAACAAACCCTAGCGGGTTCTATCATGTGGTAATCAGAGCAAGGTTTTCGGTGAGAGTTTCTACCCATACTTTACACTACCTACAGTCCACAAATACCAAAAACAGGTTGGATCTGAAATCCCAACAACAAGTTTGAGCCTTTGCTGTTCTGCATAATCTTTGCTTGTTGAGTTTTCAGTTGCATCAACGTGTAGATCTGCTGGTCTTAGTGTTTAGCCTTTTAGAGTTTTGAGTTCTACCACGTTTTGGTCACCACGAAATCCATCATCACCATATACATCTCCGCTGCCATTTTTCCCTCACGAATCCATCTTCATTTCCACCTTTGTTGTTTCCAATTTTGGGCTGTTCAAGATTTGTTTCCCAATAGCTGCACCCCACCACCATCCAAAACCTTTGCAACAATATCCTTCAGATCCAAATACTTTCCACCCACATCCAAGTTTGCATCCACAAAGGGGAAAACAACTCATCTCGGGCTGATTCAGAGTTTCAACTCGGCACGAGAAGGAAATTGCCATAATTTCTATATCGTTAGTCCGATTCAAGTGTTTGAATACAATCTGGAAAGCATAAGTTGTCTTCTTTCAAAAGGATCTGACCTTGCTTTGAAATTCGTTCGGAGCGCTCCAGAATCGTCTTGGAGATTTGCGAATCTGCTGTGTGTTACAAGAGCATGTAAATCTAAGTCCAAAGGGGCTGTGTGCAATACCTTTTGTTTTGGTTGTCATAGTACAAACAAAAGTTTTAGGCCCTGAAAAAAAAGGAAGAAGAAAAAATATAGAAAAAAAAAGAAGAAGACAAGAAGGAAAGGAGAAGAAGAAGGTGCTGAATCTGTTGTTATCTGTGTGTTGTTCTACTCATTCCTTTTCAATGACTACCTTTGTGCCTAGGTTCACGTCTCTAACTTGGTTTAGCCTAGGACCAGCAGTACCGTTGTTGAACGATTATTCAATTTGCTTTGATTAATGTGGTTCTAGCTATTCCTTGATTTTACTTGCAGCCACCTATAGCTCCACAAATTATCTGCTACATCACAGGGTTGCACTTGTGTCACCATTTGTACTGTTCTTGCTGGCTGCTAAGACCTTCTGCAAGTGTGGTAAGAACATGTAAGAACTTGATTGCACAAGTTGAGTGAAAATGTAGTGTGCCATCAGATTTTTCCTTTAGTTGATAGGCCACACCTTGTGTATATTTTTGTTGTCCCCTAACCATGATAGGCATGGGGAAGGAAACGGGAGCTAGCAGCCATTCCCATGGATGTTGACAGGCTGAACAACATGTGGGAACATTTCCACTTGAGGTACATGATGATGTTCTAACTGAGATCAAATATGCTCTACCTTCTTTTGAGGGAAATTTTGATCCTCATGCATACATTGATTGGGAGCTTAAGGTAGATGCAGAATTTGATAAGTGTGATTTGTCTGAACATCAAATGATTCTAGCTGCTGCTAGTGCTTTGACTAAATATGCTTTGGGAGAATGGAAACATCTTTGTAGGCATAACAAAGTTCCTCAATCTTGGCAGGATTTCAAATTTCATTTTCGAGAAGCATATATTCCTGCATATTATGTTGAACATTTGCTTCACAAACTGGAGAAACTAAAACAAGGTAGTAGAACTGTGAAACAATACTACCATGATTTTAAAATTTGTATTCAGTTTGGTGGATTAGATAAATGCATGGAAGATGTTATGAGTAGGTTCATGAGAGGGCTCAATTCCGAAATTCAAACCATTCTCATACCTGAAACATGCAACCATATCTCTCACTTGTTCCTTCTTGCTCGTAAAGCTGAAAATCAGATTTTACTAACTATGAATACTTGCAAGAATGATGTAGCCCATGATGATTCACATTTGTCCACTCTGTATGCTAACCAAGAGCAACAAATAGTGGAACCTGGTACTGATTTTCCTTTATCACAAGGTGACTTGCTTGCTGAACCTTGTGACAAAGAGGAGTTGCGTGGTACTTGTTCTTTCATTTCGTCACCACAACTGGAGATAGAGCACTCTTTTGTTTCCTTTTCTACTCCTAATATATTACAGGAAGATGGGAATAAGTCCAAGGAGGGTGTGGAGCAACTTGAGGAGCAATGCGTGCTGCAGGAGTTGGAGGATGGCGATCATGCCGCACCTACAACACTGGACGAGGGTGAAGAAGGTAATGCAGTTAACACAACTGCTCAATGTAAGTTTGCACGTGCTGAAATGAATATGTCCCCTAATAATGCTAATCTCCCACAATCTTCGGTGGAGTCCTTTGCTTCGTTTCCTTTGTCACTAGCTACATGTGTGTTTTGTGATAGTAGGGAGTTGTGTGATAATGTTGCCCATGTTTCAAATATACAATTAATGCCCCCACATGTTAAATATGCTTTGATTCATCTCCATGTTGCTTCTGCACATGTTCATTGCATTGCTAGCAAGAAGGAAGAGCTGAAACTCATGTCCTCTTTTAACACAATAGGTTATATTGAATTTGACATTCTTTGTAATCTGAATTGTCTAAAAGAGAAACTGAAATCTAATTTTGGCTTGCGAAGTTTTGATCATTGCTCACTTTATGCAATTGGCAAATATGATAGCAAAGGAGAATATTTGGTGCATAAAGTTTATATTTGCTCTCTATTTGGGCTACAACACCATGCTGAGATACGGGGCTGCACTAACGATAACCATGCTTTGCCTAGTTCTCCTTGTTTTGTCTTTATGCAGCAGGGTCAGCTAGAAGAAGGGAAACATTGTAGGTTATGGCCATGCAACACAGCCATGGCTCCACTCGTTAACTCTAAAGCAAACGCTTTTGCTGCCTGGTGGAGCAAGTCGAGGACGACTTCTCATCAAGAAGGGGAGGATGATGTGACCAATGCCAACATGGTTGCACCAACATCTTCAACCTTGCAGCAACATGGATACTTCCCCATGAACAACTACATCGACAACAAGGCTGCACGCAAAGCACTTGGTGATGGCACCTTGAGTGCTCAAATTAGAGTGCCCCCATGGCCGCCACCTTTAACACTCATCGGAGGTTTTGGGTGTGTTGCTGATTTGGAGCCACTTATGCGAATCATGGATGAGCTTGAGTCGAGGACGACTCAAATGCAAGAAGGGGAGGATGATGAGGACATCGCTGCCATTGATACAACCATGCCTAGTGCTCAACAAGGACCATTAACTCGAGCACGAGCACGGCAACTTAATTATCAGGTAAAGTCGTTTCTTGCTATCCAAACAAGTTCTAATATGAATGGGGTACTACTAAACTCTTGTGATGATTTTCTTATGCTTAGGAACTTGGGACATGAACAAGATAGGAGGGACAGCAACCAGATCGGACCGGCCAGTTCGGACTACACTAGTTCGGACCACCACGCAGGGGCAACTTCAGAAAGCCATAACTCCTAGCTCCGAAGGTTGTTTGAGGCAAATGAGTACTTGATGGAAAGCTCATGAAGTCTAGTTTCATATGGATCTAACCCCATCATCAGATTCATCCTGGAACGCTCACAATCAGCGAAACAACTTCCGGACCTCCAGTCTGTGCAGAACCTCAGTTTTGGGCCTTGGGCCTTTTGTATCCAGTTGAGCCCATGAGGGGGCGCCTCCTAAGCTAGGGTTTTGACCCCAACACCTCCCTGGCTGCTCTCCCACTTACAAATACCACCAGCAGCAGCCAAGAACGTTTTTGGGTTTTGTTTAGATGAAAGTTTAGCTCTTGCTACTTCCTTGTAACTCGCGTGTGTCGATTAGACCATCCGATTACTTGTATCCAGAACCCCAAATTCGTGTGTATCAGATTCATCCATTGGGAAAGGTCTGTGTGCTGTTTGCTTGTCCACTTGTTCTTGCTTGTTCTTCGATTTGCTTGCAGGTTCAAGGTTGTTCTTGGCACAGCAAGAACAGCACAAATCGGAGGCGGTCTAACTGTCGCTAAGGCGCAGCCCTTGTGGTGTTGTAGTCGGACAGCCAACATCGATCCTCCTTCAAATCGATTTATCCCCCACTCTCATCGAAGGATCGGGAACAAACCCTAGCGGGTTCTATCACCCGGGCCAGGAACACCACGGCGAGCTCCGCCCGGACGTACAACACATGGCTACACCATTGATTCTCGACGAAAGCGATGCTAAGGTGCAGCTCACCGGGCAGTTCAGAGGAAAGACCGGCGGCGGCTCGACGGAGAAGAAAGGGTCGAAACTTCGGCTAGGGTGGATGACTTTGAGCACGAGTGGAGGGATTGAAAAGCTCACTGGTTGGGGAAGCTTTGGGCGGATGAAATCGAATGGAGGAGCTCTGGTAGTGGTGAGACAGGACGGCGGCGGTGGAGATGGTGGTCGACGGCGAGCAGAAAAGGAAGAAGAAGCGATAGGGACGGACAACCAGAGATATATCAAGCAACGTCACCGCTTAAGCTCGTGCTACCTCCTGCTGCGCGCGCTTGCGCTGGACGACAACCACGACGGCCCGTGGCACGGCCGGTGGCAAGGCAGCAAGCAGCTGCGTGGCGCCGGTCGCCCGAGCTGCTCTGCTCTGCACTCTGCATCACTACACTGAAAACCGTCCAAGCCATCGAATTCAACTCCATTTTCCTCCAGATTTCGAATGCTAACTTCCCAAACTCAAAATACCAAAGTTGTAGCTGAACCATAGGGCTACAATGTCCTTATAAACATCAGAGCCTAAATCTCAAAGAATCAAAAGTTACAGGACCGAGAACTTGGACCAATTTCACTGAATCTCTGAATTTTTCTGAATTCTTTCAAACTGGTCATCTTAAACTCCAAATTACGCCCAAATTCATATGTAAACTTCAAAAACTCCAAATACCAATCTTGTAGATGGTACATAGGGCTACATTTTTCCTTATATGCACTAGAGCTCAAACTTCCTAGATTTCAAGTTATGTTGCACTGAATTTAGGCCAAAACAAAGGGGAATCCTCAAATTCAGTTAACTCCCTTCAAAGCTGCCACCTTTAGGCCAAATTTTCTCCAAAAACCGAATGTAAACTTTTGAATCTCACAGTTGTAGTCCTAACATAGGGCTACATTTCTCTCAATATGACATTGGGCTAAATCCTTCTAGATTGAGAGTTACAAGCCCAAGAATATTGACCAAAACTTTCATTACATGCAATTTGAACTTAACTAAATTTGAGTGTATAAGTTTGAATCTTTCTCAAACTTCACCAAAATCAAACATGTTTGATAAATGACTAATATTTAGAGTCCATTTCCAAGTTTGACTTGGTCAACTCCTCCAGGGTGACAAATTACCAAAATGCCCCTAGGGCTAACTTGGCTTAACTAAAAAGCTCTTTAGCTCTTAAGCTTGGTATTTCTCCTCATTAGTGTCCTAATGATTCTCTTAGTACTTCATTAACACCTGTGGTGTTACAGCCCTCCCCCCTTAAGAAAATCTCGTCCCGAGATTTAGTTAAGGCGGGCAAACATCCGGCTTAAGCTGCGGCAAGGAAAATGTGTCATAAACTTAAGAACACAACGTTTTCATTAAGAACACGGTGTAGTTGCATGATCATGTACAAACAAGGTTCTGTCCAACACTTTCAAAGACTGATTTATTACAAACCTACCACTACTACTACTCAAACAACTCTGGATATTTAGCTACAAGGTAATCCTCCTGCTCCCAAGTAGCCTCATCTACAGAGTGATTGCTCCATTGAACTTTGTAAAACTTGATAGGTTTCTCCTCATAGGTCAAATTTGACTCTAGTTCTATCTCTGAATCTTCAAGCACCTCTTCAGGGATTCGTAGGCATTTCTTGAGTTGAGATACATGGAATACATCATGCAAAGTTGATAACTGGTTAGGTAAGGCTAATCTGTAAGCAACAGGACCTCGTTGCTCCAATATCTGATAAGGACCAATATACCGAGGAGCTAACTTTCCCTTAACTCTAAAGCGATGGATACCCTTCATTGGTGACACTTTCAGATATACATAGCTGCCTACTTCAAAAGCTAGAGGTTGTCTTCTTTTATCTGCATAGTTCTTCTGCCTGGACTGAGCTGTCTTGAGATGAGCTTGAATCAATCTTACTTTCTCTTCAGCTTCATTCACAAGATCTGGTCCAAGAGCAGTTCTTTCTCCAGATCCTGACCAATTTAGTGGAGTTCTGCATCTTCTGCCATATAGTGCTTCAAATGGAGCCATACCAATACTAGCTTGGTAACTGTTGTTATAAGAGAATTCTGCTAAGGGTAGGCATTCATCCCATTTCTTGGAAAAGGTTAAAACGCATGCCCTTAGCATATCCTCAAGTACCTGATTCACTCTCTCAGTGTGTCCCCCAGTCTGTGGGTGGTAAGCAGAACTTCTAATCAGAGTAGTACCCATCAACTCATGCATATGCTCCCAGAACCTAGAAGTAAACTGAGAGCCTCTATCAGAAACTATGGTCTTGGGTACTCCATGCAAAGCCACAATCCGAGATATAAACAATTCAGCATATGTTAGCACAGGGTATTTGATCTTAACTGGAATAAAATGTGCAGACTTTGTCA
This sequence comes from Alloteropsis semialata, assembly GCA_004135705.1. Classification (NCBI taxonomy): domain Eukaryota; kingdom Viridiplantae; phylum Streptophyta; class Magnoliopsida; order Poales; family Poaceae; genus Alloteropsis; species Alloteropsis semialata. Next base: position 49,864,315 of record CM014271.1, read on the forward strand.
AACGGTCCACTATTACCCAGATTGAGTTATACCCCTTGGATGTTGTGGGTAAGCCCACAATGAAATCCATGGATATATCTTCCCATTTCCAGCTAGGAATAGTCAAAGGCTACAGTAACCCTGGTGATTTCTGATGGAATGCCTTGACTCTCTGGCATGTATCACACTCTGCCACATACTTAGCGATCTCTCTCTTCATCCGAGTCCACCAAAACCTTTGTTTCAAGTCATGATACATTTTAGTACTACCCGGATGAATAGAAAATCTAGACAGATGTGCCTCATCCAATATCTTTTTTCTTAACTCAAAGTTTTTAGGCACAACTATCCGATCCTTGAAAAATAATACACCTTGATCATCTTGAGTAAAACACAACTTTTCACCTTTGGCCATTCTTCTTTTAAGGTGTTTCATGCCTAAATCTTTCTTCTGAGCTTCAATAATCTGTTGTTGAAGAGTTGAGTCAACCATCAGATTAGCAACTTCACCATGCATTACCATCTGGATATTCAGCTTCTCCATCTCTTCACATAGGGTCTGATCAAACGGACGGGCTGATATGCAAGCACACTGTGATTTCCGACTCAAAGCATCGGCAACCACATTGGCTTTCCAGGATGATAGTGCACTTCTAAGTTATAGTCCTTAATAAGCTCTAGCCATCTTCTCTGCCTCATGTTTAGGTCAGATTGAGTGAATATGTACTTAAGCCTCTTATGATCAGTATATATGTGACACAAACTTCCAAGTAGATAATGTCTCCATATTTTGAGGGCATGCACTACAGCAGCTAATTCCAAATCATAGGTAGGGTAATGCTCTTCATGTCGCTTGAGCTGTTGTCGGAGTTATCGTCCGGCAGTCCACCCGGGGGTACCCAGATGGTTGATTTGTAGGCAAAGGGAGATCGCTGGACTAGGGAGCTCGAGGTAACACAGGGACACAGGGATTATACAGGTTCGGGCTACCCGGAGGTATAATACCCTACGTCCTGTGCTCGGAGTCTTGTATTGATCTACTTGGCGCGTTCCGGAGAACAACGGTGAGCTCTTGGTTACAATGGGGGATCTGGTAGCTAGGAATCGAATGAATGAGGGGGTCGACCTAGGCCGCCTTATATAGGTCGACAGCCTAGGGTTTACAAGTCAGTTATTTCTAAATATTGTCCGGCTCAAATCAGGAAACTAATCCGAGTCGGTTACAACATAATTGCCGTGATCTCCGGGCGGGATCTGAGGATATCGCCGAATACCTTGTGGGCTAAGTCTTCTCCAATCTTGTCCATCAAGTCGAGGATCCTCGTGGGGCCGGCCTAGGGTCGGCCCACATCCTTGTCAGACGTGGGACCAGGCCGACTGGTTATCCGGTCGGTAGTGGGCCCAGGGGTACCCATATCCCACAAGTCCCCGAGCAACGTGCAGGCGCGTGTCGGACTGTTGATGAAGAAGCGAAGCCATCAAGGTCGGCTGAAGCGCCTTGGTCGGCAGGCCGGCACAAGGGTGGGCGATGCTCAAAAAAGAAAACCGTAGGTCATCCGGGGATGACCCTGGGTAGACCCGGGGCGAAGCCTCGAGTGATGTAGCGCCGAGTCGTGGCCGAGTCGGGCGCCGAGGAGCTGCACCACTTGGGGAAAGTGACACATCCTAATGGGGCATATGGAGGGCGACGCAAGGAGCCCTCCATATGGAGTAGTCCCCGAGCATTGGGCCGACTAGAAAAGTCGGGCTAATGGTCAAAAGAGAATGATTTCCAAGCGTCAGGGCAGTCAGGCCGCCCAAAGGATAAGCTCGCCAAATAACGACGAAAATAGTATTCACGTGGATGCACAGGGCAATCCCGTGGTCGGATGAAGCTGAAGGTGGTAAGGGCGGACTGAGCGCCTCGAAGAAAGGAGCTGCTGCATGGCACGGGGCTCACGAGGAGCTGCTGCGTGGCATTGGGCTCACAAGGAGCTGCTGCGTGGCGCGGGGCTCACGCGCTGAACAGTGCGACCGGAGTCACATGCAGTTGTATAGCACGGGGCTATAAATAGATGCCGAGGCCCGGGGCCTTGTTATTATCCGAAAATAGGCATAGCAACCAACTCACTTGAACATGTTGGGGACCATGTGCTGGGTTCATCCTCCGGGGAAGAACCATGAGGACTTGGTAATTTGGTGCTAGAAGAGTGCTTGCGTAGATACTGAGGTGTTGATCAGCGTCTGAATGCTGTCCCATTCACCCCTGCATTCCCATATGACGAGGGTCATGCGGGGTGAAATGCTTTGTAGAGCGAAGGGATACCCGGAGGCATTCGCTATCAACCCTCTGTTGGTGCTGTCCCGTCGACGGCTGCAGTGGTGCTACAAGAGAGCTTGCGACGAGCTCATGTGGGCCAAGCTTGCTTCGGATGCAGCACTAGGCACAGGGACGAGTGCCCCAGGCCGTCATCTTGACGGTTGATGTGTTTGATCTTTGTAACCGGCTTATGACCGGCTCGCTTTGTAATTTGAAATCCCTGTACTGAATCTTTTTTCCTTTTCATTGCTTATAAACGCAAGATCTGTGTCCCTGGACCCGGAGGTCATGAGAGGCGTCGTAGGTTCACACCGTAGTAACAAATTGCAGAATCCTCTTGGCGACGTGCCAAGGCACCGAGTCCGGAGACCCATTAACCGGAGTCAAGAGCGCCGAGTCCCCGAGGGTCGGGGCTGGCCGAGTCCGGAGACCCTGTTGACCGGAGTCAAGAGCGCCGAGTCCCCGAGGGTCAGGGCTGGCCGAGTCCGGAGACCCATTGACCGGAGTCAAGAGCGCCGAGTCCCCGAGGGTCGGGGCTGGCCGAGTCCGGAGACCCGTTGACCGGAGTCAAGAGCGCCGAGTCCTCGAGGGTCGGGGCTGGCCGAGTCCGGAGACCCGTTGACCGGAGTCAAGAGCGCCGAGTCCCCGAGGGTCGGGGCTGGCCGAGTCCGGAGACCTCTTGACCGGAGTCAAGAGCGCCGAGTCCCCGAGGGTCGGGGCTGGCCGAGTCCGGAGACCCGTTGACCGGAGTCAAGAGCGCCGAGTCCCGAGGGTCGGGGCTGGCCGAGTCCGGAGACCCATTGACCGGAGTCAAGAGCGCCGAGTCCCCGAGGGTCGGGGCTGGCCGAGTCCTTGGGAAAGAGCCGTTGGCGTGCGGAGAGCCGTTGATGCGCGGTTAACGGAACTCCCGCGGATTCCGTCCGTCAATTGCGGCGCCGTTAGGGTAATTTGGATCGACGGAAGGGGATAAATCGAACTGTTCACCGGCGGCTTTTACCACGGTCATTTCCAAATCGCGAATCATCCCGCGCCTCCGCCACCGCTTAGAGCTGCTGTGAGAGCGATTCACCCGCCATCCACGCGCCGCCGCCGGAGGTCAAGCGCCGCCGCCGCCGCTACGTGCCTGCGTCCTCCCTGAGCCCCCGTGACGGAGATGGCGGACCCAAGGGAGGCGACGAACACGTCCGCATCGGGCGAGGAGATGCCGCCGGCGACGAGGGTGACAGGTGCATCCCTTTCCGCTGTGGGTGGCGATGCTGACGCGGAGAAGGAGATGGCGCCCTCCGCGGGCCAATCTGGGGCCGCGGGGGATGCCGCCGCCCGTGAGGGCGGCGATTCTGCTGTGCCGGCGGCCGCCGCCGGGGCGGACGCGAAGGGGAAGGCCGTGGCCCAGTCTGGGGGGGCCCCGGAGCTAACCTCCGTGCCTGGGGGAGTGCCGCCACAGGAGCCTGCCTGGGGCCAATCCTCCATCACGGAGGAGCGGCTCCAGGAAATGGAGAGCCGGGGTGTACTTGGGCCGCGAGAGATCCTGCAATGGCGACCCGCCGGCGACGATGCCCGACCATGGGAGCGCTCGGAGACCGAGATGGCCGTCTTCGCGCCGTTCTTCGAGCGTGGGTTCGGATTGCCCACTGGTAACTTCTTCCGCGGCCTGCTGCACTTCTACGGAGTTGAGATGAGTCATTTGAACCCTACCTTAATTCTGTCAATCTCTGTGTTCATCCATTTGTGCGAAGCATTCCTTGGAGTGCCACCACATTTTGGTCTGTGGCGGCGCCTGTACCAGATGAAGACCTATGGTGAGGGGTCTGGCAAAGGGCCTGCCAGGATCACTGGGGGAGCCGGGTTCGCGCTGAGGCCCGGCATGTCCAAGAGATACTTCGTCTTGGACATGAATGATTCCAACAAGAACTGGCGGCAGGAGTGGTTTTATGTTGCGAACCACCCCCCTACTCTTCCTGCTCGAACTGGGCACCGGCCACAGGAGAAGGAGTGTTGGGGATCACTTCCCGTAGGCGACGAGTTGAAGGAAGCCGAGGAGCTGTTGGAGTTGATCGCCGTGGCGAAGGTGAGGAAGCTGTCCGCCGTGGCAGTGATGATCTCCTTCGTTCAGCGATTGACGCAACCAATCAAGGACCGGGTGCATCCTGGGTATGAATTCCAGGGTGGCCGAGACCCGACCCGGGAGCAGGCCCGGACAGTTCCTGTTCCTGAGATATGTGAAAGAATCTCAGGGTTCATGCGGGGCCAAATCCACAACGAGGAGACGCCTGTGCCATTTTCTTTGAAGAACCCTCCTCCACCGGTAACTTCGTTGCTCTCATGCATGTTGTGTATCCTGCTGCTTAGCTGCTGAATTTCTGACAACCGATTCTTGTTGTTATTTGTTTGTCTCACAGGAGCGAGCGGCGAAGTACTATCGTCCGGCTCCCTTGCCCGAGGGCGAGGTCCGGGTGGAGAAGCTGCTGTCGGTGGAGGAGGCATCCCGAATGCCTCAAGTCATTGATGAGGGGCCGGCCGACTGGGAGGAGGTCGGCATCATCCCGGCTCCTCGAGAGGAGGCGGAGGAGGATCCGGTGACGCGGATACTTGGCATCAACTTGGGGCAGCCGTCGCGCCACGTCGTGCGTAAGCTGACCTCGGCCCAAAGGGTGGCTAGAGAAGAGTCTCCCAAGTCTGATCTGAGACTGGGGCAAGCCGCGCGGGCCGAGGCCGAGGCGCGGAGGAAGAGGAAGGCTGCGGATGACGCAGGGGGTAGCGCCAACAGGTCTCCATTGGGGCTTGAGTCGGAGCGGCCTGCACAGCGAGCTGCAGGGGCTCAGGGGAGCATCTTTGCTCAGCCAGGGCTGCGACCGGATGCGACCTTGTTGCCGAACCAGACGTCTCCGCAGGTGTTGCGCAGCGTTCAATTCAAGCGTCCACGCAAGGGCGGGTGAGTAGTCTTTGAGTTTCTAATTGTTTGATGCACAAGTCTTGATCTGTTGGTTTGTTGAGTGCAGGCTCGGTAGCCAATCGGGGGTCGGCACCCTACCACGCCCAGGGGCTGGTGATAAGGCGCCGCCAATCCGGTCTGCCACCACAGAGGCGGAGTCAGGGTCGAGCATGGCCCTGGTTGTGCCAGAGCAAGTGCCAGTTGGCATATCGGGGCCGCCGGGCCCACCGAGTTTGCCGCACGTCACAGGGACGGGTGACCCGGCGGCGGACCTGCAGGCTGAGCAGTCCGAGGTCGCCCTGGCGGAGGGGATCCCGGAGAGTCGCACGGAGATGGAAGAGCTGCCAAGGAGCCCCCCTCCCCCACTTGAAGATGACGGCAACCAGCTTCTTGGGGAAGATCTGGATGCCGATCCAGTCGTTCACGCGCTTCCCCAAGCGGAGGCGATCGCGGCCGGGCACGGGGGCGGGCCGCAGGCTCCGGAGTTGACTCTGGAGCAGCGGATGGAGCTTGACGCTGCCGACCAAGCGAGCGAGCTCCGGAAGCTGCAAAACGTGGCCGGCGTCTTAACCCGAGTTGTACAGGTATGTCTCCCTAGTGCCATGTTGTGGATGTATCGCGGACAATGACCCTGAGGCCAATTGTTTTGTGTGACAGGGTTTCTCGGAACGGATCGCCAGAGACCTCGACTTCAGGCGGCAGGCCCTTGAAGACCGTCGGGCCTTGGCGCGGGTCCGTACGGATAGAATCCGTGAGGCGGAGGCTGCCAAGGAATTCCAGAGACAGAGGGAGCGGGAGCTTGCCGACCTGCAGAAGACCAACGAGGATCTCATGAACGACATGAGTGTCCTCACGGAAGGTGAATCCTTCGTACATTGCTTGCTGATGTATCTCCGAGCATCCTGTGCTCATGGGCCTTTCCTTGCAGGGGCGAGGGAGAAGGAGGCTGCTCTTCAGAAGAGAATCGACGAGTTGGCCGGGGCCAAGAAGAAACTTGAAGATGAGCTGGCCGGGGCCAAGCATAAGCTCGAGGAGGAGGTGCGAGGGCTTAAAGCAGCCAATCTTGGCCTCGCTGCCGAATCCGAGCACCTGAAGGAGGCCAATCAGGCCCTGAAGGACGCGCATGACCAGGCCATGCATGGTGAGTGCCTTTCGCCGAGTCTTCTGGAGCTTGTTGATAGTCGTTGTTCTTATCAGAGTTCTTTGCAGGGCTTCGGACGGAGCTGATGGAGCTGAAGCAGGCGGCTGAAGTTAACGCCAACTCGTTGGTGCCTGCCGGGTCCGTCCCGGCAACGGCGACGCTAGCGGAGCGGCTCAGGGCCGGCCCGAATCGTGCGGCTCAGTTGATGCAGCAGACGGCAGTCGGCTTCGGAGCTCGGATCCTGGCGCTGTTCAGGATTCATTTCCCGGCGCAGGAGCTGGCCCCAATTGCCGACGGTATTCCCGAAGAGCTCGCCGATGAAGAGTTCGACGAGTTAGTCGAGGAGTGTACCCCTCTGGCTGAGACTGTAGCAGCTGAACTTGGCCTGTAAAAACAATTATGAATGTAAACTCTGCAGAATTCGTGCATAAAATTCCGGTTTATTTGAAGTATCAGTGTGCACTGGTGCATTGTTAGACCCTTTTCCCTGCCGACTAGGACTTTGCGTCACTCGGCTGGCCACTGCCTTGTGCCGTTTAAGCACCCTTTTTTGACCCGCTGACCACTGCTCACGGAGAGGACGGCTTACCCAGCTACACTGCTCAGCGGGGAGGCTTAGGTGTAGGGGGCGCACGGGTTGAGCACGAAGCTCAGGGTTTCACAGCTGGGGACTCGGACCAGCTGAGTTAGCTTAGTAGTCGCCGGGGGGAACATAGGGTTGAGCAAGGACTCGGAAGTCGGAGTAAGCAGGTACCCCCCCCAAAATATCGTGATGAAGAAGACACAACCTGGGTCGGGCCCAGTCCCCGAGCATCAGCATGGATGCCGGGTTGAAGAATAACAGCAAGTCGTGAGGCAAAAGTAATTTTATTAATACTAGACAAGGAATACATAGCTTTTGTTTAATTTCTACGGGTAGAACTTGACGAGGTGCTCGATGTTCCACACGTTTGGGACGGGGTCCCCATTAGCCCACTGAAGGCTGTATGTTCCTTGCGAAACAACTTCTTTGACGATGAAAGGACCCTCCCAGGGGGCAGATAACTTGTGCTTGTCCTTGGTGGACATGACTCGGCGCAGGGCCAAGTCGCCGACGTTGAGTGAACGTTCCCGGACGTTCTTGTCGTGGTAGCGCCGCACCTGCTGCTCATGTCTGGCATGTCTGATCAAGGCGGCGAGTCGGTGTTCTTCGAGGCAGTCGATGTCGACCTGGCGGCCGATTTCTGCTTCCCCTTCTTCATAGTGCTGGATGCGCGGAGCACCGTGGGTGACGTCGGTTGGGAGGACGGCTTCGGAGCCGTATACCAGAAAGAAGGGAGTGTATCCCGTTGCTCTGCTCTTCTGCGTTCGTAGGCCCCATATGACATAGGGTACTTCCTTAGCCCAGCGACCGGGGTGCTTGTTGAGTTCGTCGTACATGGCCTTCTTGAGCGAGTCTTGGACCATGCCATTGGCCCGCTCGACCTGGCCATTGCACCTGGGGTGCGCCGTGGAGGAGTAGTAGACGTCGATGCAGTTGTCCTGGCAAAAATCCCAGAACTCGTGCCCTGTGAACTCAGATCCGAGATCAGTTACGNCTTACCCAGCTACACTGCTCAGCGGGGAGGCTTAGGTGTAGGGGGCGCACGGGTTGAGCACGGAGCTCAGGGTTTCACAGCTGGGGACTCGGACCAGCTGAGTTAGCTTAGTAGTCGCCGGGGGGAACATAGGGTTGGCAAGGACTCGGAAGTCGGAGTAAGCAGGTACCCCCCCCAAAATATCGTGATGAAGAAGACACAACCTGGGTCGGGCCCAGTCCCCGAGCATCAGCATGGATGCCGGGTTGAAGAATAACAGCAAGTCGTGAGGCAAAAGTAATTTTATTAATACTAGACAAGGAATACATAGCTTTTGTTTAATTTCTACGGGTAGAACTTGACGAGGTGCTCGATGTTCCACACGTTTGGGACGGGGTCACCATTAGCCCACTGAAGGCTGTATGTTCCTTGCGAAACAACTTCTTTGACGATGAAAGGACCCTCCCAGGGGGCGGATAACTTGTGCTTGTCCTTGGTGGACATGACTCGGCGCAGGGCCAAGTCACCGACGTTGAGTGAACGTTCCCGGACGTTCTTGTCGTGGTAGCGCCGCACCTGCTGCTCATGTCTGCATGTCTGATCAAGGCGGCGAGTCGGTGTTCTTCGAGGCAGTCGATGTCGACCTGGCGGCCGATTTCTGCTTCCCCTTCTTCATAGTGCTGGATGCGCGGAGCACCGTGGGTGACGTCGGCTGGGAGGACGGCTTCGGAGCCGTATACCAGAAAGAAGGGAGTGTATCCCGTTGCTCTGCTCTTCTGCGTTCGTAGGCCCCATATGACATGGGGTACTTCCTTAGCCCACCGACCGGGGTGCTTGTTGAGTTCGTCGTACATGGCCTTCTTGAGCGAGTCTTGGACCATGCCATTGGCCCGCTCGACCTGGCCATTGCACCTGGGGTGCGCCGTGGAGGAGTAGTAGACGTCGATGCAGTTGTCCTGGCAAAAATCCCAGAACTCGTGCCCTGTGAACTCGGATCCGAGATCAGTTACGATGCGGTTTGGAACGCCAAACCGATGGGTAAGCTCTTGAATGAACTTGGCAGCTGTGGCCGACTTGGTGTCGGTCACGACCTTATACTCGATCCATTTGGTGAACTTGTCGACCGCCACCAAGATGTGCTTGAACCCACCCGGAGCGGTTTTGAAGGGCCCAACGTTGTCGAGTCCCCATATGGCGAATGGCCAAGATGGGGGGATGGTCCGGAGCGCCTGAGCTGGCAGGTGCTTTTGCTTCTGGAAGAACTGGCAGCCGGTGCAGCTGCGTACCAACTCCTTGGCGTCCGACAGGGCCGTCGGCCAGTAGAACCCCGCCCTGTAGGCCTTGCCGACTAGTGTGCCGGCCGCCGCGTGGTTACTGCAGGTACCCGAGTGGATATCTTGGAGCAAGGTGATGCCTTCATCCCGGAGGACACACTTCATGAGTATTCCCATGGAGGCTGCTTTTCTGTATAGGGCGTCACCAATGACTACGTAGTTTGTCGCACGCCGAGTCAATTTCTCGATTTCTTCCTTCGTATCCGGCGACCAGTTCTCTGTGAGGAAAGCTATGAAGGGGGCGCGCCAGTCTGCTTCCACCACTAGAACTTCGTTGGTCGGCGGGCCACCCGGAGGTGACGCCGGCTCGGGTACGGGGCTGCCGTCCTCAAGCATCTTGATGGACGGGGTGCGCAAGTCTTGGACGAAGACGCCGACTGGCACTTGGGCTCTGGTGGACCCTAGCTTGGACAGGACGTCGGCGGCGACGTTGTCTTCTCGAAGGACGTGGTGGAACTCGAGGCCGTAGAAGTGGGCCTCAAGTTTGCGCACCTCTGCGCAGTATGCGCTCATGGTTTCCTTGGTCGTGTCCCAGTTCTTGTTCACCTGCTCGACGACTAGCTTAGAGTCGCCGTAGCACATGAGTCGCTTAATGCCGAGTGACACCGCGATCTGGAGACCGTGGATGAGGGCTTCATACTCAGCCCCATTGTTGGTAGCCTGGTAATGTATCTGGAGGACATACTTGAGGTGCTGCCCTCCGGGGAGATGAACAGCACTCCTGCGCCGGCTCCCTCAAGGTTGAGGGCTCCATCGAAGTACATCTTCCAGTGCTCTGGCCGTTCCGCAGGGGTCGGCGTCTGGATCTCTGTCCACTCGGCCATGAAGTCGGCCAAGATCTGGGACTTGATGGCCTCCCGTGGCTCGAAGTTGATGGTGTGTTCGCCGAGTTCGACGGACCATTTGACTATGCGCCCGTTGGCGTCTCTGTTGTGGAGTATGGCTCCAAGGGGGAAATTCGAGATGACTCGAATCACGTGGGCCTGGAAATAGTGCCGTAGCTTCCTGGCGGTTATCAGGAGCGCGTAGAGCAGCTTCTGAGGATGGGGGTACCGGACCTTGGACTCGCTGAGTACCTCGCTGACGAAGTATACAGGGCGCTGGACCTTGTATGGGTGGCCTTCTTCTGGGCGCTCGACGACCAGGGCCGTGCTGACCACATGAGTGGTAGCCGAGATGTACAGCAGGAGCTCTTCCCCGGGGGTCGGACCCGTAAGAACCGGGGGCGTGACTAAGAATTCCTTGAGGTCGGCCAGGGCCTTGCTTGCCTCAGGGGTCCACTCGAACTTGTCTGCCTTCTTGAGTATCTTGAAGAACGGAAGTCCCTTCTCGCCGAGCTTGCTGATGAACCGGCTCAGGGCCGCCATCATTCCAGTGAGCTTCATGATATCTTTCTTACACTTGGGCTCCTTGAGGTTATCGTATGGCATCCAGCTTGACTGGGTTTGCCTCGATGCCGCGCTGGCTAACCAGGAAGCCCAGGAGCTTACCTGACGGCACCCCGAATACGCACTTCGTGGGGTTGAGCTTCCATCTGAATCGGCGCAGGTTGTTGAAGGTCTCCTGTAAGTCGGCGATGAGGGAGTCGGCGTCGTACGTCTTGACGACGACATCGTCCACGTATGCTTCCACATTTCGGCCAATTTGGCTCTGCAGGCAGCCTTGGATGGCCTTCTGGTACGTGGCTCCAGCATTCTTCAACCCGAACGTCATCGTCTTGTAGCAGTAGATGCCGTGTGGGGTGATGAACGCTGTCTTGTCCTGGTCGGACGTCTTCAGGGCTATCTGGTGATAACCCGAGTAGCAGTCGAGAAAGCACAGGAGCACGCAGCCGGACGTAGAGTCGACGACTTGGTCAATTCGCGGAAGTGGAAAGGGGTCCTTAGGGCAGTAGCGGTTGAGATCCGTGTAGTCAATGCACATTCTCCATTCACCGGATTGCTTCTTTACAAGTACAGGGTTTGCAAGCCACTCAGGGTGTTTGCATTCTCTAATAAAACCGGCAGCTAGGAGCTTATTAAGTTCTACCCTAATGGCCTCCTTGCGCTCTTGGGCGAATCGGCGTAGCTTCTGTTTTGCAGGCTTCGCGGTCTTGCTCAAGTCCAAGGAGTGCTCAGCCTTCTCCCTCGGAACACCCGGCATGTCTGATAGCTTCCATGCAAAAATGTCCCAGTTGTCCCGGAGGAAGGAGGTGAGCGCGTCTTCCTATTTTGGGGTGAGCCCTGGCCCTATGAGGGCCGTCTTGGAGGGGTCGTCGAGTCCCAAACTGATCGCTTTGGGGGCGTCTGCAGGTGCCAGCGCCGTGGGCTGCTGCTTCTGCTCCGGGAGGACAGGTTCGCCGGCTGCCGCCTTGGGGGCTTCTTCTGCCAGTAGGGTGGCGTTGCCGAGTTGCTGAGATAGCTCGGCTATCTTGATAGCCTCGCCGTCGCACTCGAAGGAAGTCCTGATGTCTCCACGGATGGAGAGGACGCCATTAGGAGCCGGCATCTTGAGAACCAGGTAGGTATGGTTCGGAATCGCCATGAATCGGGCCAGCATGGGCCTGCCAAAGATGGCGTGGTATGAGCTCTTGAAGTCGGCTACCTCGAAGTACAGGTACTCCGTGCGGTAGTTGTCGGCCGTGCCGAACGTAACAGGCAAGGCGACTCTTCCTATCGGGTAGGAAGCTTTTCCTGGCACAATGCCAAAGAACGGATCTTCGGCGCTCAGGAGCTTGCTGTAGTCGAATCCCATGCTGTTGAGAGTGCTGGTGAAGATGATGTTGAGAGCGCTCCCGCCATCGATCAGGACCTTAGAGAGGAGGACCCTGTCCACGACGGGGGCGACGACGAGTGGGTAAGACCCTGGCTCGGGGAGGTAAACCCAGTGGTCGGCTCGGCTAAAGGCGATAGGCATCTCCGACCACTGGAGGTATTCCACCGTCTTGGTGGAGACCATCTTCACTTCGCGCTTGTGGAGTTTATCCTTGCGCCGATCTGGGAAGGCGCCGGGCCCCCCGATGATGACGTTGACCTGGCGGTCAGCACGCTGGAAGTCACCGTTGGCGTCGCGCCTGGGCGCTTCCGGCGGTGGCGGTGGTCGGCGTTCGTCATCGTGACGACGTTGATCATCCCGGCGAGCCGGAGCATCGCGGTCGCGCTCACCACGGTGGTAGTCGTCGCGGCGGTCGCGGTCTTCTCTGCGGCGGTAGTCGTCCCGCCGGTCGCCGTTGTAGCCATCGCGGCGGTAGTTGTTGTAGCGGCCGCCGTTGTTGTTGTAGCGCTGCTTCTTGGTTGGCGGCAGGGCGCCGAGTTCTTTAAGCAATGCATGACAATCGCGGAGAGTGTGCTTCGCGTCTTTGTGAAAAGGGCACTGATCGTTCAGTGTGTCGTAAAACTCCTCGCGCAGGAACCTGGGTTCTGGCCGGCCTTCTGCTTCTGCTACGGCTACGAGGGGCTCAGGGCCTCCCTTGCGCCCACGTGACGGCTCGTGGCGCTTCGAGTTGTCAACCCGGTCGTCGTCCTCCAGGCGCTTCTGTTTGCTCTTGAATTGGGCCTGTTCAGCCTGATCCGCCTGAACCTCCAAGTTAACCACCTCCATCAGGTCAGAGACCGTGACAAGGTTAGTTTTGAAGAGCGTACGGAACAGCTGAGTGTCAATGAGGCCGCGCCGGAAGGCGTCGATGACGTCCCGGTCCTGGACATCGGCGATCTTGTTCCGGTTATCGAAGAACCGGTCAGTGTAGTTTCGGAGACTTTCACCCTTCTTCTGCTTGACATTATCCAGATCGAATCTGGTGCCTGGCCGAGTGTAGCTTGCTTGATAGTTCTTGGTGACACAAACTTCCAAGTAGATAATGTCTCCATATTTTGAGGGCATGCACTACAGCAGCTAATTCCAAATCATAGGTAGGGTAATGCTCTTCATGTCGCTTGAGCTGTTGTCGGAGTTATCATCCGGCAGTCCACCCGGGGGTACCCAGATGGTTGATTTGTAGGCAAAGGGAGATCGCTGGACTAGGGAGCTCGAGGTAACACAGGGACACAGGGATTATACAGGTTCGGGCTACCCGGAGGTATAATACCCTACGTCCTGTGCTCGGGGTCTTGTATTGATCTACTCGGCGCGTTCCGGAGAACAACGGCGAGCTCTTGGTTACAATGGGGGATCTGGTAGCTAGGAATCGAATGAATGAGGGGGTCGACCTAGGCCGCCTTATATAGGCCGACGGCCTAGGGTTTACAAGTCAGTTATTTCTAAATACTGTCCGGCTCAAATCAGGAAACTAATCCGAGTCGGTTACAACATAATTGCCGTGATCTCCGGGCGGGATCTGAGGATATCGCCGAATACCTTGTGGGCTAAGTCTTCTCCAATCTTGTCCATCAAGTCGAGGATCCTCGTGGGGCCGGCCTAGGGTCGGCCCACATCCTTGTCAGACGTGGGACCAGGCCGACTGGTTATCCGGTCGGTAGTGGGCCCAGGGGTACCCATATCCCACAGCTGTCTAGAGGCATAAGCAATTACCTTTCCCTCCTGCATTAGTACACACCCCAATCCAATTCCTGATGCGTCACAATATACATCGAAGGGTTTCTCAACATCTGGTTGAGCTAAGACTGGAGCAATGGTCAACAGGGACTTCAACTTCAGAAAAGCCTCATTGCACTCAGGAGTCCATTTGAACTTGGTGTCTTTCTTCAGTAACTCTGTGATTGGTTTTGCTAGTTTGGAGAAATTTGGGATAAACCGGCGATAATATCCAGCTAATCCCAGAAAACTCCGCACTTTATGCACACTGGTTGGTGGCTTCCAATTCAAAACATCTTGAACCTTACTTGGATCAACTGCCACTCCTTCAGCTGATAAGATATGTCCAAGAAAAGGTACCTTGTTCAACCAGAACTCACATTTACTCAACTTAGCATACAACTGATGCTTTCTGAGTCTTTCCAGAACAATACGCAGGTGTTGAGCATGTTCTTCCTCATTTTTGGAGTAAATTAAAATGTCATCAATGAATACCACCACAAACTTATCAAGTTTAGGCATAAATACAGAGTTCATGAGATACATGAAATGTGCTAGAGCATTTGTCAACCCAAATGACATGACCAGATACTCATATAGTCCATATCGAGTTGAAAATGTTGTCTTTGGTATGTCTTCAGGCTTGATCTTGATTTGATGATATCCAGACCTCAAGTCTATCTTGGAAAACACTTTAGCTCCTGCTAACTGATCAAACAACAAGTCAATCCGAGGAAACAGATACTTGTTCTTGATGGTCACAGCATTGAGAGGTCTGTAATCTACACAGAGCCTCAAACTCTTGTCTTTCTTTTTCACAAACGGAGCTGGATACCCCCAAGGAGATGAACTGGGCCTGATAAAACCCTTATCTAACATCTCTTGCAACTGTTTCTTCAATTCTTCTAGTTCCTTGGGTGACATTCTGTATAGCCTTCTGGAGATTGGTGCCGTGCCTGGTTCTAACTCAATGGTGAACTCAATAGCTCTATCCGGAGGCATTCCCAGTAGATCATCCGGAAACACGTCTGGATAGTCACACACCACTGGTATAGATTTGAGATCAACTGCCCCCACTTTGTTTACTGTCGCACCGAGGTCAGGTTGAAGTTTCAACTGAACTTGGATAGTATTGCCTTCATTATCCAATAAATGCAAGGTTCTATTTTCCACATTAATTGAAGCCTTATGTTGCTTCAACCAATTCATTCCCAAAATCAGATCAATACCTTGACTTTCCAGCACTATGGGATTGGCAAAGACTCTATGGTCTCCTAGATTTATGGTAACACCCCAAGCTATGTCACTAGTGGATTGTGTAGCACCCGGTGCATGAATTAAAAACTGTGTAGGTGAAGAGCTTACTTCTAACTAATGTTTTGTCACAAAAGCTCTGCTGATAAAAGTATGCGATGCACCAGAATCAAAAAGTATAACTGCGGGGTGTTGATTGACAGAGAACATACCAGCCATCACCGGTTCTCCTTCTGGAATCTCCTCCACGTTCATGAAATGAACGCATCCAGTCCTGGTGTTCAAGAACCTCTTCTTCACGAACCTAGGGTTCGTATTCTGGCCTTGAGCTGGTGCGGACGGTGCGGCTCCTGCCTTGGGAAGACGACAATCCCTGGCAAAATGTCCCGGCCTACCACAATTGTAGCATGGCTGATTGTTGGCTGGGGCATTACCAGTGCGGGCACTGGGGCCTTGAGTAGCATTGGAGCGCTGGACATTGGTGGGGTTCTTAACCACCCACCGCTGCGTCTGCTGCCTCTGTGACGCCTGATAGTTTGGCCTTGCAGGTCCACGGAATACCACCCTCATGCGCTGTGGGGGTGGAGCACTGCTAGAGCTTCCAGTTGGTGGGGCCTTCCTTTTCAATGACTCATCAAGCGCCAACATTTTGTTTTTAGCGGTGATGGCAGTACTCACCGCTGCATTATAGTCAGTAAAGGTGCTGACTGACAACTTATCTTGCATCCAGGGATTCAAAACCCTCAAATAACACCAGATCTTCTTGCGATCCGTGTTCACCTGATCCTGTGCATACTGAGCCAAGTGCTCAAACTCACTAGTGTACTGAAGTACACTCTTATCCTTCTGTCGCAACTGCAAAAATTCTTCTAATTTCATGTCCATGATGCTTTCCGGGACAAAATAGGCATGAAATGCCTCCTTGAACTCCCTCCATGTCACTTCAGTGCCGGCAGGCAGTCTGGCGAGGTAACTTGCCCACCACATACCGGCAGGACCCTGGAGCTGCAGTCCTGCGAACTCGGCCTTTTGCACTTCTGTGCAATTTGGAACAGCGCGAAACTTCTGCTCAATGGTGTTAAGCCACTCGTCTGCCTCCAATGGGTGCTCGGGCTTGGTGAAGACAGGTGGGTGGGTCTCGGTGAAGTGACTGTACCTCACCGCAGGATCGGCCTCACAGCGCCCTCGGAGCAATGGTGCCGTATTCTCCACCAAACGCGTCAACAGGTCCGTGTGCTCCTGATTGGCGTTCAGAACATAGGCCAGTGCCTCGGCCACACTCATGGGGCCCTGCGGAGGTGCTGGACGAGCACCAGACTGCTCTGGGTTCTCGTTTACTGGTGGCGCCATTCTACAAAATGACAAAGCTTCCGTCAGTGACTAAATCTATCTGACGGAACTTCATCTAAGCTGGTAAGTAGAATAACAATCACACAGGATTGTAAAGGCATCAAAAACACAACAAGCAGCCTGGATTATCATTACATAAACAGGAAGTACAACACACCAAAGTACAACTTGTCCAAAGATTACATTAAAACAAACCTTGGCACACTACGCCTCTCCAACAGGCGTCTACTGCCTATCATACAAGTGCCATTATTCAAATATCCAAAACAAGCAAAACTACAACTCTTAAAAACTTTCAGGGTAAAGATACAACCCCAGATCTACAGTATCCAGTCCTAACTTGGCCATTGCCATATTCAACTGTTCAGGATTCACCACCATCACAGTGTGTCCCGCTGGCAACCATGGCCTGGAGGTCACTTCCTCTGACTCACCATACTGATGATGATAATCAGAGTTCTCTCCAACATATGCAGCTGGTGACCCTGGCATCTCCATGTCAACTGAAACTGAGGCATGACTAACCTGGCTATGGTCTTCACTACCATTATTTTCTGCCTCAATTGCCCAACTTGGATGTACACCATCAAAGTTATTCTCCATATCAAAATTGATAAAATCATTTATGTTCTCGTGGGCAAACAAATCAGGAACTTCTTCTCCATAGAGTTGAACTCCATCCCCATCAACATCAGCAGCTTCAACATTCTGTTCTGCGGGCACGGGAGGTGGAAACTCCGGAGCTGGAGCCTCCTCTTGAGCTTCGATTCCCATGGGCACTACCATGTTCTGATAATCTTCAACTTGCTGCTGGAGGGCCATAATCATATGCATCTGCTCCAACCTTTCAGCTTCAAGGGTAGTGATTGTAGCCCCTAACTCCCTTCTTGTGGCCATGGCAGCTTGCTCACTTTGATTTATTCTATCATATGCTCCTCTTAGCTGTTCCCCAAGATGTTCAATAACACTTGTCTTGGCGGTAACATCTCTGGCATAAGCATTCTCCAGAGACGCCCGAGAATCTTGACTTACTTTTAGATCTGTTGCTAGGGCCTGTTCTCTGGTTTGGGCACTTACAAGTTCTTGTTGCTTCCTCCAAAACTCAGCTTCATAGTCTTGGTGAAGATTATACATAGAGCTCATGTATTGTGATGATGCAGCAAGAACAGGGTTATATTCCTCACAGTCATCAATGACCACAGCCTTCTGATGACATCTCCCAACACCATCATCTTGATGTGCAACAGGGAAGTATTTGGCTCTAGTATTACTGATATCATATTTATGCTTCTCACAAATGGCCGTTAAAGCCCTGTGAGCAGCAGTTTCCACAGAATCCAAATACTGAGCTCCCTTGACATATATAGAAAAAGGCTCCCACTCAGGATGAGCGGTGCAAGCAGGGATGTTGACCGTCATGGAACACTCATAGCTGTACTCTGTTATGGACTCCTTGCCAACATACTTTGGATAATCTATATAGCCTAATTCCTGAAGCGTGTCCCACAACAGCTTCGGAAAACCTTGCCTGTCAACAAAGTATCCACGGGTCCATCCTTCTGCATCAACCCAGCTAGCGGTACTGTCCATCTGTTTCAAAGAATAGTAAGACTCTAACGCCACTCCCCAAAAGAAACCCAAAAGCAGCTAGACATGCAATGCAACTAGGATGCGGACGTTCGCCTACGTTCCTTACAAGGCGAAGACAAATGTAGGGTTTTAAAACTGGTGGCATCGTACGTCTCTAATCCCAGTATAGGGCAAATCGTGTCTACTCGATTCACGATTATGTTAGTGTACCTGCAAAAGACCATTCATTACCATTCACTATAGAAATGGCACCCATGCGTTCAACGCTGCATGAATAGTGCTTTATACATTGACACGTATTCACTTTTCCCATACTCACCACCGTATGGTCGGCGTTTGCATGTCCCATATCATTGCCATATGGGATGCCCCTGAGTAGGCCGCTCCTCAGGGAAAAGCGACCGTGATTACTTAGATCACACGGCGGAAACTCCGCACTCCACATCAGGCGGCAGATGTCGACAAGCCTCAAAGAAAAGCCCAACGGGCTAGCCAATGAACAGGTCGTCCCCGAACAATCATTGAACGGGCCACCTCACGCAAGCAAGCTTGCGCAAGTCAGAGTCATAATATTATATGAATCGTAACAACAGCTTACCGACTCACCTGAACGAAGGTGCGTCGTTACTGAATCGTAAGTTTAGCAGTATGAAATACCATAGTAACAATTAGTCTTATTGCCACCTTACTAAACAAGACTAAGTTTTATCAAAAAAGAGCCAAGGAAGGGTCCTCTAGACAATTCCTCTGTTGTTATCCCATGTATGTGCTCTGATACCAGCTGTGGCGGAACCATCCAGCTTAAACCGGCTCAAGTGCATCGGATTATCATTTTACTGACAATCACAGCTTACGCACTTCAGATGGTATAAACCCGGTAGTCCGTCAGATGCCCACAGGACATCTGAAACATCCACTAACTCAGGCACAATTCACATACACAGAATTGCACCACATAGGAGCACAACAGATGAATTCACAACACACATAATTATACAAGGAATAGAATTATTACAAACATAAGAACAAACTTAAGTGCCAGTCAGACTACAGAGTTCCGAAAGAAACAAAGGTAGGTCATAACAAGGATAGTTCTGTTGACCACACTTGACCTAAACAAAACAAGACAAGTCAAGAGGACATGTTGGGCTCATCAACATGCCTCTTCTTCTTCTAGAGTCCTTCCCTGCCTTACTGAACATCTTCTGGCAGCTCTGCAACAGTTATAGTATCTTGAGTACAAAAGTACTCAGCAAGTCTAACCCGTCTACATAAACATATAAATACAGACACACAAGGGCATGCATAGCTTGAGGCTGTGAATAGGTATGATTTTTGCATAAAAGCTTACTAGAGTATATCCTAAACTTTTAGAGTTTTAGCTATTATAGTGATTACCTGAACATCTAGATTAGCAATAGCAATAAATCACACATGTGGTAGTTAAGCAAGCTCAGGTTTCATAAGCATCATCAACATTAACTTGTTCTAAGCTGTCTAGCAGCGATCAAGCGGTATTCATACCGAGAAGTGCGGCGATCCAGACCAATTTTTATCCCTGCAGGGTATAACCTAGTCATACGCGTTGTGTGGTCCCTAGGGTGGTCCACACAAAGCACCCTTTCACTATGGTCACTCCAAGTCCTGAATTGCCCTCGCTCAAACCCAGGGACGCCCCCACACCGGCCCCACATCTGGCAGCACCCGACATGTGAGTTTACGGCCACGTCCCTGCCACCAACCTCGACTAGTCCAGCGAACCACAATTCAAGACTAGGAGCAACCACAGCTACATCAGCTCAACGGTTGGAATCTCTGGTATATGACTAGTACGTTCAAAGCTTGATCACGGGTAAACAACAACAATCCTAAGACGATCGAGGCGATGTGTTGGCTTGAGACTCCTTTCCCAACCTTCACCCTCGCACCCGATCCCCATTTCATCTTTATAACATCAAGTAAAGGTGATAGAGCAAAACCTGAGCTCACTAATGCTATGATGGAACTGTGAGGAATCTAAGCTTACTAAGCTTCATTAAACAAGGGTGATCTCTAGTGTTGTCCTCATCAAGGAAGGATTATGCAATCAACAGTTCACACAACTCCTAGCACGTAATGCATGCAATACAATAGTAATAAGTGAAGTAATACTTAAAATAGGGTTTGGATGCTCCGGTGCTTGCCTTGATCAACAGCAGGGTTAGAGTCAGCAGCAACGGCAGCAGCAACAGGCTCTGGCTCTAGCTCCAACTCAACCTCTTCAGGCTCCTGGGGTCCTTCTGATGGAAAATCGACGAACTCGACTCCTGAAACTTCTTCTATTTAACGATATGATGCACAAGTTAGTACACTCAAACCTAAAAACAAAGCTAGACAACAAAGCAAAGCCCTAAATAGATGATTTTCTATTTAATCCTATTTTTCTAGAATTTTTAATAATTTTTAAAAGCATTAATGAATTATTCTATACAAATAAAAGAATTACCCTATTTATTATTATTAATTTCTTATTATAAATCATTATTCCCAATTTTACTAATACTTAACCTATTTATTTATTTAAATACCAAAAAGAAAAGGTATTTAAATAAATAATCTAACTTTTATTATGAATTTTAAACCATTAGATCTATTTAAAACTAAAACTAAAAACTAAAAACCAAAACAATTTTGCAGAAAACCCCCTGAACTAACTACTATTGAAACCCGCCGTCCTCCTCCCCTTACACTCACTGACAAGCAGGCCCCGGTCCTATCTCTCCTTCTCTCCTCACGCTCGCCCGCGCGCGTGCTCGGTCAAAACGACCGAGGCCGCGGCGGCGGCGCTGACCGCCTGGCAAAAACTCGCCGGCGGCGAGCCCCCAGACGACAGCAACTAGCCAAGCATCAACGCCCCGAACCCGGACCTCACTTGCGGCTCAACCCCCCAAACCTACTGCTGAACGGCGAGAGCGCGAGCAGTGGCGGCGGCGACGATGCAGAACGGCGACGGCGCCCGGACATGGCCCGACCATGGCTACCCACGCCAACAAATGGCACGAACCCCACCAGGGCAACCAGGCGAACCTTCTGGACACCTAAACCTCCGCGACGGCAGCCCGAGCTCGGTAGTGCTCTGGATTGGCGCCCGTGTTCCGACCAACAGGGTCGCAGCCCCGGGCCAGGAACACCACGGCGAGCTTCGCCTGGACGTAGAACACATGGCTACGCCATTGATTCTTGACGAAAGCGATGCTAAGGTGCAGCTCACGGGGCAGTTCAGAGGAAAGACCGGCGGCGGCTCGACGAAGAAGAAAGGGTTGAAACTTCGGCTAGGGTGGATGACTTTGAGCACGAGCGGAGGGATTGAAAAGCTCACTAGTTGGGGAAGCTTTGGGCGGATGGAATCAAACGGAGGAGCTCTAGTGGCGGTGAGACAGGACGGCGGCGGAGGAGATGGTGGCCGACGGCAAGCAGAAAAGGAAGAAGAAGAGAAAGGGACGGACGACCGGAGATATATCAAGCAACGTCACCCCTTAAGCTCGTGCTACCTCCTGCTGCGCGCGCTTGCGCTAGACAACGACCACGACGGCGCGTGGCATGGCCGGCGGCAAGGCGGCAAGCAGCTGCGTGGTGCCGGTCGCCCGAGCTGCTCTACTCTGCACTCTGCATCACTACACTGAAAACCGTCCAAGCCATCGAATTCAACTCCATTTTCCTCCAGATTTCGAATGCTAACTTCCCAAACTCAAAATACCAAAGTTGTAGCCGAACCATAGGGCTACACATCAGAGCCTAAATCTCAAAGAATCAAAAGTTACAGGACCGAGAACTTGGACCAATTTCATTGAATCTCTGAATTTTTCTGAATTCATTCAAATTGGTCATCTTAAACTCCAAATTACGCCCAAATCCATATGTAAACTTCAAAAACTCCAAATATCAATCTTGTAGATGGTACATAGGGCTACATTTTTCCTTATATGTACTAGAGCTCAAACTTCCTAGATTTCAAGTTATGTTGCACTGAATTTAGGCCAAAACAAAGGGGAATCCTCAAATTCAGTTAACTCCCTTCAAAGCTGCCACCTTTAGGCCAAATTTTCTCCAAAAACCGAATGTAAACTTTTGAATCTCACAGTTGTAGTCCTAACATAGGGCTACATTTCTCTCAATATGACATTGGGCTAAATCCTTCTAGATTGAGAGTTACAAGCCCAAGAATATTGACCAAAACTTTCATTACATGCAATTTGAACTTAACTAAATTTGAGTGTATAAGTTTGAATCTTTCTCAAACTTCACCAAAATCAAACATGTTTGATAAATGACTAATATTTAGAGTCCATTTCCAAGTTTGACTTGGTCAACTCCTACAGGGTGACAAATTACCAAAATGCCCCTAGGGCTAACTTGGCTTAACTAAAAAGCTCTTTAGCTCTTAAGCTTGGTATTTCTCCTCATTAGTGTCCTAATGATTCTCTTAGTACTTCATTAACACCTGTGGTGTTACACTTTTCATTAAAAAAATAAAAAAAATCTCAAATGTCTGCCTGGAGGTAACCAGGCATTATCCCTTGCATTTGCATGCATTCACGTTGCTCATCATATTTGCTTTGAAGTGTAAAAACTCATGTGCCTTCTTTTTGAATGGGTGGCTCCTCGGCTTTGAACTGTATTCGGGCACTGTGCCTAGTCTAGATGGGTGGCAAAGTCTTTCATCACCTATCTATTCAGGTTCCTAGTCCAACTCATTGCAGCCTCTACAGGGTCGGTTGATTGCCAAACATGGTTGGTAGACCGGTCAATAAGGTTAAATGGAACTAACTCCCACCACGTCATTTAGATCAAAAGGTTGATCAATTTGCGCTTTGAGAAATGCCAGGCCCTGAGTTCCTTACAAATTGCGTATCATGTTTGGTTTTGCCCTCATTTGGATTTTCCAACCCCACAGCATATTTGTGTTGTTCATGCATTTTAAATTAGTTGGCATATTTGTTTTCCAACCATGATTGCATAAAAAAAATATAGTCAGCGAGGCTCAGTGGGATTAAGACATCTGAATGTGCAAGCCGCAGAGCTTTTGCACCTCGATAGTCCCCATATTCCTCCTGGCTCCACCTTACCTTGCATCTTCGGATCTTGTTCTTGCTTTCATGAGAAAAGACGTTTGTTGCATGCTCGTATTTTTGCATTCGTGCCAGCTATTTGTTTGGGGCATCCCAACATTTAGCACACACATGCTATCCACATGCAACCACGTCACCGTTCACGATGTCACCAAGAGCCAAGGAACTACCGCGATGGCAATTCTAAACTCGTCATCCAACGCCAGCGGTAAGCATACTAAGCTTAGTGGAATGTCTTGCTTTTGACTTTAAACAAAGCCCTTCCGAGAGGTAACCCGAAGTTCACCATTTATATACTCATGTTATCTCCATTTGAAAAAAATGCTTGGTCATGTTCTCATGCCTCCTTTATCTATGTTCATGTGCTCTTGTTTGAATGTATTCTCGAGGTACATTCATAGGCTTTTTAAATTAAGCATGGTGCTTAGGTTAAATAGCCTACTTTGATCAAATTAGACATGGTGTCAAGTTTGCAAAACCTCCTTATGATCATGTTGATGCACTTCAGCCTTGTTTGAGTTGTGCTTAAAAGAAAGTGGTGAAAATAAAATTTAAAAAAAAAGAGTGCTTGAAAAGAAATACTAAAATAGTGGCAATCAGGATCTACGCTTAACGATGTCAAGGACCAATTTGTTTTTAAACTTGGATGTGAACAACTGACCGGATGGCAATAATGATATCTTTTCAAATAGTCCTTCAGGTATTTGTTGTCCACTAACTTTTTGCAGAGATAAAATGATGACTAAAGGATGGCGAGCGTAACTCCAACATCTGAAACCCTTAGTCACATGGAAGAAATTTGCACGCTGAAGCAAGATGAAGAATGGAGAAATCTTCGGGCATCCTTAAGCTCAAATCTCGCATTTACCTGCAAGATTTCAGTTTAGGGAAGATTCGCCAGGGAAGTATCCAAAATACTTTATGCACTTATTCTCCTTTATTCTCCCTGCTAAGTTACCTTGCAAGATTTGTTTGCCATGAAAAAAAATCAATAAAAATTTGCATAACATAAAAACACTAAAAATATTTGAATTCAAATAAAGAATAGGCTCCCTGGTTTGTAAGGCCAGTAGAGCTGTTGTTTTGTTTCCACCTTGTTCTGAATAAATACAGGTACAAGATCAAGTGTGGGGGTCTCTCGGTCTTCTTCATGTTCACACATTTGAGATCACCCACAACTACGCCACATGACATCGCAAGGACCAACATGAAAAAGATCATGACGGTAGGGCACCAAAGGAGCTCGAACGAATTCTTCATCAATCAAAGGTCCTCTGGCACACCACGTCCCCCAGTTCATCTAATGCGATGGTTTGCATGCCAATCTCTCTATTCTCTCATTTATGAGATTAAAAATAATCTTGAGATGATCAACAAAATTAAACTCAAATGAAACTTGTGCTCCTTTGGCTTATATGTTCCTCCTTGATTGGCTTGCATATTCTTTATTCCTTGCACATTGGCTTGTTGCTTGTGTTCACATATCTTTAGGGAAGCATGTTTATCAAAATGGTTGATGAATGATATGGTATGATAAGATGAATCTTGCTCTTTCTGTATAAAGTACTTGGGATGTTTTTCTTGCAATAATTTAAAATCAATAGCCTTACAAAGCTCCTCGATGATATTCCATTCCTACCAAAGCCATATGTTGTTCACATTGAAAACCTTATACATATGCTACTTGTTATTGCATTGAGCTTTGTCAAATTGTTGTGACCCTTGTAAGATGCTCTTCATACTTTCTTGATCAAGATCACGTAGACGCCACTTACATATGCTAAACTTCTACACTGGAAGTTAGCAATATCCATTCATCCACCAAATAAATGCTCCATTTGTTTATGAATCTCTCTCCAAATATCCTTTGCAAAAGAGACATGGGCTATAGAAAACATTTTGGACACATGAGGGTCCAAGAAGAAAAAAAAGAAGAAAAAAGTATATATGCTCATAAAAACATTGAGCATGAAACAAAAAAAGAGAGATAGCCATGTTCTCAAAATAAATTCAAAGGAGAGAGATCATAAAAAAGGGAGTTCTCATACACCCTCCATTTTTTCGCACAGGTGCACATCTTGATCAGATTGTATGAATAGTTTTCTTCTTGGATCCACTCTTTGATTTTGCAATAAATGTGATGCGAGTATGCTTTATCCTTACCCCTACCATGAGCTCAACATAAGCCTTTTTAGAAGTAGGGTGAAAGGTGGCAAATTAATGCCTTGGTAAGGAATCATACACATTGAGCGATTTGAGAGAATCAATTGAGGAGCTAGGTAAGGTTTTGTTTTGAAAATTTATCAAAAACCAAAGTTACTTAGTTAAGGAGTGGAGATGACTTGAATCAATGTCGTTCCATTTCTCAACCATCCAAGAGGATATGATAGACACTTCAAAATTCACAAGTACATGTATGTCTTGGAATAGCTTATATTGAGATTGTATATGGCTTCAAACCTACTGCTCCCATTGATCTTTTGCCTTTGCCTACACAAGAATGTGTGAACTTTGATGCTAGCAAGCATGCTGAGTTTGTCAAAAAACATCATGATCGAGTTCGAGCCAATATTTAGAAGATGACCAAGCTGTATGAGAAGCGTGCCAGCAAGGGACACAAGAAGATGTTGTTTGAACAAGGAGACTTAGTGTTGGTATTTCTTAGCATCACTACTTAGGGTAGTAATGGTACTAGAGATACTCCATTGTAAATCTAGACGTTACAAATATTCTGCAAGCGCACAGAAGTACGTTGTAGCATTTCACCCGGGAGTATTCCAGAGTATCGTTATTTGTTTATCCGCAGGGAAAGCATTTAGTTAAAAGAGAGGTGTCATTCCAATGCAATTACTTACAACAATAATTATTATACCATAATCTAAGCAGGGGTAAATGATATAGAAATGAATGGATAGTGCGACACACAGAAGTTCATTGCTCATCATTAAAGTAGTCTTAGTTAGTAAGAGTACATTAGTAAAGATTACTAAGGGTTCATTAGCATCATACATATGGGACTTGGATATACTACAATACCCTATACAAGCTCACTCAATGATTATATGCAAGAGGACATATCGAGGTACCCAGTGGTTCCCTCATCAAGGGACGACAGTAGGACGTCTTATCATAAAGGCCTAATACCCACTCCCGTACGTGGAGGATTACAAAGGACGGACAGGGCTGTCACCACCTGCCGCCTACCTCTAATAATCCGTGGGGCAGCGGTACCCTCAACAGTATTCCATATCCCAAACACCATGCTTGCAGTATGTAGTACAACTCTATCTATCACGTTAATAAATAGAGCAACCAGGAGGCACATTGAGCCAATGTCATAGCATACATTCACTTGAATAAGGTGCAAGACATAAGTAGTATATACTAAGTGGATAAGGTATAACTGAGGCATACAACATAAGTATGATGGTATCTCCATTAAGTTCAGAGTACTACAAGTAAGTAAGAGAATACAAGAACTGAACTCTAGAACTCACCAAGACTCCTCCGGAAGCCCTTCAGAAGATCTAACACTATGACTATCACTACTAAGACTAAGACTAAGCTTGTAGCAAGGAGAGCTCTTCTTCTGGTGTGTGTTGAGTACGGCGCCCTTTGCAGGTATTTATAGCATCTCATAGGCGGTTGGAGCCGGCCAGAGGCGGTTGTGGCAGTTTGGAGGTGGGCCTAGGTCGGCCGATGTGCCAAGGTCGGCCGACCCTAGGATACACCGTCTTCAGCATTGCATGGCTCAGATGGACTCCTGATGGTGGTTTACAAGTACGGGTCAAGGGGGGAGCGAAACGGCCGCAGGCCCAAGTCGACCGACCTAGCCAGGTCGGCCGACGTGGTCTCGCCGCCTTTCGGCCCCACTCTTCTCTGGTAGACTGTCATGTGGGTCCTTATGACGGCTTCAGGTGGGTATACTTCGTTTGGGTGCAAATGAGTTGAGGTGTGGGCCATTCAATCCGTGGGAGCGTCACGTGGCTCATCCTCACCCTTGACTTGAACCGACCATGATTCAACGTCCATGATCCTTCCCTTGTGTGCTTCTTGACCTGTGTGGAAAATGGGCTCAATTGGGGTCCAGGCCCGCCCGACCTAGCCAGGTCGGCCGACCTGGGTCTGTGCCCAGTTTCGTCCATCTTTTGCACCGTGGTCCCTGTACTCAAATAAATTCCAGATATGCATGGTATAGCATTATTTGAATACTAATGTCTAAGTTATGCTTGACCTTTGTTGGTTTTCTGAGCCTATTGACGGTCGGATTTTTCGTTGTAAGGACCGTCAACAACTCCCCTAAGCTTAGCCTTTGCTCGTCCCGAGCAAAAAACTAAAACTTTTAGGCTCAGTGGATCAGGAGTTGCTTCCTTATTACTCCTCAAAAGTACCAGTGGTTCAGTAAGATATTCTACCAAGAATTGAATAAGCTGATAAAATAAACTTCCCTTATTACCTTGGACTTTTATGGGGCTTGTAGCTTCTCCTTGTCTTGGGCGGTTGACGGCTAGAACGACTTAGACCAAGCACCTTGCCTCCTACCTTGCTTGACAATCAAACCGGAGGTTTTGGAAGTTTTTCAAAAGAACAGAGTTCCTTAGGTGGCACTCTCAAGTCACTCATGGTGTATTTCCTTACCAATTTCCTCTCTCACCTCTCATGTCACTCATTGGAGTGGAGTCTGTGCTAGGAGAGCTTTATAGCATACTTGTGATGCACATATTGTAAAGTCAAAATCAGGATTCAAAGAGAAATAAGTCATACTCTCAAACCAAGATGTGCACGTGTTTAGGTGGCATGATAAGAGAAAGCTCCTTTTTACAGGTTCCTCTTCTCCTTAAAGAGTTTCTTCTAGAGACATGGCTTTGATTCGAGAGCCTTCTTGCGCTCTCTTTCTTTTTTTTTACATAGTTGGACCTTCATATGTCAATTTTTTTAAAAAAGCCCATGTCTCTCTTTTTTTTGCAATAAGAATGGAGAAGAGTCCCATACTTTATGTAGAGCTTTTATTTGGTGGAACAGTGAGTGTTATGTTCACTTCCATAGTAGAAGTGTAACATGTATGAGGTGGCGTGTGCGTGATCTTAGCTTTAAAAGCATGAAGTAAATCTCTAAAAATCTCAATGACCTTGACAAAACTCAATGCAAAAGCAAGTAGCTCATGTAGGGGTTTCAAACAATACTAGCTTTGGTAGGGAATTTAATCACCATAAGGAACTCTTTAGTTTATTTAAAAGAGAAAACTCCAGTTATCAAGCCTAGCGTAGTAAGGTCTTAAGGTCACTCAAGTCTTATCATATCATAGCCAACAACAACCTAGACTAGAGCGTGCATGTTCTACCCACAGATAGACAAGATAACAGAAAAGATTATGCTCAACCAGCAAACTCAAAGCTTAAGAGAATAGCAGGTTGAAACATAGGTACAAGAGAGAAATAAGAGCAACTATTCATCATGTCCAAAGTAAAAATTTAAGCATAGACTCAAAACATTAGGGGACTAGCATAAATAACTCTCATTTACTAACTTTATTTGAAAAAAAAAACTTTATTCAACAATACTTACCTGAGCTTACCTGATTGGGGGTCCTCCCCCAAACTATTTTGTTGGCACCGATAAACCTGTCGGCGCAGGACTCATGTTTTACGTCGTCGAGTGAAGACGTCTCCGATGTAGGATCTCAACTTGACGAAGCAGCATCTGACCCTGGAGATGAGCATACAGATGATTTAACCTGCCATACCTGCTTTACCTTCTTGTGGCGGTCGACAGCTTGTTCCGGTGTTTTCTTCGTCTGTACTTTTGCACCTCGTGTGGACTTCTTGTTGTTCTTTGCATAGTACCGGATGGGGAAATCCTTCTCCCAGAACTTCTCCATGAACTTAATCAGGCTGTCTTTCTCTGGTGGTGTTACCTCCACCTCTTTGACGTTCTGACTGTTTCTCCCATACTTGATCTTGATCATGGAGCATTGCTCCACCTTTGGCCTGAACTCAAACTTCTCCTTCTTATCATTAATGTGAAGCTGAATTTCAACAGCACCCACATTGATGTGAGCGTCTGCTGTGCTCAAGAAGGGTTGCCCAAGGATGAGTGACGAGTCGTTGCTCACGTCCATGTCCAGTACCACGAAGTCGACAGGGACGAAGCAATCCCGGATGCGCACCGGAATGTCCTCGGCTATCCCCTCCGGGTAGTGGACTGTGGAATCGGCCAGCTGCAGCCTCATGGGAGTAGGAGACAAGGTAGTATAATTAAGGTGATCAAATACTACCTTTGGCATTACGCTGACGCTTGCCCCCAGAACACAGAGTGCATGTTCGAAATGTTGTGACCCGATTATACACGTGATGGTGGGACATCCTGGGTCCTTCTTTTCCGGAACCTTGTTCAAGATGGCCGCACTGCACTCCTCAGTCAACTTTACGACCTCGGTACTTAGGAGTGGACGTTTGTTGTTGAGAATGTCCTTCAAGTACTTTGCGTAGGTCGGCACCTGCATAGCATCCAGCAATGGCACATGTATATTTAATTTTTGTATAACTTCTACGAACCTGGCAAATTACTCGTCTGCCGATGGTTTCTTTTGGCGTTGAGGAAATGGCAAGACATTGTTGTCGTAGAACTCATGTGGCGCAGTTTGTCCGACTGGTGCTAGCTCGGCTTCAGGCTCTTCTTCCACTGCGGGAATCTCCCTACTTGGCACTGCTGTTTTTCCTGCATGGTTAGGTGGGACTGGATCCCAAGTAGCCTTACCGCTCCTCGTAGAAACAGCTTTTACATTTTCAAAGGAGGAATCCGGTTGCTTGGGAATTCTCCCCTTGTCACCAGAAGGAATAGCGGCGGCTAGCTGAGCTAATTGGGTTTCTAGCTTTTTATTAAAGCTCAGCTGGCTCTGGAAGGTGGAGGACAAACTTTCTATTTTAGAATTTATGCCCTTCAGAGCTTTATCACTAGCAGCAAGCCTCTTAGAGATAGATTCATTAATCTTGGCCTGACCAAGGACAAGATCTTTAAGCGAAGGTTGGTTAGAAAAAGAGTTATTATTGTTACCTCCCTGGTAGAATGGGCGTTGCTGGTTCCAGTTCCCTTGAGGCCGGTACCCGTTGTTGCCGTTCACGAACTGTACCTCCTCTTGCGTCTCGGGGCAGTTGTTCCCCGAGTGGCTAGTTTCTCCGCAGACTTCACACGTCATGTGTGAATCCATTGGCCCTTCAATGTCAGCGCCTCCATCCTTGGTGTGGTCATCAAGGCGCTTCATGATAAGATCCATCTTGGCGGCCAGCATGTCCACCTCCTTTATGGTGTGCATACCGCGTTTGCGTCCCTGAAGGCGGTCGTCATTCTAGGATTGGTTTGACACCATCTTCTCGATGAGTAGCTTGGCGGCGGTCACGGTCAAGGAGAGGAATGCCCCTCCAGCAGCAGCGTCCATGTGTTCACGGGCTGTCTGAGACAGCCCATGGTAAAAATTCTGGAGTAGGAGCCACTCTTGCATACCATGGTGGGGGCATGCCAGAATGTAGTCCTAGAAGCGATACCATGCTTCCAGAACCATTTCCCCGGACTCTTGCTGAAAGCTGAAAATTCTTCCCCGAAGGGCCTTGGTTTTCCCAATGGGGAAGAACTTCGCCAAGAAGGCGTTGGAGCATTTAGTCCACGTGTTCACCGCATCACGGTTGGAATAGAACCATTGTTTGGCTCTTCCCAGTAGTGAGAACGGAAACAGGTGGAGTCTGATAGCCTCTTGATCCACTCCTCGAATGGTAACAGTGCTGCAGACCTCCACGAAATGCTGCAGGTGAGCACTGGCGTCCTCATTGGCTTTCCCGCAGAAGGGGCTAGCCTGCACCATGTTGATTAGCGGGGCCTTCAGCTCAAAAGCATGATCCCCCATTTCTACCTCCGGACCAGTCCTATCGGCCATGGCTTCTTCCGGTTGGGGTGCTACGGGAACGGGTTGTTCTCCTTGGTTGGAGGATTCCCCGATGACTGGTTCGGTCTCCGACAAGAACACCTAAGGGATTACGACACGAGAACGTACCCTCCTTCTTATGGTATTCGGGTTCTCGACGTAGTTGGATGGTAATTGGAAACCAGTAATACACTACCCTGTTTCACATCACAGAGAAACAGAGCAAAAAGGGTAAACCTGCTAGATTACTGGCAATTAATCATGTTGCAGCAAATGCATGGATGATCAAATCTATTTAACCATTGCTTTCCCCGGCAACGGCGCCAGAAATGCTTGTTGGTATTTCTTAGCATCACTACTTAGGGTAGTAATGGTACTAGAGATACTCCATCGTAAATCTGGACATTACAGATATTCTGCAAGCGCATAGAAGTACGTTGTAGCATTTCACCCGGGAGTATTCTAGAGTATCCTTATTTGTTTATCCACAGGGAAAGCGTTTAGTTAAAAGTGATGTGTCATTCCAATGCAATTACTTACAACAACAATTATTATACCATAATCTAAGCAAGGGTAAATGATATAGAAATGAATGGGTAGTGCGACACACAGAAGTTCATTGCTCATCATTAAAGTAGTCTTAGTTAGTAAGAGTACATTAGTAAAGATTACTAAGGGTTCATTAGCATCATACATATGGAACTTGGATATACAACAATACCCTATACAAGCTCACTCAATGATTATATGCAAGAGGACATATCGAGGTATCCAGTGGTTCCCTCGTCAAGGGACGACAGTAGGACGTCCTATCATAAAGGCCTAATACCCACTCCCGTACGTGGAGGATTACAAAGGATGGACAGGGCTGTCACCACCTGCCGCCTACCTCTACTAATCCGTGGGGCAGCGGTACCCTCAACAGTATTCCATATCCCAAACACCATGCTTGCAATATGTAGTACAACTCTATCTATCACGTTAATAAATAGAGCAACCAGGAGGCACATTGAGCCAATGTCATAGCATACATTCACTTGAATAAGGTGCAAGACATAAGTAGTATATACTAAGTGGATAAGGTATAACTGAGGCATACAACATAAGTATGAAGGTATCTCCATTAAGCTCAGAGTACTACAAGTAAGTAAGAGAGTACAAGAACTGAACTCTAGAACTCACCAAGACTTCTCCGGAAGCCCTTCAGAAGATCTAACACTATGACTATCACTACTAAGACTAAGACTAAGCTTGTAGCAAGGAGAGTTCTTCTTCTGGTGTGTGTTGAGTACGGCGCCCTTTGCAGGTATTTATAGCATCTCATATGCGGTTGGAGCCGGCCAGAGGCGGTTGTGGCAGTTTGGAGGTGGGTCTAGGTCGATCGATGTGCCAAGGTCGGCCGACCCTAGGATACACCGTCTTCAGCATTGCGCGGCTCAGATGGACTCCTGATGACGGTTTACAGGTACGGGTCAAGGGAGAGCGAAACGGCCACAGGCCCAAGTCGGCCGACCTAGCCAGGTCGGCCGACCTGGTCTCGCCGCCTTTCGGCCCTACTCTTCTCTGGTAGACTGTCATGTGGGTCCTTGTGACGGTTCCAGGTGGGTATACTTCGTTTGGGTGCAAATGAGTTGAGGTGTGGGCCCATCAATCCGTGGGAGTGTCACGTGGCTCATCCTCACCCTTGACTTGAACCGACCATGATTCAACGTCCATGATCCTTCCCTTGTGTGCTTCTTGACCTATATGAAAAATGGGCTCGATTGGGGTCCAGGCCCGGTCGGCCGACCTGGGTCTGTGCCCAGTTTCGTCCTTCTTTTGCACCGTGGTCCCTGTACTCAAATAAATTCTAGATATGCATGGTATAGCATTATTTGAATACTAATGTCTAAGTTATGCTTGACCTTTGTTGGTTTTCTGAGCCTATTGACGGTCGGATTTTTCGTTGTAAGGACCATCAACACTTAGTTTGGGTGCATTTGTGCAAGATCGTTTTACTAACCACTGCAAGAGCAAGTTGCAGCCATGAGCCGATGGTCCATTCAAAGTGATTCGAAAGATCAATGTTGCCGATCTATCTCCATTTCTTTGGTTTGGAAGAGTCGAGGACGACTCCCTTTCAAATGGGGGAGGATGATGAGGCCATCCCAGCTAGGGCTCCAAAAGCACAAGTGTATGAAGGACCAAATACCCGTAACCGAGAAAAACAACTTTAACAAGAGGTTCACTCATGAAGATGAAACTTGTCCGAGTACTTTGGATACCCGTCCGAATACTTTGGATCTTCGTTCGAGTACTTTTTCTCTTGATTTACGAAGGCTATGGAGGCCATCAAGCACTTGATGGAATGCTTGTCAAGTCTAATTTACAACACCATCAAGTTCCAAGTACTTTTGGATTTCCACTTATGAGGTTTGACCAAATTAGTGAAGACATGTCAGAAAGTCAAGAGTCTGCTCGAGAATTTATCCAAGTTCAAATTCCCATGCAAAACTGTACCATCTCGGGAAGGGTCAGGGGTCATTATATACATGGTTGGAAAATGCTCCAAGTCTAGTTTCCCACGCAACTGATGGCACGTCATTTGGAATTTGCAATTAAAAGTAATGGTCATTTATTTGAAGACTACGCAACAGCCTAGGAGACGCGCGTGAACTGAAGAGGACTTAATAAATGGTTCCACCACTTGGATATCCACTTGCCAACGTGGTGCCTTCAGTTCACACCTATCTTAAACTCATCTAGGAGGGTTGTTCCTAGTATAAATATCCCCTATGTACTTCTGAAAATACAAGTTGAATTTTGATATACAGATAACCTCATATGGTTTTGCAGGCACGCTACTGAGTGCCTTGCACACCCTTGTTCTTCCTTGTTCTTCGTGGACTTGTGAAGAGATTCCTCTGGGATCCCCTACTCTGTGCTCTACGGTTGCCAGTTCGGTTGCGCCATATTATGTGGTTTAGTCCCGTAATCTGTGCTCTACGGTTGCCAGTTCGGCTGCGCCGTTTTGTATGGAATTAAACCCAGATTGTGGTTCTGCGGTTGTTCGGAGATCAAGTCGAAGTCCTCAAGGTTTCGGTGCCTCTCTTCCGGTCGCTTGGTCATATCCAACCGTCAGGTATAAAGCTAGTTATCCCGTTGATTTCAACAAGTTACCTTTTGTTCGTAAACCTACTGTCGTGAAGGTCGGGCCCTCCTTGTACCAATTCATATCGGAACCTATCAATCACGCATCAATTAATTAAAAAAAGAAGAAAAAGTGGGCATCAACTGCTTGTGGGCTGTGGCTCAGAAAAGCTGATAAAGAACATGAGAAGTATTGGTTCATTTTATCGGAAGCTAATGATGAGTTGGACATCGGGTTAGCCAAGTGCATATCTATACTATAAAGAGTGAGAGATTTGATGTCAAATCCTACACAATAATTATCCTACCCTCATCTCACAAATCATCTTTTTGGGCCCATCTAGCAGATAGGACGAAGACCAAAAAGAGAGGGGGAGAACAGTTCTGCCCTTGTTTTACCGTGCAAAATCGCGATCACCATCGTTTTTTCTGTCACCGGGGCCAATTCGCGTACCCACCGGGCCCATCCATTATCGGACTTCCTTAATTCTCTCCTCTCATTGCCCAGAATCGTCGCGCGCCATTTGCGCAGCGCTGGAATCATGCCGGACCCTTCTCTCCGTCGGTCTCTCCGTTGCGTCATCCCCGCCCATGACATCGTCCTTCCCGCTTCCTTGGCGTGCGTGCCACACCAGGCTCGACGTTTGTGCCCTATAAATAGGGCGACACCCTGAGGCCTCTGTTGTAGTTCTGTCGCTCTCATTCATGCTGCTCACTGACATTGGTTGCCTGCACAGAGTCGCCGTCCTTTGGCCGCCTGTTGCTGACAGCCGAAGACGAACGCCACGAGTTTCCCCGCGTCGAGACTCGAGACATGCCCGCTCCACCGAATTCACATCGCATCTCCACTTATTCGAGACCGCACCACCAGGGGCCTCACCGGCTCGCGGGTTCCCTACCCGGCGTCCTCCGCGCCTTGGTGTGCGCTCCTCTGTGGCCGCCCACCGGGCCGCAAGTCAGCCCCACGCCGAGGCCGCTCGCCGGGCCCAAGCCACGCACGGCCAGCGAGCCCTCGCCGGGTCTCTCCACTCGGGTCCGCCAGAGGTCGCCGCCCGGTGCTCTTCCCAGCCGTCGCGACGCCGCGCCCTTGCAGGGGTCCCTCTGCTCGGGTCCGCCACCCGGTGCTCCGCTCGGACCCGTGAAGACATGCCCTCACAGGGCCCACCACGCCCGGACGCCGCGGTCGCTCAGGCCCACCAATGGCCACCGCGCCGCCCGGAGCTTCGCTTAGGACCAGCCACACACGGCCCTGCGGGAGGTACTGCACGTGGGGACGGAGATGTGGATCCTGTGTTTGGGTCCGCCGCCGGCGACCACGTGTGGGAGTGGATCTGCTCACCGAGCCGCTCTGATTGCTGCTAGCCGTCGCCAGCCTGGTGCCGGTGAGCGATGAGTGCGCTTGCAGGGGCCTAGATTGCTGGAGACGAGAGAGCCAGCGCTGTCTGTGGGTACGAGATGAGGACCAGCTAAGGATAGGACGGCTGGAGCCTGGCTGGACTTTTTTTTTTCTGAAGTGCCTGGCTGGACTCCTGGAGTGCTGTTATTTTTATTTTTTATTAACCGTGACACCCACATAAACCCAACTCACACCAAGTAAATAAAAGAAATTCTTTCAGATTTATGGTTTCTGTAACACTAAATAGAGTGATTACAAATAGCCGTGTATGTATGGAATATTTTGTTTTTTAATTAATTGTACGAGTGACATGTCAACTTCTAAATTATCAAGTCCAAACAAAAACAAATGGAATTGCAGCAAGCATGATTTTGATCGCATTAAAAGAAGTGAACAAGAATCGCCTGTAACATGCCAAGAATATATGCAGTTTTTTTCCTGGCTAGGAGTGTCCACGTCATAAAGCTTAGGTAAGCAAAATTTACCCTAATGTATAGCAAATGAAACATGACCCACTAAAATAATGGATAAATGGTAAAAGTAAATCACTCCCCTCTGTCATTATTGTAGTGTATATTTACTGTGTAAAGGGAGAAAATATTTTTTGTTCTTAGCACCTGATGCAAAATGCAACACCGATGTCAACATTTTGCTAAGCTAACACCTCCTCTCTCTCTCTCTCTCTCTCTCTCTCTCCTTTTTCTCTCTCCTTACTCTGCTGCTAGAAACTGAGCCTTATGTTCTTTTCTCTTAATCCAGCCAGTCAAACTCTCTGCACTGGTCTAACAAAGCTTGGGGTTATTTCCAATGACCCTTAGTGGTTGTACATGTACATTTGTTTTGGTATATTCTTTGATCTCTTTCGTACTCCTTGTTGTGGTGTATTTCTGGGCTGTATAGTACTTTGCCATGAAAATTGGCATTATACATCTATTATTTAACAGCTACACACGTGTTTTTGGGTTTATGGAATTCTTTCAAGACTACTGTTGGGCATCAACTTTCCAGGAAAGCTCTGTCTGGGTCCCATTCCAACATTACAACGTTGAGTTCTGCACCTCTCTGTCGTGAGGGCAGATTGAACATCAGCGAGAAAAATACATAAATTGTTCTTTACTAGGTAGATAGCGCTTAGATCATGATAAATTAAATACATACCCAGATGAGAAATATAGATAGAGAAATTATTGGTTACTGATTTTTTTTAAAAAAATATACATCCTTACAATATGTACATCTTTGTTATGAATGAAAAATTATTTTTACTAAATTTTCTATAAATATGAAATTTATTTTTACTTGAAGTTTTGAAACGCGTGCCTGTGGCACGTGTATCTCCACTAGACTTATAGATGAGAACTATAGATAGAGAAAATTATTGGTTACAGAATCTTTTTTAAGAAAAAATATCTCTGCCACATATAAAATGATTACTTACTAGATTTTATTTAATATAGATTTTTAGTTATTAGGTGTTTTCAAAAACATGTGCCTGCGGAACGTGCATCTCCACTATTGAGTTAAAAGATGGTGATTGTCGGGGGTATACCCCCAGGGGTACCCAGCAGGCGGATTGGCCCAACCAGCAAGGGGCGGCCCAATCCGAGTGCAACTGGATCGGTTTGTCAGACTGGGTGGCCCACCAGTCGGGAGGCCCACCAGTCGGGCGAACCGGATGGGCGCGACGGCGCGCGCGGCAAGGAAGGAGACGGCGTATCCCGCAAGAAGCTCGGAGATCAAGATAAACTAGCCGGAATTATAGGGAAAGATATCTGTAATCGTTATAGGATCGAATCCTTGTATTTCGGGTAGGTTACGATCTCTAGCCGACTTGTAACTCAAGGCAGCCGGACTATATAAGGCGCCTTGAGACCCCCCTCCAGAACATCTACAACCCACGACATTACGAGCAATCGTTCAACCTAGGACAGAACCCAACTACGGAGATCCTTCAAGGAACTTCATACACAGCAATACAATCACCCCCAACACAGGACGTAGGGTATTACGTCATCTCGACGGCCCGAACCTGTTCAATCTTTGCGTCTTGTGTTACCATCGACTTCTGATCCTCGATCTGTCCCTCAACAAATCAACCACGTAGGCTACCCTGTGTGGACTGCCGGGTCCAAACATCCGACAGTTGGCGCGCCAGGTAGGGGTTGATCGACGAGATCAATCTGCAAGCTCGATGGCATCCACTTCCGCCGTCATCACGCCGGCATCCGTGAAGATTTCCATCGCTGAGGGGGCTATGTTCTTCTTCGGATCCATGGTCTTCACCGCCGGACCACGAGGGAGAGCTCTCCTTCACCTGTGACGCCACCCCGGAGGAGACAGCGCCGCGACTTGACGCTACGCCAGACGGGATCGTCACCATCACCGCTCCGTCGCCAGCCATCGCCAATAACTCGGCGACCGCGACGGCCAGCGTCGTTCTCCCGCCATCCGGGGGGAACACGTTTCCTCTTGCACCGCCGACTGCTTCGTCCACTCCGCCTCCGCCACGCAGGGTGCAGGAGACGCCCGAGGAGCGAAGGCGCCGATGGGCTGCACGCCAATGCCAGTTTGAGGCGGACATGGACCACGCCATTGCTTCCATCGATGAATGCATCGAACTCACCGAGTCCGCTCGTCAGAGCATCGCCTCGCCGACACGATTCCCGCTGGGACTCGGGAACAGCGGGGCCGTCTACCAGCAAGCACTCGGCGAACGCATAAACGCCGACTACTCCCCAGATGCGATCAGGGCGGTCGATCCCATCGCGGCCACCCAGATCGGATCTACTCCGGACGTTGCGGCAACACAACACCTTCATCCTCACGATGNGGACCCGTGAAGACATGCCCTCACAGGGCCCACCACGCCCGGACGCCGCGGTCGCTCAGGCCCACCAATGGCCACCGCGCCGCCCGGAGCTTCGCTTAGGACCAGCCACACACGGCCCTGCGGGAGGTACTGCACGTGGGGACGGAGATGTGGATCCTGTGTTTGGGTCCGCCGCCGGCGACCACGTGTGGGAGTGGATCTGCTCACCGAGCCGCTCTGATTGCTGCTAGCCGTCGCCAGCCTGGTGCCGGTGAGCGATGAGTGCGCTTGCAGGGGCCTAGATTGCTGGAGACGAGAGAGCCAGCGCTGTCTGTGGGTACGAGATGAGGACCAGCTAAGGATAGGACGGCTGGAGCCTGGCTGGACTTTTTTTTTTTTGAAGTGCCTGGCTGGACTCCTGGAGTGCTGTTATTTTTATTTTTTATTAACCGTGACACCCACATAAACCCAACTCACACCAAGTAAATAAAAGAAATTCTTTCAGATTTATGGTTTCTGTAACACTAAATAGAGTGATTACAAATAGCCGTGTATGTATGGAATATTTTGTTTTTTAATTAATTGTACGAGTGACATGTCAACTTCTAAATTATCAAGTCCAAACAAAAACAAATGGAATTGCAGCAAGCATGATTTTGATCGCATTAAAAGAAGTGAACAAGAATCGCCTGTAACATGCCAAGAATATATGCAGTTTTTTTCCTGGCTAGGAGTGTCCACGTCATAAAGCTTAGGTAAGCAAAATTTACCCTAATGTATAGCAAATGAAACATGACCCACTAAAATAATGGATAAATGGTAAAAGTAAATCACTCCCCTCTGTCATTATTGTAGTGTATATTTACTGTGTAAAGGGAGAAAATATTTTTTGTTCTTAGCACCTGATGCAAAATGCAACACCGATGTCAACATTTTGCTAAGCTAACACCTCCTCTCTCTCTCTCTCTCTCTCTCTCTCCTTTTTCTCTCTCCTTACTCTGCTGCTAGAAACTGAGCCTTATGTTCTTTTCTCTTAATCCAGCCAGTCAAACTCTCTGCACTGGTCTAACAAAGCTTGGGGTTATTTCCAATGACCCTTAGTGGTTGTACATGTACATTTGTTTTGGTATATTCTTTGATCTCTTTCGTACTCCTTGTTGTGGTGTATTTCTGGGCTGTATAGTACTTTGCCATGAAAATTGGCATTATACATCTATTATTTAACAGCTACACACGTGTTTTTGGGTTTATGGAATTCTTTCAAGACTACTGTTGGGCATCAACTTTCCAGGAAAGCTCTGTCTGGGTCCCATTCCAACATTACAACGTTGAGTTCTGCACCTCTCTGTCGTGAGGGCAGATTGAACATCAGCGAGAAAAATACATAAATTGTTCTTTACTAGGTAGATAGCGCTTAGATCATGATAAATTAAATACATACCCAGATGAGAAATATAGATAGAGAAATTATTGGTTACTGATTTTTTTAAAAAATATACATCCTTACAATATGTACATCTTTGTTATGAATGAAAAATTATTTTTACTAAATTTTCTATAAATATGAAATTTATTTTTACTTGAAGTTTTGAAACGCGTGCCTGTGGCACGTGTATCTCCACTAGACTTATAGATGAGAACTATAGATAGAGAAAATTATTGGTTACAGAATCTTTTTTAAGAAAAAATATCTCTGCCACATATAAAATGATTACTTACTAGATTTTATTTAATATAGATTTTTAGTTATTAGGTGTTTTCAAAAACATGTGCCTGCGGAACGTGCATCTCCACTATTGAGTTAAAAGATGGTGATTGTCGGGGGTATACCCCCAGGGGTACCCAGCAGGCGGATTGGCCCAACCAGCAAGGGGCGGCCCAATCCGAGTGCAACTGGATCGGTTTGTCAGACTGGGTGGCCCACCAGTCGGGAGGCCCACCAGTCGGGCGAACCGGATGGGCGCGACTGCGCGCGCGGCAAGGAAGGAGACGGCGTATCCCGCAAGAAGCTCGGAGATCAAGATAAACTAGCCGGAATAATAGGGAAAGATATCTGTAATCGTTATAGGATCGAATCCTTGTATTTCGGGTAGGTTACGATCTCTAGCCGACTTGTAACTCAAGGCAGCCGGACTATATAAGGCGCCTTGAGACCCCCCTCCAGAACATCTACAACCCACGACATTACGAGCAATCGTTCAACCTAGGACAGAACCCAACTACGGAGATCCTTCAAGGAACTTCATACACAGCAATACAATCACCCCAACACAGGACGTAGGGTATTACGTCATCTCGACGGCCCGAACCTGTTCAATCCTTGCGTCTTGTGTTACCATCGACTTCTGATCCTCGATCTGTCCCTCAACAAATCAACCACGTAGGCTACCCTGTGTGGACTGCCGGGTCCAAACATCCGACAGTTGGCGCGCCAGGTAGGGGTTGATCGACGAGATCAATCTGCAAGCTCGATGGCATCCACTTCCGCCGTCATCACGCCGGCATCCGTGAAGATTTCCATCGCTGAGGGGCTATGTTCTTCTTCGGATCCATGGTCTTCACCGCCGGACACGAGGGAGAGCTCTCCTTCACCTGTGACGCCACCCCGGAGGAGACAGCGCCGCGACTTGACGCTACGCCAGACGGGATCGTCACCATCACCGCTCCGTCGCCAGCCATCGCCAATAACTCGGCGACCGCGACGGCCAGCGTCGTTCTCCCGCCATCCGGGGGGAACACGTTTCCTCTTGCACCGCCGACTGCTTCGTCCACTCCGCCTCCGCCACGCAGGGTGCAGGAGACGCCCGAGGAGCGAAGGCGCCGATGGGCTGCACGCCAACGCCAGTTTGAGGCGGACATGGACCACGCCATTGCTTCCATCGGTGAATGCATCGAACTCACCGAGTCCGCTCGTCAGAGCATCGCCTCGCCGACACGATTCCCGCTGGGACTCGGGAACAGCGGGGCCGTCTACCAGCAAGCACTCGGCGAACGCATAAACGCCGACTACTCCAGATGCGATCAGGGCGGTCGATCCCATCGCGGCCACCCAGATCGGATCTACTCCGGACGTTGCGGCAACACAACACCTTCATCCTCACGATGCGCCGACTCCGCCTGAACCAGAACCAACTCCGACTTTCCCGCAGGTGACACGTGTCCTCCCTACGAATAAGAGGATCACGCCTGCCAAGCGGGAGATGTTCGTCTCCGACATATCCGCCGACGAGCCAACGGTCCAAGGTGAGGATCAAGCACACCGCGACGCCAGGATCGGGCGCAATGGTGAAAAGCAACGACGCCGCGACGCGTGGCGAGAACGCCGGAACCCTAGGGTCACGCGTAACCTCCAAGACGACTTCGTCCAAGAAATTGGCGGCGTGGGTGTTTACGCCACCCCGTCAGCCAACCTTGCCGCCGCGCACCAAGAGCTAGAAGGAATTCCGGAAACCCCGGAGCTCAACCGGATCAAGGTTAGGCTGACTGCAGCCGCAGGCATGATCAATGCCCACAGGGCTCCTGCTTCCTCGTCTCGCCACTCCAAGTCGGCCAGCCGCCGAGAAGCCGATCGCGACGTGGTCGAGCAGCCAGATCTCCGCGAACAACTCCGCAACCGCGATCTCCGAAGGAACCTTGATGACCGTCATCGGCGAAGGGACGAGGAAGAGCTCCGACGGCGCGCCGAGTACAATCGCGAACACGGCCCCCCAGGGCTGGATCTCAACGCGCGCCAACGCCGAGAGCTTGAGGTCGCTGAGGCCGCACGCCGCCGAGAGTTCGACCGCAAGTACGGGCCTCCACTCGGACAAGACAGGCCGCCCCGGGCTAACACCCCGGAAGACTACTCCGCCGACTCAGGACACGCGGACGCCGGGAACCTCAACGACTGCGACGGCTTCCCGGCATTCACTGCCCGAGTAAGATCCATTAGAATGCCTGCTAACTTCAAACCTACAGGCATAGAGAAATATGACGGGAAGGCGGACCCGACGATGTGGCTCCGGACGTACAGCATCGCCATCCGCGCGGTGAACGGCGACCACGACTCCATGTGCGCCTACTTCCCCGTCGCCATGACCAAGGTGGGGCTGACCTGGCTTCACAGCCTTGAGCCCGGCTCCATCGACAGCTGGGGCACTCTCTGCGACAAGTTCAAGAGCTACTTCCAGGGGAGTTCCATCCGACCAGGAACCGCCTGGGACCTGGGCAAGGTGAAGCAGAACCGCGGGGAGAGCCTCCGCGACTACACCGACCGGTATATGGAGAACCGGAACTTAGTTCCCGGCTGCTCCGAGTCCGAGATCATCAGCTACTTCCTCGATGGCCTCGCCGACTCCGCCGTCTTCGAGCGCCTCTGCGAGGACATGCCAAAGCGAACGCCAAGGAGGCCGTCCGCCTCCACTACGGCAAGAAAAGCACTCGGGACGATGATCGTCCCCCTCGCCGAGAAGACCGCCCGAAGAAGGAGGACACACGCCGCTCCCGGCCTGAACCAAGCAGGAGGGATGACCGAAAGCGCTCAAGAGACTTCACCGTCGCCGCCATGGACCGTAGCGGCCCTCGCCCATGGTCCAACTTCAGCGCTGACTTCGAGAAGATGCTCCAAGGACCCTGCCCCATCCACAAGCAGTCTAAACATCGCATGATCGACTGCATGGGGCTCGCCGACACCTACAAGAAAAAGGAGGGGAAGCTGCCGCCACAAGATGACGACAAAGGCGACAAGGGAAAAGGGGCTCCCACGAACCCTGCTTTCCCGAATGTCGACAGGCAGGTGAACTTCATCCTCGGAGGACCGCCGCCCGTGGACGACAAGCGCCGGGAGAAAGTACGTGACCGGGAGATATTCTCCTGCTACACCTCGCCGATCCAACCACTCCGCTGGTCCGAGCAGCCAATCACCTTCTCCAGGGAGGACCAGTGGTTCCAGGTCTCCGACGTGGGCGAGTACCCGCTGGTACTCAGCCCGATCGTGCACAACGCCCGCCTCACTAAAGTACTCGCCGACGGTGGGAGCGGGCTCAACATCATCTTCGCCCAGACGCTGAGGGACATGGGCATCGGCCTCGATGCCCTGACTCCTTCTCTCCACCCGTTCTACGGGCTGATCCCGGGCAATGGCTCCAAACCACTCGGGCAGATTGCTCTGCCCGTCACCTTCGGCGATCAAGACAACTTCAGGACCGAGTACCTCAACTTCCAGGTCGCCGACTTCACCACCGCCTACCACGCCATACTGGGGAGACCAGCGCTCGCCAAATTCATGGCGATCCCCAACTACACATATCTGCTGATGAAGATGCCAGCACCAAACGGCGTCCTCTCCATCCGCAGCGACGTCCACACCTCCAAGCGCTGCGACAAAGAAGGGCTCCACCTCTGCACCGGCGTCGAACGCAGCGTGCTGCAGATGGAGGT
Source organism: Alloteropsis semialata (assembly GCA_004135705.1). Taxonomy (NCBI): domain Eukaryota; kingdom Viridiplantae; phylum Streptophyta; class Magnoliopsida; order Poales; family Poaceae; genus Alloteropsis; species Alloteropsis semialata. Next base: position 49,908,034 of record CM014271.1, read on the forward strand.
GGTCCACGAGGCAAGAACCTTCCAAGGAGACCGGGCTCCATCCCCGAGTCCTCCAAGCGAAGAGCCGCACCGACCACAATGCAGCCGGCTGAAGAAGTGCGCGCTATCTCACTTGGGCTCTCCGACTCCTCCAAAACCGCCCTTATCGGATCAGGGCTCGACCCCAAATAGGAAAGCGCGCTCGTCACCTTCCTCCGGGACAACGCCGATATATTTGCATGGACTCCATCAGATATGTCGGGTGTTCCGAGGGAGGTGGTCGAGCACTCCTTGAAGGTTGACGCGAACGCCAAGCCAGTTCGCCAAAAGCTCCGACGCTTCGCGCAGGACCGCAAGGAGGCCATTAGGGCAGAGATTACAAGGCTGTTAGCCGCCGGGTTCATTAGAGAAGTCTTTTACCCTGACTGGCTCGCTAACCCAGTCCTTGTAAGAAAAAAGAATAATGAATGGAGAATGTGTGTTGACTACACGGATCTCAACAGGCACTGCCCTAAGGACCCCTTCGTCCTACCCCGCATCGACCAAGTCGTTGACTCCACCGCCGGATGCGTACTCCTATGCTTCCTTGATTGCTACTCCGGCTACCACCAGATTGCCCTGAAAGAAGAGGACCAGGAGAAGACGTCCTTCATAACTCCGATCGGCGCCTACTGCTACACCAAGATGACGTTTGGCCTCCGCAACGCCGGAGCCACCTACCAGAGGGCCATTAACTTGACCCTGGGCACTCAGATCGGCCGCAACGCCGAGGCCTACGTCGACGACATAGTCATCAAGATGAAGATCGAAGCCGAGTTCATCGCCGACCTCTCCGAAACGTTTAACAATCTCCGCAGGCTCAACTGGAGGCTGAACCCGACTAAGTGCGTCTTCGGCGTACCCAAAGGGAAACTACTCGGTTTCATCGTCAGCAACAGAGGCATTCAAGCCAACCCAGAGAAGATAGACACCATCCGAAGGATGAAACCGCCGACTGGGAAGAAAGAGATCCAAAAGCTGACTGGTTGCATGGCGGCCTTGAGCAGATTCATCTCTCGGCTGGGGGATAAGGGCCTGCCGTTCTTCAAGATCCTCAAGAAAACTGACAGGTTCGAGTGGAACCAAGAGGCACAGCAAGCTTTCACCGACCTCAAGAACTACCTCTCCAATCCACCAGTACTCGTCGCCCCGCATAACGACGAAACGCTACTCCTGTACATCGCTGCCACGACCAACGTGGTGAGCACCGTCATCATCGTGGAAAGGGAGGAAGAAGGAAAGGTGCAACGAGTGCAGCGACCAGTCTACTACGTGAGCGAAGTACTCAACGAATCCAAGTCTCGCTATCCCCAGGTGCAGAAGCTACTCTACGCACTGCTGATCACATCAAGAAAACTCCGGCATTACTTCCAAGCGCATCGCATCAAGGTGGTCACGCAATTTCCACTCGGGGAAATCCTCCACAACAGAGACGTGACGGGGCGAATCATCAAGTGGTCCGTCGAGCTCGCCTCCTTCATCATAGACTTCGTCCCGCGCACCGCCATCAGGTCACAGATCCTCGCCGACTTCGTCGCCGAATGGACCGAGAGCCAGGACGCGAAAGAAGACACCAGCAGCGAACACTGGAAGATGTACTTTGACGGCTCCCTCATGATCGACGGAGGAGGGGCCGGGGTACTCTTCATCTCGCCGAAAGGGGAACAGCTCCGATACGTCCTCCAAATTCGTTTCCCTGTCACCAACAACGCCGCCGAGTACAAAGCAATTCTCCACGGGCTCCGCATCGCCACCTCACTAGGCATAAAGAGGCTCCTGGTCTATGGCGACTCTGCTGTTGTTATAAACCAGGTGAACAAAGAGTGGGATCGCCACAGCGAGCGTATGAACGCCTATTGCGAGGCAGTGCATAAGCAGGAGGGGAAATTCTACGGAGTTGAGTACCACCACGTCCCACGGGAAAACAACCTCGCCGCTGATGCACTCGCCAAGTTGGGATCCACCCGCGCAGAAGTTCCAGGGGGAGTGTTCGTGCAAGGCCTCCTCAAACCCTTGGTTAAAGAGTTGAGCGACGAGCCAGAGCCTGCCCCGGAACTCTGCGAGGTGCTGGCTATTAACGCCGAAGAAGAAGACTGGATGGCCGAGTTCATAGATTTCCTCGCCTACAACAAAGTGCCAAAAGACCCCACGGAGCGAAAGATCCTGGAGCGCCGAAGCAGAAACTACGTGGTGGTCGGTGGCGCCTTGTACAGACGAGCCGCCACAAATCAAGTATTCATCAAATGCGTCACGAAAGAAGTCGGCCTCCAGATCCTTGATGACATCCACTCGGGAAGTTGTGGAAGCCACGCCGCCGCAAGGACACTAGTCGGGAAAGCATATCGAGCAGGGTTCTTTTGGCCCACCGCCGTCTCCGACGCCAAAGCACTCGTCCGCCGATGCCAGGGGTGCCAATTCTTCGCCAAGCAGAAACACCTCCCGGCCCAAGCTCTACGCACCATCCCGCCTTCGTGGCCATTCGCCTGTTGGGGGTTGGACATGGTGGGACCATTCAGAGCCGCCCCGGGAGGTTACACACACATCCTCGTGGCCATCGATAAATTCTCCAAATGGATAGAGTACAAGGCCATCGTCGGAACTCCAACATCAAAGCAAGCCGCCGCCTTCGTCGAAGAAATCACACACCGGTTCGGAGTCCCTAACAAGATCATCACCGACTTGGGGACACAGTTCACCGGATCCGCCTTCTGGGACTTTTGCGAGAACAGCTGTATCAGTGTATACTACGCCTCCGTCGCCCATCCCAGATGCAACGGACAGGTGGAACGAGCCAACGCCATGATACTCCAAGGACTAAAAGCAAGAGTCTTCGACCCATTGAAGAAATTCGCCGGACGGTGGCATCAAGAGCTACCACAAGTCATTTGGGGACTCAGGACTCAGCCGAGTCGCGCAACAGGTCATACTCCATTCTTCCTCGTCAACGGCTCCGAGGCGATCCTCCCCACCGACATTGCTTTTGGATCTCCGCGCATCGATAACTATGACGAAGGTGAAGCAGAAGCAGCTCGCGAGGTGGACCTAGACTCCATCGAAGAACACCGAGTTAACGCGCTCATACAGCACGCGCGCTATCAGCAACAACTCCGACGTTACCACGACAAGAACGTCCAGGAACGGGACTTCAACATTGGTGACCTCGTCTTACGCCGAGTGCAATCCACTGCAGGGGTTCACAAACTCTCTGCCCCATGGGAAGGCCCGTTAATCGTGACTCAGGTCATATGTCCGGGTACTTTTCGTCTTCAATACGAGGATGGCACCAAGGTCCCACACCCGTGGAACATAGAGCATTTACGCCGATTCTACCCATGAAAAGCTATGTATCACAAAGTTCAATAATAGTATATGCTTTTTTCCTTCGTATATTTGTTCTCCTTGCAAAACCTCTCGGAATCACTCCGTTCCCGAGTAGTTCTTAACTGAATGCTGTGTAACCGGGCCTGGAACAACGCCTAAGCCTTCTACACGTGCACGGGATCTGCTCTCGACGTTATGAACTTAGGATAAGTGAAGCAAAGAGAAAAGCACATTTCAGCCAAAAGCTACTCGGGCAACGTTAAAACATAAAACAAAGTATCCAACACTCTTGTTTTACTTGTCTCTGACCACTTGTATATACAAAAGTTTACACTACTCTGCTACAGAATACAGGACTCTACTCAAACTTGAGAGCCTCGCCAACTTTCTCGGCGATCAGGCGAGTTTCAGCCATCGCCGCATCGACCTGCTCCGCCGTGGCGTCCGCCGCCACACCATCTCCGACTGGCGCAAGGTCAATCCACGGGTATAGTGTCCGAACACGCGCCAAGGCGTCGTTCGCGCACACAACGGCCGATTCCTTGATCAACTCGGCGATGCGGATTGGCGCGGCTTGAAGACGCGGGACTAAGGCAGTCGGCTCACCCTCCTCCGGAGCCACGGAGTCCAGCAGCTCCCTCGCCGCCTCGTTGACCTCCGTCAGCGCCAGATGCGCCGATGACAGATCTTGCTCCAAGCCTGTTATGATTTGAGAGTTATTCTGAATTGTATACATGGCTTGGAGCATCGTCATGTCCGCACCTTTTCGGAAGTCCTGCTCCTGCTTCAGTTTGCCCGCCATCACCTCCTCCGACTGCTACAGAGTTGCGTTCGCAAATCGCAGTTCCTTCAGCTCGGTGACGTGACGCTCCCTCTCCATCTCCTTCTCTGGAAAGGCAAAGAAGCACTCGGTCAGGACGAAAACAACACGGTAAAGTCCTACAGTCCAGCAACTACTCGGGAATTACAAGGACAGGGCCTTACGATGAAGAATATGCCGATGCTCCACGACGGCGTCGTTCAAGCTCTTCTTGGCAGCGTCGCGTTGACGCTTGACCCGTTTGAGCTCTGCTTCCGCCTTCGCCGCACGACGGAGCGCCGACTCCGCGTCCTGAGCCTGCGCAAGGCGCGACTGCCATAGCGTAGCCAATTTCTACAACCGTCCGAAAAGACGAAGAACTCAGAAAACCAATAAAGAAAAAGAAAGATCATCAAGACAGGGGAGGAATCTAACCGCTGCAAGGCGCTGGGCGTGGTCGACAGCAATCTGAAGCTCGGCGATCACCGAGCCCTCCTTCTCCGCCATGGCGTCGAACCCGGGGACAGTGATGGTCCCCGAGGTGTCCAACTGCTTCGGCAGATCCTCCTCCTGGGCTTCTCCCCGGGTAACGTCGCCCGCGCCTACGGGCGAAGACTGGATCACCGTGTCCACCACAGGATCCCCAGTGACGCTTGGAGTAATCGCCGTATCCGGCCGCCGGCACCTCCACTACCACCTCCGGGTCACGCCCGACTGGGACCTCCGCCGTCTGCGTCGCTCCTGGCCCATCGGCCGAGTTCGTCACCTCGGGCGTAGCACCCGAGGATGACTGGCCCGCGGGTGCGGCCAAGGGAGCACTCGGGCCTCGCGGGACATCAATTGAAGGAGCCCTCCCGCTGGCCGCCTCACCGTCCACATCGGAGGCATTGCTGAAAAAAGCACTCGGAAGTTAAAACAAGAACTCGAAGATAAATGATAACAAGAAGAAATGTGAAGACCGACAACTCACCGAGTACTCTTCACCACCGCGACTCGGGGCCGGAAGACAGGGAGCTTGGGACGCCGCTGCGCCGAAGCCGCCATGAGGATTGGCCTGGTCCCCAAATCGGAGACTGGCCCTGCATCCGCCGTGGCCTGCACAAGCGTCTCCGCCACCCTGCGCCGCCTCTCCTCCACCGAGACGCCCATGGCCCGGGCGTGCTCCTGCTCCTGGAACACGTCGTCGGGCACCACCTCGTCCTTCTCCTCTTCCTCTATGACGGCCGGGGAACGACGTCCCGGCTCGTCAACATCGGCGTCCGAACCCGCAGTCGGCCGCTGAGCCGGCTGCGCGTCCGATTTCTTCGCCGCCACCTTCTTCGTGCGCCTCCGCTTGGGAGGCGGCGGCACCGTACCCGCCACTGCATCCCGGACGGAGGGCGCTTCATCCGACAACGTGGCCGAGTCGTCGGCCGCCCCGTCGTCAGCAACTGCCGCCCGCTTGGAAACGCCGCCCCCGCGGTTATTCCTTTTCGCCACAGCCGCCCGGCGCTTCCGCGGACGGTCCTCCACCACCTCCTCATCCGAAGGACTCAGAGAGCCCTCCGTGTCACTCGGCGCCCATATACGGGGAGCAGGCGGTTCAACCGCCCCCTCTGCCCGAGTGCCGCCCTGAGCAGCCGGAGGCGCGTCCTCGAGAATTACTTTCCTCGGGAAGTCCTCCGGAAGTGGGGCAGCAGAGAAGTATTCGAAGATCCTGCGCAAGAGAAGACGCAAAATCAGACGGCCAACGGACGAAACCAGAAATTACTCAAGAAAGAACATTCAAAAGCACTCGGAAATGCAACTTACCGGTGGTGGAGGCCTCTTCAGCGAAAAAGGGCGCGGCTGGTCCTTCTCCGACACGCGGCCGAGTAAGAACCCGTCGACGCGCGCCTTCATCTCCTCCTTGCCCACGGTGCGGTTAGCAGCCCGAGTGGGATCATCTCGGCCCGAGTACTCGTAGCTCGGGTGCTTCCGCTCCTGGATCGGCTGGATCAGCCGCCTGCTGAAGTTGCAGGCGATACCAATCGCCGTCAAGCCTTGATCCTTCAGCTCCTTGATCAGCACAAGGAGCTCGTCAACCTCATCCATCTCGGAGGCGTCAGGAAGCTCATTCCAGCAATCCTTAACCTTCGGCCGCTCTCCGGTATGGCAGGGGATCGCCGGCTCGTGGTTCCCGACATAGAACCACTCGGCTTTCCACCCTTTGTTGGAGGTGTTGAGGGCGATGTCGAAGTATTCGTCCTTCCGCCCTTGACGCAGCATAAACCCAGCGCCTCCAACCACCACCATCTTCTCCTCGCTCGGCTGAGGCTTCAGCCAGTACAGGTACCTCCACAAGTTGAAATGGGAGAGATCCCCAGATACGCCTCGCAGAGGTGGATGAAGACCGAGTTTGCCATAATGGAGTTGGGGTTGAGGTTGATGGCCTCGATCCCGTAGTAGTGCAGCAGCCCTCGGAAGAACGCCCCCGTGGGCAAGCCGAGTCCCGCCTCGAAGAAAGGCTTGAACAGGACCAGCTCGCCGGAGTTCTCCGACGGGAACACCTCTCCTGCGCTCGGCCGCCACTCCGCCACGGCCTGAGACGGCAGGATGCTCCGCTCCACCATCTCCTCCAGCATTTCTGCGGTTACCTTCCCCCGCACCCACGCGAGGACAGGGGAGGGGATCTTGTCAGACTTGGGGACGCCAGTGAGCTTCTTCCTCCCCGCCATGGATCTAACGGCAGGGGTCTTTGATCGCATCAGCGAGATTGCGCTCCCCGTGGTGGCTGAGATCGCACAACGGACTGGCGAGCAATGGGAGCTTTGGTGGCGGCGGGATGAAAAGCGAAGAACAGGGAGGACGGATCTGGGAATGGGAAGATTTCCCTCCGGGTCTAACCCTCACCTTTTATAGCGCGCCTTGACACCCGAAATTACCGCGAGATAACGCGATTAGCGGGGGCGGGCGAAACGGTAAAAAGAGCCGTTGGGCGCTTCGCCTTCCGTTACACGCCAGGCGTCAACGGTAAAAAACGACTCCAAAGCACTCGAGCAAAACAAAGAAGTCGGCGTGCCGCTAAGGCTCGAGCAGCTCCCACGCTCGGGGGCTGGCGCCGTAACAAAGCCAGTGTGCCCTTCGGGCTCGATTGGCCCCGAACCACTCGGGAGCCAACACTGCAAACCCAGTGGCGTGCCGCTAAGGCTCGAACAGCTCCCACGCTCGGGGGCTGGCGCCGCGATTAAGTCAGTGTGCCTCTCGGGCTCGATTGGCCCCGAACCACTCGGGAGCCAACACTGCAAACTCAGTGGTGTGCCGCTAAGGCTCGAACAGCTCCCACGCTCGGGGGCTGGCGCCACGATCAAGCCAGTGTGCCTCTCGGGCTCGATTGGCCCCGAACCACTCGGGAGCCAACACTGCAAACCCAGTGGCGTGCCGCTAAGGCTCAAACAGCTCCCACGCTCGGGGGCTGGCGCCACGATTAAGTCAGTGTGCCTCTCGGGCTCGATTGGCCCCGAACCACTCGAGAGCCGACACTGCAAACCCAGTGGCGTGCCGCTAAGGCTCGAACAGCTCTCACGCTCGGGGGCTGGCGCCGCGATTAAGTCAGTGTGCCTCTCGGGCTCGATTGGCCCCGAACCACTCGGGAGCCAACACTGCAAACCCAGTGGCGTGCCGCTAAGGCTCGAACAGCTCCCACGCTCGGGGGCTGGCGCCACGATTAAGTCAGTGCGCCTCTCGGGCTCGATTGGCTCCGAACCACTCGGAGGCCAACACTGCAGAACTGAAGGCATACCGCTAAGGTTCGACCAGCACTCGGACTCGGGGGCTGGCGCCATATCAAAAGCAGCGCCCCATCCGGGCTCGATCAGCCCCGAAACGCTCGGGAACTGACGCTGCGAACAAATTGCGACAGACAATGCAATCCTTTTGCAGGAAATACAGTTACAACGGAGCCGGACTTGCGCCGGTTACAAACATCAAACACATCAACCGCCAAGATGACGGCCTGGGCACTCGTCCCTGCGCCTAGTGCTACATCCGGAGCAAGCTCGGTTCACCTGAGCTCCTCGCAAGCTCTCTTGTAGCACCACTGCAGCCGTTTACGGGACAGCACCGGTGGAGGGTTGGTAGCGAATGCCTTCGGCTATCCCCTGCTCTACAAAGCATTTCACCCCACATGGCCCTCAACACATGGGAATGCGGGGGTGAATGGGACAGCACTCAGACACTGATCAACGCCTCAGGTTCTTCGCAAGCACTCTTCTAGCACCATACCATGACGACTCCATGAACTCTCCCCGGTGGATGAACCCAACGAATGAGCCTCCGGCATGTTGACTGCAAGGATCCTATATCTATTCGCTCTTGGGTAGCAGCTCAGGCTCCCCGACGGGTATTTATAGCCCCTGGTCACCGGAGGACGAGAGATTTCCTCCACGATGACGAGCGCGGACTCCGCGCCACGCGTCTTCCCTCCAGCCTGAAATACACAGGTCACCCTTATCTCCTTTGGCTCCGCTCGACCACGGGAGCATCCTGTGCGATCACGGGAACACTGTTCCTGACGCCGTATATCAAAAGCGACACTTCTCCGCCTGCCTCCTCTTTGGCATATCTGACAAAGAAGGAATCCTCCCGGACTCGAATCGGTTCGCCAAGCTAAGTATTAACCAATTGAATAACTTCGTCGATTCCGCGAGCTTTAAAACAAGTCGCTAAAGTACTCGGGAGCACACGCCTTAATCCGTGAAACCTCGACTCTTCCGTACGCCTACGCTCCTACGCGTGCACGCGGCCCAGCTCCCTGCGCTATGGACTACGGCTATCGGGGATCAGGTGCATAAACGTAACAGGCTAACTCCCCGGGGAAATTAAAAGACTTAAAAGCTGGAAACGGAGTTCATTAATATTTATATCGCCGAATGCCTTTTCCTCTCGAATTTCTACTTTGTTGCAGGGTATGGGAGACTACTCGGCGTGCTCAGCCCTCACGCTCGGGGGCTGGCGCCGGGACGACCACTCGGCGTGCCCGGCCCTCACGCTCGGGGGCTGGCGCCGGGACGACCACTCGGCGTGCTCGGCCCTCACGCTCGGGGGCTGGCGCCGGGACGACCACTCGGCGTGCTCGGCCCTCACGCTCGGGGGCTGGACGCCGAAATTAACGTCGGATGATCTAGCCCGATGCTCCTTGACTAACCCTTGGACCGATTCCTACAGAATCGCTTCAAGGCTCGGGGGCTACGGCCAACGGACGCACCTCGCGGCGCATCCGTTGATTGTCTGACGACCTCAGAAGAAGGCTACTAACCCTTGGACCGATTCCTTCGGAATCGCTTCAAGGCTCGGGGGCTACGGCCAACGGACGCACCTCGCGGCGCATCCGTTGGAAACGGCTCTTTTCTCTCCAGTATCACGCGGTTTCGCTTCCAACTGCAGCAGGCTCGACGCTCATCAGACAGCACGACCTCACCGACTTGTCTCTCAACCACGTACTACTCGGGGGCTTGTCGGGGGTAGACCCCCAGGGGTACCCAGAAGGCGGATTGGCCCAACCAGCAAGGGGCGGCCCAATCCGAGTGCAACTGGATCGGTTTGTCAGACTGGGTGGCCCACCAGTCGGGAGGCCCACCAGTCGGGCGAACCGGATGGGCGCGACGGCGCGCGCAGCAAGGAAGGAGACGGCGTATCCCGCAAGAAGCTCGGAGATCAAGATAAACTAGCCGGAATTATAGGGAAAGATATCTGTAATCGTTATAGGATCGAATCCTTGTATTTCGGGTAGGTTACGATCTGTAGCCGACTTGTAACTCAAGGCAGCCGGACTATATAAGGCGCCTTGAGACCCCCCTCCAGAACATCTACAACCCACGACATTACAAGCAATCGTTCAACCTAGGACAGAACCCAACTACGGAGATCCTTCAAGGAACTTCATACACAGCAATACAATCACCCCCAACACAGGACGTAGGGTATTACGTCATCTCGACGGCCCGAACCTGTTCAATCCTTGCGTCTTGTGTTACCATCGACTTCTGATCCTCGATCTGTCCCTCAACAAATCAACCACGTAGGCTACCCTGTGTGGACTGCCGGGTGACACGCTTATCAAACTAGAAGAGGGAGAGCGAGAAATCGTAAGTGCATTGAGTTTGAAGATGAAGAGTGGGAGGGAAAGAAAATCCGTAAGTGGATGGAGTTAGGAAAACAAAGAAGTAAGGTGGAGAGAGAGATCACAAAGGGTGGATTGAGTTAGGAAATAGAGAGCAAGGGGTCAGTAGAAATCACATGTGGATCAAGATAGGAAAAGCTGAGATAGGGACGGAGGGGAGAGTAAAGGAGAGAGACAGAGAGGGGAAAACATGGTAGACCGAGTTATAGATGAGAGAGAGAGAGAGTAAAAGAGGGGGAATGGGAGAGAAACCAGAGGTGTTTGTAGTTGGGAGAGGGTGAGAAAGAGTGAAAGAGAAATTAAAGGTCGATTGAGTTAGAAAAGGGAGAGAGATCACTGTTGGATCAGGTTAGTATGGGGAGATATGAAGGATGGGAAAGAGAGAGAAATTGCATGTGGATCGATTTAGGAGAGAGTTCAAAGGGTGGATCGAGTTAGGAAACAAATAGAGGGATGTAGGTGGAAGGGAGGGAGGCGGAGAGAAAAAGAGAGATATCACGATGGATCAAGTTAGGAAAGGTAGTACAAGAAGAAAATGGGATACAAATTAGAGGCGGATGGAGTCCAGACAAAGTGGAAAGGAGAGAGAAATTAAATGTGTGGATCGACTTCGTAGAGGGTGAGAGATCACATGTGGATCAAGTTAGAAGAGAGAATCACAATCTCTACTACTGAGTTAAAAGAGAAAAAGGAAGATCTCATGAGAGATCGAATTACTAGGATTGAGAGAGAGAAATCACATGTGGATTGAGTCAGGAGAGGGAGAGAGATCACATGCGGACAAAATTAGAAGAGAGATAGAAAAAACAGGTAGAAAAGTATCAAGAGAAACCATACATGGATTGAGTTTTGAGAGGCTGAGAGAGGGAGGAAGGTGAGAGGTAAGGATAGAGAGGGGAAGAAATCACGGTGGACCGAGTTAGGAGAGAGATAGAGTAAGAAAGAAATAAGGGGAGAGAATCAGAGATGCTTGGACTTAGGAGAGGGTGGAAGGAGTTAGGGGAGACAGTGAGGCGTGTGGATCAAATTAGGAGAGGGTGGAGGAGTTAGGAGAGAGAGAGGCATGTGGATCAAATTAGGAGAGGCCGAGAGGGATAGAAAGATATTAGTGATGAGTCAAGAGTTAGGAGAGAGAGGGAGGACAAAGAAATCACTGGTGTACCGAGTTAGCACTGAGAGTGATAACTGATAGATCAACTTTGGAGGAGAGAGAGTTGAGGAGGGAAAGAGGAAAATGGAGAGAGAGATGAAGACGAAAAGAGGAAGAGAGAGATGCATAGGGATCGAGTTAGGAGAAGGGAGAAAAAAGATAGATGAAGAAAAGTAAGAGTGTGACAAATTAGGAGGGAGAGAGAGGAAGAAAAAGTAGATGTGTATCGAGTTAGGGGAGAGACGGGGAGGGAGAGAGAGGAAGGAGAGAGGGGGAGAGAGAGCCAGGGGACGCGAGGAGGAGAGGGCTATGGGAGATGGAGGGAGAGAGGAGGAAAGAGAGATTGAGGGAGAGAGAGAGAGTTGCCATTACGTGCTCATGTCCTTACCAAATGCTTGTTTAGTCCTATATTAGTTTGAGAGAACTGCAAGAGCATATACAACCACATGATTGAGCAACATATACAATGGAAGGACAATGATAATGTATATATATATCTGTTTAAGAGACTGCTACGATGGTTGTCCAACTCTAGACCTTGTTGGCAAAGAAAAAGCCAGACACCTTGTTTTCTTGACATTAATGTATTGTGCCTATTTATGTGATACCATGTCAAAGAAAGTATTGTGGGAAACTAATAATGTTGTCCTATATTTTGTATTTGTGTTTTTTTTCATACAAAATGTGTTCAGTAACAAATGTTTTTAAAAATTTACTTGTTTTTCCTAACTAATATTTTGTTAAAAAACTAAAATTCTTATTTATTGGGTTTTTACAACACGTGCCTGGGCACGTGCATCTCCACTAGTATATAGAAAAAAAAAGTATCTTACTGCTGGATTACAAAATATTACTTTGACAAAGCCGATAGGATTTTAGATTTATTGCTGCGAGGAAAAGCAGGTTGAGTTAACATGATATCGAATCTTATCGGCTGGAAAACACATTAATTGTTTCGTCAAAGGAGCATCGGCAGTTAAATTAAAAGCAATAGGCCAATGGAGTATTAGCCGATAGAGTTATTTTATTGTCTGGTAAATGACCGATGGACCAATAGAGCATTGGCCAATGACTTCACACTTGGGTTATCGATGCATGTTTTCACTGCCTCTTGACATGTCAACTCGTCGGCTACTGGTAACATCTTTGATTGGATCGGACGACTAACTGGTATTGATGATGTGGTTATAGCCAACAGAATCACGTGCAGAAAAGAACAAGCCGATCTGCGGATGCCTCTAATGAGAATTGGTCAGTAAACAAGGGAAGGCAAGGTTAAAGAATTTTATATGAGATGGCCATGCAGCAAATGGTTGTCGGCAGCGAATCGGCCGATGGGATTGTTTGAAGTTGAAAGCAAAATAATAGCTACGTTATTTAATTTCAAGCTGATGAATATCGCCGATACCTCCAAATTTCAAGCAGTCTTGACAGGATGAAAATAAATGATTAAAGGGTATCTGGATCGAAAGGAACGTAACCTGACCTATTTGACAAGTCTCCATGATACGTGAATGATGAATTCCATTCTCTCTGATTATTACATGAAGCGTGAATAATGCGTGGTACATCTAACAGGAGCCAATCGGCTCGTGATAAGCCGATAAGGCTTACCAGTCTCAAATTGATATGCTTTACGTGGTATTTTCGGGATGCCGATATTTTATATGAAAAGCACAAGACATGTAGAGTACCTTGCTGGTTTTTCGGTGACTGAGGCTGCCTGCGGTGGCCGTCCGCAAGCGCTCCCGCAGTACCAACTTACCTTACCGGATTTCCAGCTGCAGCGGGAGACACTATCTGCTACTGGACCATCGCGTACGAGGCTTCGTCCGGTATTCCTAGCGCTGTGCCGTTCATCAGACAGCGCGCGCAGGCAGCGCCAGCAAGGCAGCGCCAGAGCATGCGCGGGAGAGAGGGAAGAGAGAGTGGTGGGCCCCACGTTTTCAACTAACTAAAAAATGTTATAACTCACAAACCAAAAAACCAAATTAAATTCCGATTGCACCATTAAATTCGTTGCAATAAATTCTTCAAAACAAGATCTCAGATGGATATATTTTGATAAAATTTATAGAGGATGACAAGTGGGGCCGCTGTTGGGAGGTAGTATAGAGTATGAGATATAGAGTATGACGGGTGCGGGAGAAAGTGGTATAGAGGAGAGAATCTCGATGATCAGGACGAAATATTCCTTTTAGAGGATGAAAATAGAGGACCACCAGTGCGGACAGCCTGATAGGAGCCGATCCGTATCCAGAGCAAGTCGATATTTTTTGGCTGGTGCTGGCTTTATCAGAGCGCCGATGCCATTGGCTTCTGTCGTGGATATTGGACAGCGCGCATCAAGCCGATAGAATATTTTATGTGATGATCGAACTCCGTTGATTGGAAGGAAAGTTTGTCAGCTCTCTTGATATTTTTAATGCAGATAAATCTGCAAGCATACGGATACCGATGTAGCTTTCACCCGAGAGTATTCTAGGGTATTGAATCCACAAGGAACGTGTGTGTACTAATGACGAATTAAGAACGACCAAGGACAACAGAAGTGATAAATGTGTAGAATGTAGAGAGGGTTATTTCTAGGTCATTCTGGAAAATCAAAGGATAGCTCAAGTCATTTATTGTAATACTTGCTTTGGGAGTCGGGACGCCCAACCGTCCTAGCCCGGAAAGGGATGAGAAGGGGCCTAGACAAGCCAAGCAATGGTCCTACTACTCTCTAGTGCTTCTCACGTGGTGGACTACGTAGGCCGTCAGAGCTGTCACCACCTGGGGCTACCACTACAAATCCGTGGCACTAGGCGCACTCCAAGGAATTCAACATGGTTAGACATCCATCTATTCTATTGTATACTATCTTAGCTTTGCAAGTACTAAGACACCTATCACAGCGAGGAGCCCACAAGTAAATAAAGTAAAGCTTGAACTTAATTAAATATTAATCCAGAAATACAAAGAAAATACCTGGACGATAGTCGAACCTGAGCCGACATCCCCGGCTTCTCCCAGACTCTCGCCTCACATCTCACCTATTCTAACACTACATTGGATCTAGCATTGGAGCTTTGCTTCACTTCTTGTGTGTTGAGAGTGAGGATAGGGTCTCTATTTATAATGTGGAGAAGACTTGAGAGAGTGAAGATCCTCCCCTTGATCCTAGGGAATATTTCCTCTCCAACTCCTCTCCTCCCTCCACCGGCCCAAGAACCGACGTCCCGAGGGTCGGTGGTGCCGATTCCTCGCGCCTGGAGGCGGTGGGGGCGCAAAAAGGGTGGAAATCAGAGAGAACCGGGCTCCCCTAGTCAAAAACCGAGAGAAAACCGAGCTTGACCGCGCCCATCTGTCTCCTATATGCGTCGGTGCAGTAAAACCAGGGCAAAACCGGAGAAAACCGGCTTGAACCAGGAAAACCGGGACTGAACCAGGGCGCGAACCCCACCTGCGGTGCAAAACCGGCCTTCCACCCATCCGCTCGTCGACACGTGTCCCGGCCGGTTCTCCCGCGCCCCGTGCAGAGCGCGCGCAGCGCCGGCTTCCGCTGCCAACTGGGCCCCGCCCAGGACCGAGTCGCGCTCCCGCGCGCGTAGACAGTAGACACGCACGACGACGCGATCCAGTGGCCGCCTGCCACGTGTCCTGGCCGGGAGGCTCCCGCGTGCAAGCGTGCTGGGCCGTGGCCAGTTGGGCCGCTGGGCGTCCCCTCGGGCGCGTCACCAGGCCTGGGCCCAACCTGGGCCCCGCTCTGCGCTCTCTCCCGCGCGTGGACTCTGGCCAGGTCAGCACTGCCTAATAAAGATTTTCGCATCTTTTTCTCCCAAGCTCCAAAGTATATAAATAATATATCCATTTCGATCGTCTTAACGAGCTCTCTGCAATGTTGCACTCCAATTGGAAATTTGAGATACTTTATGATAATGATATATTGGGATTCATCTCAAACTCATAGTGTCATTTTGGGCATTTTCTGCAAGACAAATAAAAACACCAACACTCGTGGAATTCATTAGTATTAAACCCTATCACTATGTTTGGTAATTAATTTTGATGTGTTTTCTGCTGGAATTGACGGTCAAAAGTGGTACTTTAGAGCCGTCAACAAGCTCTTAGAATAAATAATTCGAAGTATGAAGTATTCATACTCCGAACTCGGGGGGCTTGTGTTAACACCAAAATTTGACAATTTTATGGCTAATGGAGTCTCTAAAAAGAAACTGGTAATTTGGTGAAAATCAAGTCAAAGATGGCAGGTTCAAGTCAAAGATGGCTGATAAAAATCCCAGGTCTAGTTGAGAAGAAATTATTAATACAAGGTTTAATTTGATTTGATGAGATCGGCCAAGTAAGAAGATATGAGCAGAATAAAGAAAATGCTTGCAGATGCATGCAAGTGCGTGGGATGTTATTGGTTGCTGTCGGCTTGCGGGAATAGAAGGATCCGATCCAAGTTCTTTGCCGGTGTACATAAAAGCTGATAGGAAATAAGCCAGGAGATATAGCCGATGTGAAGTTGGCCTTTCTGTATTCATTGATGAGATGATATCAATCCGTTACAACCTTCAGTATTGCCATCAGAATTCATCGGCTCAAAAGACAAGCGTCAGACCTCTATAGCATGAACCCTTCATACTCCGATTAGAAAAGAACCTTCAATACTGGAAAGAAGTCTCCAAGCTGCATGCAAGACAATTAAATAAAGGAAAACATCAGCTGATGGTCAAACAGGGCAGGACAATTTAGCACGTACATGCATCAGAACAAAGAAAGCAAGTTGCCGATTAGGAAGGAAGAGTACGGACTAATCACTCATATAGATTGTTTCTTACGAGCGGGACGGACAAGAAAGCTTCACCAGGAAGGGCTCTACATAAGGAAAATTAGAGTCCATGTATCTTAATATTTTCTTTTTGTTTAGTTAAGATATCTATAATTAGCTAGTCAAGGTTAGCTCGGACTGTTTGTTGTCCAGGGTATAAATATGAACCCCCTGGCTATTGTGATCAATACAACTCGGCGCATCGCCACCCTTTTCACTTTTACTTTTTCACCGGCGGAAATTGACACCTGACGTAGAGCTGCATTGCTTCGATCTTAGGCGAAGGGGTAAGTCCAAAGTTCCACCGGTTTATCGGATATCGTGGATCTTCTGACTTCCAGGCGCATCGCTGTCGTCTCGATCTACGGTATTCACTAGTTATCGACTTTACCATATCTCGTAAGGCAGCATCTTATGATCTCTTGCTAGATGTGGTAGAATCACAGTTATCCTGCCTTGATTAAGCTTGCGTCAGCTGATATGTCTTCAATCTATCGTTTTGCTATGTCCTGTTGAAATAGACGATAGATCGTTTAATGGCCTGTTGCTTCTTAATCTCGACAACCCCTTAGTGCTGTTGGAATCAAGTTTCACTGTGGATAGATCCATCGGCTTGTGAAATTTAGATTAACCTCTTGCTGTCAGCGTTTCTAGATTGCAACTTCCAAGCGCATCGCTGTCGTTTCATCTAGAAATAGTGGTGGTAACGTTAGTTTAAGCGTCATCGGATTATGAGCTTAGTCAAAGTGGCGGAAAAGTTCAATGGCGCTCCGCTTTCCTATTGTTTATACTATTTGACTGCTGTTAGGCGTTTCAATGCTAAATTCTTGTATTAGCCATTGGTCATCGGCTCCATGTTGCTTTTATTTAATTCTATCATGTAGCGCATTGATCTACATATATCTTATTTGCTCAAGTGTTGTATCGGCTCAGCATTGTGATTTTATTAACTGGCCGATACGATGTCATTATACACCTTGTCAGTTGAATGGTCAAACTGACTGGCACGCCCCAAACCTCAAGAATATACAGCACCTGCACTAGAGTTAAGCAGATCTCCCAGGCCACAGTGTTGATTTCCAGAGGATCATCACCTGATTTTTTGCCGTCAACAAAGTGTATAGTTCATCCTTATAAAGTAAGTATATTGACGGTCGGATTTAGCGTGTAAGGACCATCAACAACTCCCCTAAGCTTACCCTTTTACTCATCCCGAGCAAAAGCTTAAGACTTAGGTTGTTGATCAAGAGTTGCTACAATGTCGTACTTCTTAAGAGTACCATGCGTTCAACAAGTATTCTCCCTTGAGTTGAATAAGTTGGCATTGCCACCCTCTTTTTGCCTTAGTCCCTATCGGGCCTTTGGCTTCTCCTTGTCTTGGGCGGTTGCAACCAGAATGGTTATACAAACCTGCCTTTTACTCACCTCTTTGTTCCACTTTCATTCCAGAGGTTTGCAAACTTTCTTTTTTTTTTCAAAAGAAAGCAAGTTCCTCATATGATGCTCTCGATCACTCATTGTGTATGCTTCCTCACCAACGCAAGAGATGCCTCAACCTACCACTAAAGGTTTATGTAGAGCTTTGGGTAAGGTATGAGCGAGGCATACTTACACCTCATCATGTTGCTAAGTCAAAGACCGGACCTGAGGAGATGCAAGTGATACACTTTGATCAAGATGTGCAAGTGTTTGGAATTTTTTTGGGTGGAACTTTATTTGACTCCTTTTGCATGATTCCCTCTCTTTTTACTTAGTTTCTTTATAGATAGGGGCTATCTCTACTTTCTCTTTTATTCTCATGCATTTTGTGCATGGATCCCTTTTTCTCATTTTTCCATCATGCTTGATTTGGAATGGATTTTCTTTTCTTCCTTTCTTTCTTTCTGATGAGGACATCAACACCAATCATACGTCCACGCCGTCCACGCCGACACCTGCTGGTCCTATTACTCGTGCTCATGCTCGAAAACTTAATCATCAAGTGAGGTCCTTCTTGAGCTCTTGTCCATCCTGTTTAGATCTTGGAGACACGTGCACTCTTGTTTTGATTAGGAATCAAGGAGAAGACCAAAAGGGAAAAGGAATCGCGTAGGCTGGATTCGGACTGCAGCACACCTCCAACTCGTGACGGTCGCCACGGTTACATACGGAGTCGGATTGGGATGGTTCTGGACTTGTTGGAAAGCTGATCAAGTCTACGTTCATATGGTTCTGGTGTCATACACATATCTGTCCAGAAGCGACGTCAATGGCCCAAAAGATACCGAGAGGTCGTTCTGTCAAGGGTGCTGCGCCACCTTAAGTTAGCCCAATGGGCTTGTATTGTTTAGAGTCCAGTAGGGACACGTCCTAGGGTTGGAGCACGACCCAAACTCTCCTTTGGTCGTCCTCCTCACGTCATATATCCCGTAGCCGTCACCAGGAACACTTGGGTTTTGTTTAGATCAAGTTTAGCCATCGCTACTTGCTTGTAGGCGCGCGTGCTGATCCAGTCGCCCGTCTCCTTGTCTTCGGAACCCCACTCTTATTAAGATTCAGTTTGAAACCTTCAATTTTATCTTGCAATTTCAGTGCTTGTTTCCTCGTTCTTGCTAGTTTTCGATTGCTTGCAGGACGGGAGCCCTAGTGGCTGGTTGTCGCGCTCCACAAGATCGTGATAGCTTTTGGAAGTGGTGTATCAGTCGCTAAGGCGCGGTCCTGGAAGGCTGTAGTCGGGCCGTGAACGTCATCTCCATCTACCAATCGAGTTATCTCACACCTCTCATCGAAAGATCGGCCACAAACCCTAGCGGTTTCATATCAATTGGTAATCAGAGCAAGGTTTATCGGTGAGAGACTTCCAATCCTTCGCTGTTTTTATTTTCCTATAGTACAGAAAAGCCAAAAAAATAGTAGATTCGTTTCCTGCAATCCTAAAACCTTTGAGCCGTGGCTAGCACATGTTGGTTAGGGCTTGTTGAGTTTTCGGTTGCATCGGTTTGGTTGAGCTGCTGGTTCTAGTTTTATTCCCGTAGAGTGTCGAGTTCTGGTCACGACTTCATCACAACACATGCTGCCATAGATTGTCCCTCTCTTTTGGCCAAATCCGAGTAGAATTGGAAGTCCTAATCAGATTCCGTGATCCCTCTCTGGCCGAATCTGAGTAGGAATAGAAGTTCTAATCGGATCCCGTGATCCATCCCTTTTGGCCAAAACTGAGTAGAATTAGGAGTCCCAGTCGGACTACGAATCAGTTCATCCTGTGTTTCAAATATCAGAGAAACCACGCAGCAAGTATTCATATCTAAACGTGTGGCTTACTTCAGAGAGAGAGAGAGAGAGAGTATCTTTTTTTTTACCGGAATACCCCTACATTTTCTGGAAAAGTGTGTGTGCTGAATTGCTCTCTGGCAATCTTCTTGTTCATATAATCAGTTTTGAGTGTCCCCTGAAAAAAAAAGAAAAAAAAAGAGAAGGAAAAAAAAAGCAAAAAAAAAAAGAGAAGAAAAAAAAGCAAAAAAAAACAGAGAAAGAGAAAGGGGCTGATCTGTGTTATTTTCATTCACTTTGGGTGGTGTGTTGTGCTCTTCTTTGTGTCCAGGCTCGCTTCTCTAGCACGGTCTAGGCTAGGACCAGCACAGTACCGCCGGTTGAACGATTATTCAGCTTGCTTTTTGTAACTAACGTGGTGCTAGTTCGTTCCTTGTTTCAGCCCACCTATAGCTCCACAAATTCTACAGCTTGTCAGGTCTTGTGCTGCGGCACCGATACACTTCATCCATTGCTGCAGACTTGTTGGAAGACGACCCCTCCTGTCAGGCAAGGTAAGAATTGATAAGAACGTGTGTAACAAGTGGAGAGCGAGCGACTTGCTGTAGCTACATCCTAGTAGTTGTAGGGCTTTTATTTCTTCACTTGGCTTCTTGTTGTCTTTGTCTTTGAACCATGCCAGGGTCCGACGAAGATAACGGAATGGCACATTCACCTCGCACAAAGGGCATCATTCAACATTTTGAAAGGCAAGTGAAGCTGCACACGGAGGGACTGGATAACGACGTGCAGGTGACAAATGAAAGCTTGGGCAGTTGGAGGATACGCAGATTGCTACAAACAACAAGCTTACAAGTTTGGAGAAGTCTGTTGCTGCTGTGGACAAAAGCCTTGCTGCTCTTCTAAGGCGTTTTGATGACCTCCACAACGATAATAAAGAGAAGCACAAAGAAGAAAAGGAGGAAGATCGAGATGACAAGCATAAAGAAGAGAAGGAGGAAGATCAAGATGACGATGAGTACACAGCTGATACTGAACATGATGATAGAGACACTCGTGATCGACGTCGCCTACGTCACAACCGTAGAGGTATGGGTGGCCACCGCCGACGCGAGGTACATAATAATAATGATGAAGCTTTCAGCAAGATCAAATTTAAAATACCTCCTTTTGATGGTAAATATGACCCTGATGCATACATTACATGGGAGATTGCTGTTGATCAAAAGTTTGCATGCCATGAATTTCCTGAGGCTACACGTGTTAGGGCTGCTACTAGCGAGTTTACAGATTTTGCTTCTGTTTGGTGGATAGAATATGCCAAGAAAAATCCTAATAACATACCTAAAACTTGGGATGCGCTAAAACGAGCCATGAGAGCTAGGTTTGTTCCATCTTACTATGCCCGTGATAAGATAAATAAGTTGCAGCAATTGAAACAAGGTGCTAAAAGCGTAGAAGAATACTATCAGGAATTACAAACGGGTATGTTGCGTTGTAAATTAGAGGAGGAAGAGGAACCTGCTATGGCTAGATTTTTAGGCGGGTTAAATCGGGAAATTCAGGATATCCTCGCTTACAAAGAATACAATACCGTAACCAAACTGTTTCATCTTGCTTGTAAAGCTGAAAGAGAAGTGCAGGGACGACGTGCTAGCGCAAGGACTAATGTTTCTGCAGGGAAAGCTAGTTCATGGCAGCAGCGCACGACCACAACTCCGTCTTCACGTACTCCTGCACTATCATCCAGTGAGAACATGCGAGCTGCCCCCGCCAATTCAAGTGTGAAGACAACGCAAAAGCCGGCTGCGAGTACTTCATCCGTGGCATCTACCGGTAGAACCAGCAACATACAATGTCACCGGTGCAAGGGATATGGACATGTGATGCGTGACTGTCCAAACAAGCGTGTTATGATTGTCAAAGATGATGGTGAGTGTTCATCTGCTAGTGATTTTGATGAAGATACACTTGCATTGCTTGCGGCTGACCATGCAGGTAGTGAGGAACACATAGAGGAACATATTAATGCAGATGATGCGGGGCACTATGAGAGTTTGATCGTACAACGGGTGCTTAGTGCACAAATGGAGAAGGCAGAACAAAATCAGCGACACACTTTGTTTCAAACCAAGTGTGTCATCAAGGAGCGTTCGTGCCACATGATCATTGATGGTGGTAGCTGCAACAACTTGGCAAGCAGCGACATGGTACAGAAGCTTGCCCTCACCACCAAACCACATCCGCATCCCTACTACATCCAATGGTTGAACAACAGTGGTAAGGCAAAGGTAACTAGACTTGTGCGAATCAATTTTGCCATCGGTTCATACAAAGATATTGTTGAATGTGATGTTGTTCCTATGGAAGCTTGCAATATTCTGCTAGGTAGACCTTGGCAATTTGATAGGGATTCAATGCATCATGGTAGATCAAATCAATATTCTTTTCTATACCATGATCGAAAAATTGTGTTGCACCCTATGTCTCCTGAAGCTATTATGCAAACCAATGTTGCTAGGGCTGCTAAAGCAAAGATTGAGAGCAATAAAAATGACCAATCTGTTGTTGATGACAAAGATGAGATAAAACTGAAAGGACGTTGTATGCTTGCTACGAAATCTGATATTAATGAGTTCAATACATCCACCTCTGTTGCTTATGCTTTGGTATGCAAGGATGCTTTGATTTCAATTGAGGATATGCAGCGTTCTTTGTCCCCTGTTGTTGCTAACATTTTGCAGGAGTACTCTGATGTCTTTCCAAGCCAGATACCAGGGGGGCTGCCACCAATCCGCGGGATTGAGCACCAAATTGATCTTATTCCTGGTGCCTCTTTGCCGAACCGTGCGCCTTATCGGACAAATCCGGAAGAAACAAAGGAGATTCAGCGACAAGTGCGAGAACTACTAGACAAAGGTTATGTGCGTGAGTCTCTTAGTCCTTGTGCTGTTCCAGTTATTTTAGTGCCTAAGAAAGATGGAACATGGCGTATGTGTGTTGATTGTAGGGCTATTAATAATATCACCATTCGATATCGACACCCTATTCCACGATTAGATGATATGCTTGATGAATTGAGTGGTGCTGTGGTGTTTTCAAAAGTTGATTTGCGTAGTGGA
The DNA here is from genome assembly GCA_004135705.1 of Alloteropsis semialata. Lineage (NCBI taxonomy): Eukaryota > Viridiplantae > Streptophyta > Magnoliopsida > Poales > Poaceae > Alloteropsis > Alloteropsis semialata. The sequence goes on from CM014271.1 coordinate 49,930,651, forward strand.
TACCACCAGATTCGTATGAAATTGGGAGATGAATGGAAAACTGCTTTCAAAACTAAGTTCGGTTTATATGAGTGGTTAGTCATGCCTTTTGGGTTAACTAATGCACCTAGTACTTTCATGAGATTAATGAACGAGGTTTTGCGTGCTTTCATTGGGAAATTTGTTGTAGTCTATTTTGATGATATACTGATTTACAGCAAATCCATGGATGAACATCTTGATCACTTACGTGCTGTTTTCAATGCTCTACGTGATGCACGTTTGTTTGGTAACCTTGAGAAGTGCACCTTTTGCACCGATCGAGTATCGTTTCTTGGCTATGTTGTCACTCCACAGGGAATTGAGGTTGATAAAGCCAAGGTGGAAGCTATACAAGGATGGCCTGTACCCACGACGGTCACACAAGTGCGAAGTTTCCTAGGACTTGCTGGTTTCTATCGCCGTTTTGTGAAGGACTTCAGCACCATTGCTGCACCGTTGAATGAGCTTACCAAAAAGGGAGTGCCCTTTTCATGGGGAAAAGCACAAGAGCATTCTTTCCACATGCTAAAAGATAAGTTAACACATGCACCTCTGCTCCAACTTCCAGATTTTAATAAGACTTTCGAACTTGAATGTGATGCTAGTGGAATTGGATTGGGTGGTGTTTTGTTACAAGAAGGCAAACCTGTTGCATATTTTAGTGAGAAATTGAGCGGGCCTCTACTGAATTATTCTACATATGATAAGGAATTATATGCTCTTGTTCGGACGCTAGAAACATGGCAGCATTATTTGTGGGCCAAAGAATTTGTTATACATTCTGATCATGAATCATTGAAACATATTCGTAGTCAAGGAAAATTGAATCGTAGACATGCAAAGTGGGTTGAATTCATTGAATCTTTTCCTTATGTTATTAAACACAAGAAAGGGAAGGATAATATCATTGCGGATGCATTGTCTAGGAGATATACTTTGCTGAATCAACTTGATTACAAGATCTTTGGGTTAGATACTATTAAAGACCAATATGCGCATGATGCTGATTTTAAAGATGTGTTGCTGCATTGTAAAGATGGGAAATCGTGGAACAAATTCATCATCAATGATGGGTTTGTGTTTAGAGCTAACAAGCTATGCATTCCAGCTAGCTCCGTTCGCTTGTTGTTGTTGCAGGAAGCGCATGGAGGTGGCTTGATGGGACATTTTGGAGTGAAGAAGACGGAGGACATTCTTGCTGGTCATTTCTTTTGGCCAAAGATGCGACGAGATGTGGAGAGATTTGTTGCCCGCTGCACAACATGTCAAAAGGCGAAGTCACGGTTAAATCCAAACGGTTTGTATTTGCCTCTCCCTGTCCCTAGTGCTCCTTGGGAGGATATTTCTATGGATTTTGTGTTGGGATTGCCACGGACTAGGAAAGGGCGAGATAGTGTTTTCGTGGTTGTGGATAGATTCTCTAAAATGGCACATTTCATACCATGTCATAAAACTGATGATGCTACACATATTGCTGATTTGTTCTTTCGAGAAGTTGTTCGCTTGCATGGTGTGCCAAATACAATTGTTTCTGATCGTGATGCTAAATTTCTAAGCCATTTTTGGAGAACTTTATGGGCTAAATTGGGAACTAAGCTTTTATTTTCCACCACTTGTCACCCCCAAACTGATGGACAAACTGAGGTTGTCAATAGAACTTTGTCTACTATGTTAAGGGCTGTTTTAAAGAAGAATATTAAGATGTGGGAAGATTGTTTGCCTCATATTGAATTTGCTTATAACCGTTCGCTGCATTCTACTACAAAGATGTGCCCATTCGAGATTGTTTATGGGTTGTTACCACGTGCTCCCATTGATTTAATGCCATTGCCTAGTTCTGAAAAGTTGAATTTTGATGCTAAGCAACGTGCTGAATTGATGCTGAAACTGCATGAAACCACTAAAGCAAACATAGAGCGCATGAATGCTAAGTACAAATTTGCTGGGGATAAAGGTAGAAGGGAATTGATTCTTGAACCTGGAGATTTGGTTTGGTTGCATTTGCGAAAGGATAGGTTTCCTGAATTAAGAAAATCGAAACTGATGCCTAGAGCTGATGGCCCGTTTAAAGTGCTGGAACGTGTTAATGAGAATGCATATAAGCTTGATCTTCCTGCAGATTTTGGGGTTAGTCCCACATTTAATATTGCAGATTTGAAGCCTTATTTGGGTGAGGAAGATGAGCTTGAGTCGAGGACGACTCAAATTCAAGAAAGGGAGGATGATGAGGACATCAACACCAATCATACGTCCACGCCGACACCTGCTGGTCCTATTACTCGTGCTCATGCTCGAAAACTTAATCATCAAGTGAGGTCCTTCTTGAGCTCTTGTCCATCCTGTTTAGATCTTGGAGACACGTGCACTCTTGTTTTGATTAGGAATCAAGGAGAAGACCAAAAGGGAAAAGGAATCGCGTAGGCTGGATTCGGACTGCAGCACACCTCCAACTCGTGACGGTCGCCACGGTTACATACGGAGTCGGATTGGGATGGTTCTGGACTTGTTGGAAAGCTGATCAAGTCTACGTTCATATGGTTCTGGTGTCATACACATATCTGTCCAGAAGCGACGTCAATGGCCCAAAAGATACCGAGAGGTCGTTCTGTCAAGGGTGCTGCGCCACCTTAAGTTAGCCCAATGGGCTTGTATTGTTTAGAGTCCAGTAGGGACACGTCCTAGGGTTGGAGCACGACCCAAACTCTCCTTTGGTCGTCCTCCTCACGTCATATATCCCGTAGCCGTCACCAGGAACACTTGGGTTTTGTTTAGATCAAGTTTAGCCATCGCTACTTGCTTGTAGGCGCGCGTGCTGATCCAGTCGCCCGTCTCCTTGTCTTCGGAACCCCACTCTTATTAAGATTCAGTTTGAAACCTTCAATTTTATCTTGCAATTTCAGTGCTTGTTTCCTCGTTCTTGCTAGTTCTTCGATTGCTTGCAGGACGGGAGCCCTAGTGGCTGGTTGTCGCGCTCCACAAGATCGTGATAGCTTTTGGAAGTGGTGTATCAGTCGCTAAGGCGCGGTCCTGGAAGGCTGTAGTCGGGCCGTGAACGTCATCTCCATCTACCAATCGAGTTATCTCACACCTCTCATCGAAAGATCGGCCACAAACCCTAGCGGTTTCATATCACTTTCTTTCTTTCTTTTTCATAGCCCCATATCCTTTTTCATATGGTGGGGGGGAGAGAGAGAGAGGAATCGCATTTTCAGGTGGATGGAGTATATAAATATTTTTGTGGTGGAAAGCATGTTTTGTGTGACTGCCAGTGTGGGAGTCAGCACGGTATATATGGGTGTACATGATCTTGATCAATGGAGCATGACAAGTATCTCACAAGAGTCTCAACAATTTGACAAAGCTCAATGAGATAGCAAGTAGCATATGAGTAGAGTTTTTCATGAAGTAAAAGTCATATGGCTCTGGTAGGAATTCTTGTCATTGAGGAACTTGAGAGTTTTAGCGTTTTGAAAGCAAAACTTCGAAGATCAAGTTTCAAGCTCAAAGGATAAATCTTAGCCAACAAACTCAAAACTGAGGAGAAAGCTCGGTTGAAAACAGGTACGCAGAGGAAATAAAGCAGAGCAACTATTCATCATTTCAATAAGGAAGACTAAACATGCTTACTAAACATATATAAAAAGCTTAAGAAATATTTTTGTTTTTTATCATGTTTCCTTTTTTAGCATTTAATATGTACAGTGCAAGATACAATGTTACCATCATGCCAGGTCCTCCCCCAAGCTAGTGTGAGGCTCCTGGTCTGGGGTTGTGACCCTGCGACTGCCAGTAGGCTCTTTGTTTGTCCTCGCCGCGCTGCAGCATGGCCGTAATGTTGTCGAGCTGCATGTTTGTCTGCTGCTGCCACGCCCCTGTCTCCTGGACATGTGCATTAAGTGTGTTCTGGATCTCACTTGTCTGGACGTCAAGATCGTCTACCCGTCGCGTAAGGTCCACGATGTCAGGGGTACCTCGCGACGAGTAGGAGAGACGCCCACCAGAGAACGATGGCAGTCCACTGGAGCTAGAAGTAGAGTGAATGACAAAGTTGTTGTGCTCCCAGTCGACGCTGTGTGCACTATGCCAGTTCGACCCTCCAGCCTCGTAAGGTTGCAAGGGCTGATCCCAGCTGGACTGATACCCAGGTACGTACCCTGGCATCTGCCCTGCCGGAATCCACCCTACCTGGTACATCTGCTGCGCGACGTGCTGGGAGATGGTTAGCTCCCGACACTTATACAAGTGAAGATCTGGGTTAGGGACTTTCAGTTGCGCCCAGAGTTGCAACTGGATTTGCAGCTGTATGCAATTCGATTGCAATTGCAACAAATGTTTGACTTTTTTCAAAAAAAGAAAAAAACAAATGTTTGACTTTTTTCAAAAAAAGAAAAAACAAATGTTTGACTTTCAGTTGCGCCCAGAGTTGCAACTGGATTTGCAGCTGGATGCTATTCGATTGCAATTGCAACAAATGTTTGACTTTCACCTATTATCTAAGCATTTTGTTGCATTTGTCTGTTGTGTTATATTTTTGAATGTTTCTGTCCTTTGTCACAAAAATAAATATTTGTTGCATTTTTCTAAACATTTGTTGCGTTGTATTTTTGAATGTCTTTGTCTTTGTGTCATGAAACTAAACATTTGTTGCATTTGTACAAATATTTGTTGCATTTGTATAAACATTTGTTGCATTTGCATAAACATTTGTTGCGTACAGAGTTGCAACTCGAGTTGCAATTGTATATGCTTCCGAGTTGCAATTGTATATGCTTCTGAGTTGCAACTAACAAAAAATGCACGAAATATATCCATGTTGGATCTTGTTTTGTTAAGCACATTTTTTCGAGTAAGATGCAACAAACGGTTCGTCGATTCGACTTACGGTTTAGAAGAAAAAGTGAATTGAAGTTTTGAACACAAAAAGATTCTATGCATGCAGGCAGTGGGTGGACGGGAGGGCGAGGCGCGGGAGTGCGAGAGCGCTGGTTTTTTTTCTTTTTCGGTAGTCTTGCTAGGGTCTGTGCGTTTCCTATACAAAATGCACCTTGTTGCATTTTAGCCTTGCCCTATAGACACACACACACACACACACACACACACACACACACACACACACACACACACACACACACACATGTGTGTGTGTGTGTGTGTGTGTGCCCAAGTATCATGAAAAAAAATATATATACTATAGCCATGTTCTCAAGGTAAATTAAGGAGGAGAGAGATCATACAAAAATGAGTTATCATTCCATTGTTCCACACACATGCACATCTTGATCAGATTGTATGGATGGTTTTCTTCTTGGATCCGCTCTTTGACTTTGCAATATATGTGATGCAAGTATGCCTTATCTTTACTCCTACCTTGAGCTCCACATAAGCCTTTTAGAAGTAGGGTGAAAGAAGGCAAGGAAATGCCTTGGTGAGGAATCATACACAATGAGCGATCTGAGAGAGTCATTTGAGGAGCTAGGTAAGGTTATGTTTTTGAAAATTTCTTAAAAACCCAAGCTACTTAACAGAAGAGTTAAAATGACATGAATCAAGAGCCATTCCATTCTTCAACCACCCAAGATGGCATGATAGACACGTCAAAATTCACAAGTGCAGGTATGTCTTGGAATAACTTATATGCTAGCTTCATATCAGAAGGAGTCATGATTTCCACCTTAGTCCTAAAGCTTTACTCGAGGACGAGCAAAGGCTAAGTATGGGAGAGCTTGTTGACGGTCCTTAAGTACCACTTTTGACCATCAGTTCCTACAGAAAATATATACAAAAATGCATTCACCATAGCTATATGGTTTATATCTAATCCATTCCACAAGTTTTGGTGAATATGTGACTGCAGAGACTAAATGGCAAAAGAAGGACCAAAGTGGGCCCAGGGCCAGGTCGGGTCGGCCGACCTGGGATCAGGCCCAACTTGGTCCAAATTCCACTCATGCAGAGAAGCACACCTGGAGATCATCCCAACCATTGAATCAACGTCGGTTTGCATCAAGGGCTCAAGATTAACATCACATGGATTGAAGGGCCCACACATGAAACAAGATGAACTCGTGTCAAATATACCCACCTGGAACCGACTTGAGGACCCATAGATCAGCCACCCAGAGCAAAGTGGGCCCGGAAGGCGGTTACCCAAGGTCGGCCGACCCCCCTAGGTCGGCCGACCTGGGCGCGCGCCGGAATCGTTCGCTCCTTGACACGTGTCTTCAAACCGCCACTAGGAGAAGATCAGCACCATTGACGATCTAGGACGGTGGGTCCTAGGGTCGGCCGACCTAGGCCCACCTCCTAACCGCTTCAACCGCCGCACACCGACTCCAAACCGCCTCTCCAAGCTATAAATAGAGGGACTCAGGGCAGGGCTAAGCAGCATCGAGCTGGAGCATCAAGTCAAGGCGAAGCCCTCCTTAAATGAGAGTAGAAATAGGGAGAGAGTGAGGGAGAGTCTAGAGGAGTCCCGGCGTGTCGGCGACCCTCCACTTGTACCTCGGCGGATGCAAGCTCCTTAGTAAGTATCCAGGATATCCAGCTTAGTATTTAAGTCTGAGTTATAAAAAGCTGAGTTCTTTATTTTGCTTGTGGATTTGTTGCTTTATTCATAAAGTATCTTAATCTTTGGCCAAGGTTAGGATAGCTGATATTATCTTAAGCGTGGTGCTTAGGAATATATCTGCCCTCGTTTGCCTCGTAGCCCCACGGATTAGAAGAGGTAGGCGGCAGGTGGTGACAGCCCTGTCCGTCCTTTGTAATCCTCCACGTTCGGGTACGGCGTAGAGCTGTTGGCCGGCAATTTCCTAGAGGCCTAGGATACCCCGGTGCCCAAAGCAAGCATAGGAGAACTCCCTTCGCTATATTCCTAGCTTAGTGCTAAGTTATCCTCTCTACCCAGCCTTCATATAAACTCGATCGATCCGGTCAACTTTAGTGATTAGATAGTGCCCTTTCTTTCCCTATGGATTCGATACCCTGAATACTTCCGGGTGAAAGCTACAATGGTCTCCGTGCACTTGCGGATTTATCTGCGACCATAAGAAATACCAACAACTAATAAATAGAGTAACCATAAGGCACATTGAGCCAATGTCATAACATACATTCACTTGAACAAGGTGCAAGACATAAGTAATATATACTAAGTAGATAAAGTATAAATGAAGCATACAACATAAGTGTTGACGGTCCTTAAGTACCAACTTTTGCCGTCAACTCCTGCAGAAAATATGTCAAATATAATCACCAAACATAGTGATAGGGTTTATATCTAATCAATTCCACGAGTTTTGGTGAATATGTGAGAGCAGGGACTAAATGGCAAAAGAGGAGGATAATTGGGCTCAGGGCCAGGTCGCCCGACCTCCTTAGGTCGGCCGACCAGGGCCCAAGCCCAATGAAACCCATCTTTGACCACAGCAAAGAAACACACTACAGGACCATCCTAGCCACTGATTCCATGACGGTTTGATCCAAGAGATGGGAATGGTCCAAGGAGAGGTCACATGGATTGAAGGGCCCACCTCGCAAACTAAACGCACTCAATCCAAGCTATACCACCTGAAACCACCATGAGGACCCACTAAGCAGTCACTCAGCCGAAGATGGGCCCGATCGGTGCCGGTGGACGGTCGCCCGACCGAGCCCGGTCGCCCGACCTGGTCCGGAGGCCAAACCGCCTCATCCTTCTGGTACGGGTTCCCACCGCCTAGGAGTCCATCTACGCCGTGCATCACTCAAGGCGGTGGATCGAACGTCGGCCGATCTCCCCGTCGCCCGACCTGTGACTGGGTCCGTTCGTCCTCATCTTCCACGTGTCCACTCCCAACCGCCTCTACAAGCTATAAATAGGTGCACCCGGCTCCGGTTCAACACACACAAGATTGAGAAGCCACAAGCTCCACTCCAAGGCGAAGCTCTACTCCAGTGTAGTATCTAGAGAATAGGGAGAGAGTGAGGGGTAGTCCGGGAAAAGTGCCGGGACTGTCGGCACTCTTCCCCGATCTTGTACCTCGACGGATGTTTCCTTCTTCTATTAAGTGTTCGTGATCTCTTATGGTATTAAGTTCTATTGATTAAGTAAGTTCCCTGCTATAGTTGCTTGTGGGTTCATCGTTCATTAATCATTTGCGAATGCTTAGTGAATACTTTGGTCTAGGAACAAGACTAAAGTAGTAATTGATAGCATAGACATGGTGTCTGGGCTAGAAGTTACCTTTGTTTGCCTCATAGCC
>CM014271.1:49939911-49956871 GCA_004135705.1 Alloteropsis semialata
TAGAAAGAGTAGCGCAATTTGAACCGTTCGATGAGGATCAAACGGACAATGTTTCCGTGAACAACGTGGCCGGCCTGTCCGGCCGCCGAGCGCCGGGCGTTTCATATATAGAAAAATGTAGAGAAACACCTGGCAAGCGGTCGGTCTCGGTCATATCTACTAGGGGTAAGTAACAGGTACCTTGCCGTCGCAGGCCAGAACCAAACAACTTTTCAGCCAGTAGGTGGACGGACTGCTACTGCTACTCACACATACATAGGTGGCCACCGAGACCTACCGTGCCCTGAAGCTTCCACCTTCCAGTGAGGGGTGACAGACAAATGCACCTGACAACTGAGCCAAATGGGGTAAGCGCCGCCCACGAAACTCGTGGCCTAGTCGCCACGCCGAGCCAAGCGGCGCCGGGTTGGAGAATATCCTGTCCCAGCTCACGCGCCGCAGCGCGTAGCGGACTATCGCGCGGTTGGCAAGGGTGCCGCCGTGGCGCAGTCACATGGCGGCGGGCCGCGCTGTAGCAGCAACGCTCCGACGTCCCCCCCCAGGCGCGCTCGCGGTGGAGCACGAGGCCGGGCTCCCGCTCGGTGCCCCCACATGGCTGCGGACAAGCCAAGCAATGGTCCTACTACTCTCTAGTGCTGCTAATGTGGTGGACTACGTAGGCCGTCAGGCTGTCACCACCTGGGGCTGCCACTACAAATCCGTGGCACTAGGTGCACTCCAAGGTATTCAAAAGACTAGACATACCGTCTATTCAATTAAATACTATCTTAGCTTTGCAAGTACTAAGACATTTATCACAGCAAGAAGCCCACAAGTAAATAAAGTAAAGCTTGAACTTAATTAAATACTTATCCAGAAATACAAAGGAAATAACCGAATGTTACTCAAACCTGAGCCGCACCCGCCGAGGTACAAGAAGAAGATCGGAAGCCGACATCCCGGCTTCTCCCGGACTCTCACCTCACCCCTCGACTATTCTAACACCACATTTGATCTGGCCTTTGATCTTTGGTTCACTTCTTTTTGTCTTGAATGAGGGGGAGAGGTCCTCTATTTATAGTAGAGGAGGTGCCTTGGGGATGTGGAGATCCTCCCCTTGATGCTAGGAATATTCCCTTCCAATCTCTCCCCTCCTGCCACCTGTCTCCAGAGCCAACCTGGGGAGGTCGGTGGGCGCCCAAGACTTGTGTAGGCAGCCTCGTGGAGGCGGTGGGCAGAAGAACCGGCCCAAAATCGGATCCCACGGTCGTGAACCAAAGAAAAATTGTTCCCTATGTGCACCTGTACGTCGGCTGTAGATAAAACCAAGGAAAACCAAAGCAAATCCGCCAGCAGAGGGAGCAAAACCGGTCGCGCTCCCCTTGAACCGTGCCTCCTCCCACAAAACCGGCCGGGCGGCCCTTCCCCGTGTGCTGACCCGTGCATAACCGAGCCTCCAGCCTCTGGTGTGGCGCCTCTTGTCCGCAAATCCGCGCCGCCTCCCGCGGAGCGCGGGTACACACGACAGCCAGTGGCTGCTTGCCACCTAGCCCCCTGTCCGGCCTCTCGCGCTCGGGCGCGAACGCGCGCCGGCTTCTGCTGGGCCGGTCCGCCTCCTTGCCTGGGCTGCAGGCTCGCGTGGTGGGCAACGGACGCCTGGTTCAAGCACCCGCTGGGCCACCTGGCAGCTGGGTGACGTCAGGGGTGCTGACGTCAGCACCTCTTATTAATTTGTCTTTTCTATATCTTTTCCTCCTGAGCTCCAAATATCATAAATAATAGATCCATCAGAATTGTCTCGACGAGCTCTTTGCAATGGTGTGTTCTAAATCGGCATTTGAGATACTTTGTGGTATTGATATATTTAGATCTCATCTCATGCTCATAGTGTCATTTCCTGCATAACACTATAAAACACCAAGACTTATGGAAATCATTAGTACTAAGCCCTACCACTATGTTTGTTGTTTATATTTGACATATTTTCTATAGTAATTGATGGCCAATAGTGGTACTTAAGGACCGTCAACAGAAACGAGCGGTCTTCTGAACTGTGTGACTCCTTATAGTCATAGTGTCTGGTATTATTAGCGTAGTTCGACTTTTCGATCTAAAAAGCCTGATTTTTGTGCGGTAATGGTACCGTAGTAGACCCCGAGCTCTTTTTTAGCATGTAGACATGCTAGAAAAGAGTCTAGAAGTACATGCCACAAGAATTACCTGAACATAGGGGAGCCCCCGAGCGTTGCACTTGAGGCCTGTAGAATAGGTGTGAAAATTTTAGTCCCCGGCTCTTTGTTAGTATATGCAGTATGGTAACAAAGAGTATAAACTGAATAGAAAAATGAAAACCCAGCCCCCAAGCGTAATTGTGAGGGTGAGTAGAGTGTATAGAACTTATATTTTTTTGGTGCCGGATGTGACGCGGATGACGACGACTCCTGCCAAACTGTTGGATAGGCTTGAACTTGCTTGACTACCTTGAATCAAGCGTAGAATCTGCGTAGTTGATCCATATTCCACGTGTTCGGCAGTACGTCTCCATCTATCTCCGTGATCCTATAGGCTCCTGTTCGTGCAATGTCCACCATGATGTAAGGCCCTTTCCATGGAGAGGGCAATTTGGTCTTGTCCTTAGTGCGTTGATCTAATTTGAGCACCATGTCTCCAATGCATAAGCTTCTCTTGCGAACATTAGCATCGTAGTATTGCCTTAGCTTCTGTAGATATTTTGCCACTCTGAAAGTGGCTGCATCGCGAGCCTCCTCGAGCAGGAGCAACTCATCATTTCGCCTGTTAGGCTCTTCAATTTCTGAAAAAACATTGCCACTCCTGGGGCTTGTAACCGGATATCGAAAGGTAGAATTGCTTCAGCACCGTACACCAAGAAAAAGGGTGTTTCTCCTATTGCTCTATTCATTGTGGTTCGCATGGACCACGAAACTGTTGGGACTTTATGAATCCATTGTTTGTCGTAGGCTTGCAATCTGTTGAAGATCCTCTTATTGATGCCCTAGAATACGATGCCATTAGCTCGCTCCACTTGCCCCTTCATCTTTGGGTGAGTTACCGATGACCGATCATGTGTGATCCCATAGTTGTAGCAAAAATCGACGAACTTTTTACTCTTGAACTGTGTTTCATTGTTCGAGATATCCTCTTTGGGACTCCGAATCGAACGACAATACTCCGTAGGAATTTGATGGCTGCTTCTTTTGTTATTTTCTGAACTGGTTCGGCTTCAACCCATTTTGTGAATGTGTCGATGCCGATGAACAGAAACCTGTAACCCCCGACGGCCCTTGGAAAAGGATCGAGGATATCTATTCCCCATGTGGCAAAGGGCCATGACAAGGGAATATTGTTTAAAGCTTGTGCAAGTTTAGTTATTTTCCGTGTGAAGAATTGGCATGCCTCACACTTCTTTACTAACTCGGTTGCGTCTTGAAGAGCTGTAGGCCAGTAGAAGCTCTGTTGGAATGCTTTCCCTACTAGATATCGGGGAGAAGCGTGAGATCCACAGATTCCTTTGTGAATATCTTGGAGCAAACTAATGCCCTTAGCATGTGTGATGCATTTGAGGAGTACTCCATTGTGTGCTATTTTGTGTAGTCGTTCGTCAACCAATCAGTAATTCTTGGCTTTACGATGGATTTTTTCCAGTGCCGCATCATCGTCGGGTATAGCTTGGTTTGTGAGGTATGCCCGGATTGGTTCCATCCAGTTCTCCTCGTTTCTAGCTAGAGTGGCAGCCTAAGCCGTATCAACCAACATAGACTCCTTGGTAGATTCGTTGGTTGTTGAGACTGTGCCTTTGTCAACCGCAGTTTTTTGGTTCGGTAAAGACACTGACACAGAAGGTTTAGTAAGGACTTCAAGTAACACGTTACCTAGAAGCCGTGTGTGTTTGGCAGCTACTTTCGCAAGTTTGTCTGCATCACCATTGGACTCCCTTTTGGCGTGTCGTACTTCAAGCCCATCAAATTTGCTCTCCATCCTCCTATATGCTTCCAAATACTTGGCCATGATGTCGCTTCGTGCACTGTACTCTTTCATGACTTGCTTAGCGGCTAACTCGGAATCCCCTTTCACGCGCAGCCTCTTAATGCCCAGAGAAATAGCTCTGTGAAGCCCTGTCAAAAGCCCTTCATACTCGTCAACATTGTTAGTAGAAGTTGGATCAACAAAATTGATTTGTAATGTTTACCTGATAATGTCATCGTGTGGTGAAATAAGGACTACCCCAGCCCCCGTGCCTGCTTTGTAAAATGCTCCATCATAGAACATGGTCAAATGTTCAGGATTTTGGGCACTTTCTTCAGGTTAGGGATTTGTCCATTCTGCAATAAAATCTGCTAGAGACTGCGACTTGATAGCAGTTCTATGTATGAATTCTACATCATAAGCCCCCAGCTCCATGGACCATTGTGCAATTCTACCCACAACATCTTGGTTGTGCAAAACGGTGCCTAGAGGGTAGGTTGACACAACCTTGATCTTGTGGCTCAAAAAATAATGCTTGAGTTTCCTAGAAGTCATTAGCACAGCATATAATAATTTCTGAATCTGAGGGTAGCTTGTTTTGCCATCGTGCAACACCTCGCTTACGAAGTAAACAGGGTGTTGTGTTGTCGACTTTTCTGTAGGCCGTTCGACCACCAGAACAGTACTGGCAACAGTTGGTATAGCTGCTATGTATAACAACATCTCTTCTTTGGATTGCAGCGGGACTAGTACGGGCATTTTCCACAGGTATAGTTTGAACGCCTGGGACGCCTCTTCTGCTTATGCCGACCACTCGAAATGATCAGTTTTACGCAACAATTTATAGAATGGCATACCTCGTTCGCCTGAATTTGATATGAATCGACTCAGGGATGCCATCATTCCTGCTAGCTTCTGGACTTCATGGTGGCTGCGTGGAGCCTTCATGTCGTTGATTGCCTTGATCTTGTGTGGATTTGCCTCTATACCTCGCTGAGACACGAGATAACCGAGGAGCTTACCCGATGATACACCAAAGGTGCACTTGACGGGGTTGAGCATCATCCTGTTTTTGTGCAGGTTGCTGAATGTTTCGGTTAAATCGGCTATTAGGTCGCCCTTTAACTTACTTTTCACAACGATATTATCTACGTAAGCTTCCACATTACGGCCAATTTGGCCTTCAAGAACAATGTGAACATACTTTTGATAAGTACATCCTGCGTTTTTCATACCGAAAGGCATCTTTATATAACAACAAGAGAAAAGTCCATTTTCGACCATCCAACTCTTGCTCAGTTTGGTTTTGGCCATCGAACTTCAAAACCGGGTATCTTTGGCCATTCAACTATCAAAACCGTTCAAATTTGGCCATCGGGCTGTTTTGATGAGTGGTTTTAAATTTTTTTATTTATAATTTAGTCCTTAGATCTTAAAATGATTATTACTTTTTGCCCGTACCTCCGATTTAGGTGATTCTTGTGGTCACGCGTTCATAACGGTGAGCTTTATCTTTTAAAATGGTTTTTATACTATTTTATCACTTTTTGTTATATTATTTTTATGTTGTTGTGTAAAAACAACAATATAAGAAAAGTAAAACAAACAGTTACAAAATAATATGTCCATGATTTTAAAAGATAAAGCTCATCGTTACAAACGCATGACCACAAGAATCACTTAAATTGGAGATACGAGAAAAAATAGTAATCATTTTAAGATCCAAGGACTAAATGATTACTATTTTTAGTCCTTGGATCTTAAAATGATTACTATTTTTCTCATACCTCCGATTTAAGTGATTCTAGTGGTCATGCGTTCGTAACGATGAGCTTTATCTTTTAAAATGTTGTTCATATTATTTTATAATTGTTTTTTTACTTTTCTTATATTGTTGTTTTTACACAACAACATAAGAATAATATAACAAATAGTGATAAAATAGTATAAAGACCATTTTAAAAGATAAAGCTCACCGTTATGAACGTGTGCCCACAAGAATCACCTAAATCGAAGGTACGGGCAAAAAGTAATAATCATTTTAAGATCTAAGGACTAAATTGTAAATAAAAAATTTAAAACCACTCATCAAAACAGCCCGATGGCCAAATTTGAACGGTTTTGATAGTTGGATGGCCAAAGATATCCGGTTTTGAAGTTCGATAGCCAAAACCAAACTGAGGCAAGAGTTGGATGGTCGAAAATGGACTTTTCTCTAACAACAAACACCGAAGGGAGTTACAAATGCAGTTTTTTCCTCATTGTCAATGCACATGCTGATTTGGTGATACCCCGAATATGCATCTAGGAAACAAAGCAGCTCGCATCTTAATGTTGAATCTACAATTTGATCTATCCTAGGCAATGGATACTCGTCCTTCGAGCATGCTCTATTCAGATCGGTGTAGTCCACGCACATTCGCCACGTTCCGTTGGGTTTCTTCACCATCACTGGATTTGCTAGCCACTCCGAAAAAGGGACTTCTCGAACGAAGCCGGCTTTGAGTAGTCGGTTTGTTTCTTCGTTGATGGCGTCTCATTTCTCCGGGGTGTATCTTCTCTGCTTTTGCTTGACTGGTCGGATGCCAGTTCTTATGCCAAGCTTGTGCTCTATTACCTCCCTGGGGATCCCGAGCATATCGAATAGTTCCCAAGCGAACATGTCTGCGTTTGCCCGGAGGAAAGCAATGAGCTCGAGTTCCTTTTTGTCATCCAGACCCATCCCCACTTCCGTGGTCTTGGTTGGGTCTGTTTCATCGAGCGCTACTGCTTTGGTGCCTGGCTCGACATGCTTCTGTTTGGGCGTGATCGGTGAGGCCTTAGCTGGTGAGTCTCCCGCGGCTGGTGGTGGTGTATCCTTGTTTTCTGGAGTTTCCACCGTCGTTGGTTTCGCCGCGACGTCCTCGTCTGCCGTGAGTACTGGCTGTGCTTTTGCCCTTGATTGGGCTTCTGCTGCTAGGGAGGTTTCAGCGACATCGGCCTACCCGGCAGTGCTAGGTTGACTCTTGGGCTTTTTCTTGGCAGGTTCGGTAGCCTTGGCTGGGTCCTGCTCTCCTCCTTTGATCATGTCGACGGTTTTCACATTGAACTGCACCCTTCTAGTCACCACAGACGGTGATCGGGCCTAAAGGCCCTGGGATCTTAATCATGGAGTAAGCAAAGTGCGCAACCGCCATGAACTTCTTCAAGAGCGGTCTGCCCAAGATACAGTTGTAAGCTGACGTAAAATCTGCTACCTCAAAGGTGAGGAACTCTAATCGGATGTTTTTCCCTTCCATGAGGGTCACTTGCAGATCGATCCTCCCCAATGGGACAGCTTGAATGCCTGGTATCACCATGTAGAATAGTTTATCTTCTGGTGACAATGACCTCCTCGGGATACCGAGCTCGTCGTAAGCATTGATGAACAACAGGTTGAGGGTGCTTCCACTGTCGATCAAGGTTCACCCGACATTGCTCGACCGATCCAAGGCTTGATGCACAGTGGTAGTAGTGGTCCATCGTACAGCGTGTTGGGGTGGTCCCTTTGATCGAAAGTGATCAGGACGTCAGACCACCTCAACGGCTGCTTGCAGAGTTCGGTGCTTGCTATTTGCTTCTCGACCAACTTTAGCTGGGATTTGGAGGTTCAGGTTGAGCAACCACCGAATATGGTGGCGATCTCCAGGTCCTCGGGAAGTTGTGGCTCATCGTCGCCATCCATGTAGTTCGCCTGACAAGGATGCTGAGACTTCCGATCACGCAGTCCCCCCTGTTTCTGATTTTCCTCTTCTCGCCTCTGTTTCTTGTACACTGTGCAGTCCACAAAGTTATGCTTTGTCGACCAGTGAATAGGGCAGTATATCGCGAGGTCCTCAGGTTTTCCTTGGCGACGGTACGGGGGTTTCCTATCCACTGCCAGGACTGCATCTCCCTCAGTCTTGCACTTTATGTTCTTGTGCTTGTCTTTCTTCTTGCCTTCCCCGGGCGGCTTGCTCTGATCGAGCTTTGACTAGACCCGTGCTCAGTTGTCTGCCATCTTGGCGGTTTCCTCAAGAATCTTGAAGAGTTCCACCACCGTCTTCGGGTTTTTCTTGGCAAGCTCTTCCGCGGTCCGCTCATCTCTGCAACCTTGGTTGAAAGCCACAATCACCCGATCATCTATCATATCGGGGATGGTGTTACTGGTGTCGCTGAATCGGCGGATGTAGTCCCGGAGTGAGTCTTCGAGCTTCTACACACAGTTGAACAGATCTCCCTCATGTCCAGGGCGTTTGTGGGTGCCTTGGAAGTTGGCCTCAAACGTCTCCTGAAGATGAGTCCATGACTTGATGCTGGCCTCGGCCAGGTTCATGAGCCACGTTCAGGCTGATCCCTGTAGGGCAGTCGGCAAGTAATTGGCTTTCATGTAGTCATCTCCCTCTATGGCATCGATGATCATCGAGTAGATCTGGATCCACTCGCGGGCGTTGGTTGTTCCATCATATTTTTCAATGTTGGTAGGATGGAACTTCTCTGGCCACCTGACCTTGCACAAGCCTGGAGAGTATGCAAGGCATCCCCCAGTGCTTGGTCGGGAGTCACCTGGCAGAGAATCTGGGTGAGATCGGTAGTAGCCGTCACGAGCTTGTAGTTGAGAGTTTCCCGAGCATCTCGAGTCCTGTGATTGCGTTCGAGCTATGGCGTCATGTCTGGTCCCTCCTGCGGGCGGTATCATGGTTGCCCGTTAACAGATCGGGAGCGAACCGACTGGGGCTCGCCAAGCCTGTCAGACAGAGCTGGTGATGCGGCGACGGCTTCTAGTCGTTCCTTGGCCTTGTCCACGGCTTTCCGAGCCTTCTTGGCAATGGTGGCCATCGGGGTTCCCTCAGCCATGGCTTTCATTGTTTCCAAGAGGGTTCGGATTTGCAGGTTGTCTTGTTCGACTGCCCAAAAATCTTTGTTGAGATCCCGAGGAGCCAATGAGGACGGAGCCTGCAATGTGCGGGTTTTGGCCGTCTGGATGGTTGTGCGCAACTAAAGCGAGGAGTTGGAGGTCTGTGCGAGCTGAACGACATGGCGGCGGTGTTTTCCCCGTTCTCAGTGACCACGTGGATGCGACAGTCTTTGGGCTGTTCGGATCCATTGCTTGATCCACTGTAATCGAGATCTAGCTGCGCAGTGCGATCAACAATGTCTTCGGGGGTTGGCTCCCCGAAGGTGGTGAAAACTTCCCGACCGGCGCATGTGAGACCGGGATCATAAATCCTAGTTAGCTTGAGCTCGTAATCGTCTTGGTGCTCGAACATGAGATCCCTAAAGTGGATCGAATGTGCAGGCACTTGATGGCTCGGAGCGTAGAGATCGGAAGCAGAGGCAGCTCCTGATGACTTCCAACTTGACGGACATGGCATGTAGGGCATCGATGAACTCGACGCGTCGGCGAACCAGACTCCATAGACGATCAGCATGATCTGATCTTCACGCAAGGGACCCTACCTGGCGCGCCTCTGTCGAGGTTATACTCAGTAGATATTTGTTCGGTAGCCACCCCGCTTCGTGCAAGGAACGATCACAGTAGATGAATAAAGAGACTCGGGATTTTATACTGGTTCAGGCCCTCGAGATCAAGTAAAAACCTACATCCAGTTGCTTGCTTGTTTAATTATCTCGACGAGTATAGATTACAATTGTGCAACAAGTACCCTCGGGTGGATTGATGAAAACTGGGATAACCTCTACGTGCAGGACACCCCACTATTTATGGCCGGGAAGACTTGCCTTATAAGAGAAAACAGACCTAAACCTAGTAGGACTCTAACTATCTCCGAGCCTTCCTCCTTTGGTCTAGCTGTCATGTCCTATTCAGAGTCCTCTTCGCGTGGAGTCGGTAGTCTGTAATCCTCGTGATGAGGCACCCTGCTATTATGGCCTCAACAGTTTTATTCCCAATCGTCAATTCAACATTCAATGCCCCCTGAGCCGGCGACGGATTTCCACCAAAGTCTTTGAGAATCATATCAGTATTGATCAAATCATCAGGGCCTTTACCAAGCTTCCAATATGTAGTATATGGTATCAGATTCACTGCACCCTCCCCATCAACAAGCATCTTTGTCATCGATTTCCCATCAACATATCCTTTGACATACAATGGCCTCAAATGCCGATTCATTTCATCAATTGGCTTCTCAAACACAGCTTGTTGAGGTTGCAGAACTAGTTGTGCCATAGCCTCTTCAACATCATCGGCTTCGTCGTCGGTTGAATTTATGCTATACTCAGCAGGAAGTACAAACACCATATTCATCGACACTGATGGCCCCTCGTCATCAGGCTTGGGCTTAGCTCTCCAGATCTTGGACAGATCATCCTCCTGATGCTTTTCCTTGAGCTGCTCTTTGAATCGGAGACGTTGAACTCTCCTTTTATGAGTTTTAGTCAAACTCCGGACACCATTGTGGATTGACTTTGGTATGCGGCCTCGGCTTAACTTCTTGACTCTCTTCTGGCTTCTATACATCTTCCTTTTTCCTATAAACCAAATGATCATGCACAGAAACACGCTCTTCTTTATATTTTTGGCAATCATTATACCTATGGTGATCATTGTCCCATCGGTAATAGCAACGATTTTCGTACTCATGCCGATCATGGTATTCACGCCAATCTTCACGCTCCTATTGATAAGTAACTTCTTCATGCCAACCATAACGACGTCCAAAATCCAAACGATCATGCATGGATTGGGATTGCCTCTTAGACTCCCGATAGCTTCCATACTGTTTGCTGCACTCCGGACAATCGTAGATAGATGGAAATCTTAATTTTTCATTCCAGCAAAATCTGAAGAACGGACACCTCCAATGCTCTTCATCATCAAATCTTTTCATCGGAGGACTCCAATCTTTGTCTTGCTGATGCATGTATTTCTCAATGAGCTGGCCTGACATCACCTTAGGTTTATCTCTGCGTCGGTGATCTTCCCGATAGACTTGATAATTCTGATCCCTAACTTCATCGGCTGATACTTGACATTCAGGATCAACAGCTCCTGAACTCTTCATATGGTCCGATTAAGGACTTTGGCCTTCATCTTTCTATCTAGTGCTTTGATTTCGACCATACTTTGAGGACACGGATGCCCATCGAGCTTTATCGGCTTCTTGCCAGCTTCAACCTTAATGACCCCACGCTCAATAGCCGATTGGATTTCATTTCGGAAGACTTTGCAATCATTTGTATGATGAGAAACTGAATTATGCCATTTGCAGTATTTCTTCTTCTTTAATTCTTCGACTGAGGGAATCATATGATTAGGAGATAGCCTGATTTGTTTCTCTGCCAATAATAGATCAAATATTTTATCACCTTTATTAATATCGAAATTGTACCTTTCTGGCTCGACCTTGACCCATGGACATGCCACGAAGTTTTTGCTTTTGGTCCATTCGGCCAAATCAACTTTAGCTTCTTCACCATCCAATTCATATTCAATATTAGCAAATTTTCTTTGATATTTCTCACTCCAATATTCATTACTGCGTCCTTCATGCTGAGAGAGTTTCTGAATCATATGCCCTAAGCTTTCAAAATCTTGGCTTGTGTATCGAACTTTAACCTGAGGCAACAATCCTTGAAAGGCTAGATCAACAAGCTATCCCTCTGATAGGTGCAACGAATAACATCGGCTACGGATATCCCTGAATCTCTAGATGAATTCACTAACCAATTCTCCATTCTTCTGTCGGAGAGCTGTCAGATCGGACAATCTAGTTTCTTGCTCTCCCACAAAGAAATAAGCGTGAAACTATTTCTCTAGATCGGCCTAATTACTAATGGAATTAGGCGGAAGCGATGAAAACCATGAAAAGGCCGAACCAGCAGATCGGACATTGGGAAAAGTTTAACTTTCAACGGATCAATTGATGCCACCTCTCCACACTGAATAGTATATCGGCTAATATGCTCAATGGTGGTAATGTCTCCCTACCCAGAAAACTTATAAAAATCAGGACTCCTGAATCGGGCTGGCATTGGTAATATATCAAACCAGTCCGGATATGGCTTCCGATACAGATAAGCTTGTCCCTTTGGCTTCAAACCAAATTGATTCTTCATGACATCAGCAATCTTATCTGCCCAATCTTCCTGAGCATATCTTCCTTGATTAATCGGGGCACGAGTCGGTGTCATTATGATTGGTGGTTCAATAGGTCCGACCGACCATTCCCAATAATCAGCTCCCTTTTGCCTTGGTGGTTTTTTAGTATTGAAGAAAGAGAGGTATACCATTTATCATTGACCACCGAGATCCGACTGCCATAATTATCTATAGTTTGTGTTGCATGGGATTCTTCCAAGTCCTTCTCTTACTCTTCTTCTTCTCCATCTCCCACCTTGGCCTTTAGCTTCTTAGGAGTTTCATACAACTTAGGATGCATTTCTGGTGATGTGGAAGAACTGATCTGCACAATCTTCTTCTTGAGTTCTTTTACTACAAAAGCGCTAGCATCAAAGTAAGCTGGTCCCTTTTGAACATCTTTCAATACTGCTCCATCCAGTAATTTAGTAACCAATCCTACCACTGTGTTAACCAATATCCCCAATTGGTTAATCATAGCATGACTCAACCCAGCATCGATGTAATCTTGAAAGAATTTTCTTTCATCGGCAGTGATTCTGTCAAACACCTCCTTTGGCACTGGAAATTGATTCTTTTTTATCACATTGTTATGTGTTTTGATGAATGCATCCAGACACAGGTTCTTGAATTCTTCAACTTGAGCTTCCACTTGTTTCTTCTGCTCTTCATTAAGATCATCCATAGTGACCGAACCGACGTCACATTTGTCTCCGGCCATCCGAAAAACTTGCTCCTGTCCCACTGGGTGTGCCAAAATGTGTTGACATCCAAAAAGTCAGGTGTTGACTATAGAAAATTAACACTATGGCCTGGAAGATTTGCTTGAACTTCAATGCAGGTCCAAAATCTTGAAGTTTGGGGCGTGCCAGTCAATTTGACCTGAAATTGACAAGGTAAAGTTTAATCAGTAACATAAAAGAAACTCATCAGCCAAAGCCCCGATTTGTTCCATGCAATCGGATTAGCATGAATAGAAGTACGATGCAAACATGAACCATCGGCCTTGAGTCCAATTCGTGATCGTATAACCGTGCATTAAAATAAGCCATCGACTGTGAAAGCCGAATTGGAGATAAATCTAGTTTAAACGTGTTCTTTATTACACATATAGCCAAAAGCATTAAATAAACTGAAACCTGTGTCACTAACAATCGGATCGATCATCGAGACAGCGTTGCTAGCAGGGCACCGATTTAGTCTATTTACTCTGATGATTCTATGCATAACGAGGAACTTACTTAAACTAAATTTATTTGTAACTTGAATATTAAATCTAAATCAGCTTTATAAACAATGAATAAAATCAGATCTCTTGCATAACATATAGTATATAGAATAAACAGAGCAAAACAAACAGATCTTAAACAGATGTAAGCCAATAAGATAAATAACAAGCCACGATAGTGAGTGAGCGATCTAAACAAAGAAGAGTGATACACTTCAATCTAAAGCCTAGAACAACTCGATAAATTGGTGAATTATATAGACGAAGAAGGGCAATACGCCTCAATCTAAAGCCTAAAATAACTCGATAACTGTCACACTTACAGACAAACCGGAGATCAAGATGATGCAGCTCTGCTTGCTGACGAACTCGACGAAAAGGGTTTGTTGGCATGAAGGCCGGAAGTTGTATTGTATTGATGGTTGTGTGAACACCCTTTACAATGGCGGAGAGTTTATATTTATACCCTGGAATCTAACTAATCCTTTCGGATACAACACTATCTCTAATTTATTTATAGCTAACTAATTTAAACTACAAAACAATTACAATTGCGGTAAATTCAGGCCCTGGAGAAGCTTCTAGACGTGTGTTGATGGCTGTTAAGCACCAAGGATAGCTGAATTTCCATCTCTGCAAGCTGAAGGGTGTTGACACCAGCGGTGGCAAACAGAAAGTCCGCAAGCGCACGGCTGTCGTAGTAGCTTTCACCCGTGAGTAAACCAGGTATCGAATCCACGAGGAACGTAAAGGACTGTCTAATCACTAAAGCTGAACCAGATCGATCGAGTGTATATAAAGGCTGGGTAGAGAGGATAACTTAGCACTAAGGCTGATTATATCGAAGGGAATTCTCCTATGCTTGCTTTGGGCACCGGGGTATCCTAGACCTCTAAGAAATTACCGGCCAACAGCTCTACGCCATATCCGAACGTGGAGGATTACAAAGGACGGACAGGGCCATCACCACTTGCCGCCTACCTCTTCTAATCCGTGGGGCTACGAGGCAAACGAGGGCAGATATACACCTAAGCATCATGCCTAAGATAATATCGGCTATCCTAACCTTGATCAGAGATTAGAATACTTTATGAATAAAGCAACAAACCCACAAGCACAATAGAGAACTCAGCTTTTCTATAACTCAGACTTGAATACTAGTTGAATCCCGGATACTTACTGAGTAGCTCGCATCCGTCGAGGTACAGGTGGAGGGTCACCGACACGCCGGGACTCCTCCAGACTCTCCCTCACTCTCTCCCTATTTCTACTCTGGATATGAGGAGGGCTTCGCCTTGGATCTTCACTTCATCTCGATGATGCTTAGCCCTGCCCCGAGTCCAGCTATTTATAGCTTGGAGAGGCGGTTTGGAGTCGGTTTGCAGAGGTTGAGGCGGTCCGGAGGTGGGTCCAGGTCGGCCGACTAGGGGGGATCGGCCGACCATCAGATTCACCGACGTAGATGATCCACGGTACAGATGGGCTCCTGGAGGCGGTTGACAGTTGCTCGTGAAGGCGGTGGCGAAATGGTCGCGCGGCCAGGTTGGCCGACCTGGCCAGGTCGGCCGACCTAGTGCTGTGGCCCCTCGGCCCCACTCTGTCAGGGTCACTCTCCTGTGGGCCCCGTAGTCGGTTTTCGGTGGGTAATGTCAACGATGTGTAAGTTAAGACAGAGATGTGGCCCATGGATCCAAGTGATTGCCACATGGCCCAATCCCATCTCTTTATTCCCACCGACTTGATCTCAACGTTTCTGATCACTCCTGAGTGTGCTTCTGTTGATGGGCTTCGGATGGACCTCACTGGGCCTGGGCCCAGGTCGGCCGACCATGGGAGGTCGGGCGACCTGGCCCTAGGCCCACTTTATCTCTTGTTTTGCCACTTTGTTTTTGTGATCACATATGCACCGAAACTCGTGGAATTCATTAGTAATTAACCCTATGTCTATTTGTTTTTTTCATTTTTCATGTTTTTATTGGCAATAATAATTCATCATTAAGAACCACCAACAAGCTCCCCCACACTTATCCTTTACTCGCCCTCGAGTAAAGTCTAAGCTTCATCATGGAAATCATAAACAAACATATAGGTTATTCCCAAACATTTAGGCTTAATGGAATTGTATAAGTGGCTACCATGTCTTCTTGGGTTATTGCAGGAAGGAACAGCTTCTTATATGATATGATACATTTTACATCTCAAGTACTTGGGTTTTCAGAATTTTGCAAAAGAAAAACCAATGCCTTGCTCCTCAAATAGTTGTCTCTCTGATTCGGTAAGCCCATAGAGCATCTGGTAACTTGCTCTTTCATCCTTTGCCCATTTCTGTCACGGTCTTCTGCAGAATGTTCTTGATCTGCTTGTTCGATGTTTCTGCTTGACCGCTTGTCTGGGTGTGGTACGGCGTAGCTATGTTGTGCTTTGCCCCCAGTTCTGCCAGAAACTTCCGGAAGGTCTTGTCGATGAAATGTGACCCTCCATCACTGATCACCATCCTGGGGGTTCCAAAACGTGGAAAGATGATCTCATGGAACATCTTTCGCGCGTGTTTGGAGTCAGCGGCTCGACATTGCATTGCTTCAACCCACTTCGAGACATAGTCCACTGCCACCCGGATGTACTCACTGTCATAGGATTTGACAAAGGGTCCCATGAAATCAATGCCCCACACATCAAATAGCTCAACTTGTAAGTTGTTTGTGAGTGACATTGCATCTCTTGTGGTGATCCCTCCATGTTTCTGGCACTGCTGGCATCGTCGAATGAATTCCTTTGTATTCTCATACATTGTGGGCTAGTAGAATCCACTCTGCCAGATCTTCGATCTTGTCCTGAACGCCCCGTAGTGACCTCCATATGGGGCTGCATGGCACTGCTCAAGGATCTTTCTTGCTTCATTTGTTGGTACACATCGCCTGAGCATGCCATCTGAACATACCCTGTACAGGTATGGTTCATCCCATAGATGGAGTCTACTCTCGTAGATCAACCTTCTCTTGTTCTCCCCTGGCGGTACATATCCTGCAACCATAAAGTTCACAATATTTGCATACCAGGGGTCGGAGGCAGTCACCTTGAGTAGGGTGTCGTCGCGTAGGAAATCATTTATCGGTAGATCCTGCATGTCAGTAAACTGCATACGCGACAAATGATCTGCTACTGAATTCTCTACTCCCTTTTTATCCTTAATTTCCAAATTAAATTCTTGGAGTAAGAGAATCCATCGGATAAGGCGTAGTTTAGCATCTTTCTTGGTAAGCAGATATTTCAAGGCAGCATGATCGGTGTAGACAATCACCTTAGCTCCTACCAAGTAAGATCTAAACTTGTCTATAGCAAAAACTACTGCCAAGAGCTCTTTTTCAGTGGTAGCATAGTTAAGTTGAGCTCTTGTCAAAGTTTTACTAGCATACGAGATAGCATGATGGTTCTTATTTTTGGTTTGCCCAAGGACAGCACCAACATCATAATCACTGGCATCACACATAATCTCAAAAGGTAGCGTCCAGTCAGGGGGTTGAATGACTGGCGTTGAGATGAGAGCGTTTTTTAAAATGGTGAAAGTATGTAAACACTCATCATCAAAATCAAAAGGTACATCCTTGGCTAAAAGGCTAGTGAGGGGCCTGGCTATCTGAGAAAAATCTCTGATAAAACGTCAGTAAAAC
>CM014271.1:49957334-49973613 GCA_004135705.1 Alloteropsis semialata
GGGGAGCGGGAAGTGATCCTTTTTTGTCGCCTTATTGAGTCGGCGGTAATCAATGCACATCCGCCACCCAGTAACGGTACGCTGCGGGATCAGCTCGTTTTTCTCGTTACTTACGACGGTCATGCCTCCCTTCTTGGGTACTACTTGGACAGGGCTGACCCATTCACTATGAGGGATGGGATAGATGATCCCGGCGTGCAGAAGTTTCAAAACTTCCTTCTTCACGACTTCCCTCATCGCATTGTTTAGCCTACGCTGAGGCTCCCTAGAAGGTGTAGAAGCTGGATCTATGGGAATGCGATGGGTACAGAGTGCAGGGCTTACTCCCTTCAAGTCCTTGAGGGAGTACCCGAACGCCGAGCGGTGTTTCTCAAGCACCTTTATGAGTCTATCACTCTCATCCTGCGATAGCTTGTCGCTAATGATGACAGGGGCATCCCTGTCCTCATTTAGAAAGACATAGCGAAGGCCAGCAGGCAAGGGTTTTAGTTCTACGTGTGTCTTAGGTAGCTCCTCAGTTTCAAGTGGCTCAGAAGCGTCATCCTCTTCCTCTATAAAGTCGTGAACATTCTCTTCGAGGAATGACTCAAATGGGTCACTAGGTTGTAGGGATTTCACTTCCTCAGCTGGGTTAGGTTCTACCAAAGGTTCAACTATGGAGTTCTTAACCCAAGCTAATGGTATAGTGAGAAGATTTCTTCCTACTTTGGCTAGGAGGTTTCCTTCTGAGGTTACATCCTGTAGAAGGCCCTCGATAGGATGTCCTATAAGGAGGTCGAAATCTGATGTCTCAAAGACATAAAAGTCCAGAGCCATCTCAATCCCGTGGTGAAGGAGGAGAAAATCTCGTACTAGGCCGAGACTCTTGAGAATACGACCTGAGGGTGTTCTAAGAAGTTTTGATGTTGGGGCCAGCTTTCTACGACGTCCAAGGATATACGCGAAAGAACTGGACATGATGTTTGCCCCAACAGTCGGGTTATACAGGATGTCTACGGCTACCTTGCTTATGAAACTTCGAATGATCTGCGAAGGTGAGTCAATCCGAATGACTTCGGAAGAAAACTCAGACTCGTTTGACCATTCTGTGTTTAGGATGGACAAAAGTTCCCTCACGGTTTCGTTCAGAATTTCTTTCTCCATGTAAATGGAGGGGGTCTTTACCGTAGGCTTCTTCTGTATTGAGTAGTTCAAGGTATTTCCAAAATCTTCAAAAAGATCTTCCTCGAACTCAAACGGTAATCCGAGAGGTTGAGTTTCCTCTTCCTCAATGGATGGGGTCTCAGGAGCTAGACTGGGCAAGTCTATGGGCTCTATCTGGGAGTCTTCTTGCTCAGTCTCGGTCGCGTCAGCGGGAGAGTTCTCTCGAATGGCCGTTAGGACTTCTTTTGCTCTGGCCGGGGTTATGTGTAGGAATGAGCCCCCGGCTGCTATGTCTATGTACCGGGCATCTTCACTATTCAACCCAGACCGAAAATGCTGCATGAGCATATAGTCTGGGAAGCCTAGATCCGTTCCGGTTAGACATGAGTCCTGGAATCGGTCCCATGCTTTGGCGATTGTTTCCTTCTCTCGTTGCTGGAAGTTAATGATCTCCTTCCAAAGTGCACAAATCTGGTGAACAGGAAAGTATTCAAGACAAAACTTGTCCCGTAACTTTTCCCATTCACTGTTCGTTAGCCCAACAGTATGGTCATACCACTTCCTTGCTCTCTCTTTGGGAGAGAACGGGAAGAGCTTCCATCTAATCGTCTCCTGTGTCATGCCTGATATAACCAGACACGAGCAAAGCAACTCGAATTCGTGCAAGTGATGGTACGGGTTTTCACCATCACCTCCAGAGAAGGATATGTCCTGGACCATAGCTATGAAGGCAGGGCGAAGTTCATAGCTATCGGTTAAAATAAGATTTGACGAGGGGTGCGGCTCCAATAATTCGCCCTTTGGAGCAGAGAACTCATGAATTTGGGTGGAATTCATGGTTGAAAACAAAAATAAAAGAAATATAAAATAAAGGATATACGAGCAACCTTAGATCTTAGACAACAGCTACCGTTCCCCGGCAACGGCGCCAAAAACCTTGTTGACACCAGTGGTGGCAAACAGAAAGTCCGCAAGCGCACGGCTGTCATTCATCCCCATGCCAGGGGAGGGCAAGGAGAGGAGCCTGAGGAGGAGCAGCAGGTGGGGTCGTCGCCGACGGATCCTCCGGCTTGTCGGGCAGTGGTTCGGCGGAGCTGCGGGGAGAGTCTCCAAAAAGGAGACGAGGAAGCTTGAACTTGCGGCCAAGCTTTTTCTTTCCCATGGCGAGGGGGAGGGGAAGGCTTAGAAAGGAAGGTTCAAGTACAAATCAATCCAAGGGATTCGGTATTTAAAGACTCAGAGGCGACGCTTCATGCGAGAATCGAGGAACCGGAGCAGAGCAGTAAATGCTGCGTGCGCTGCTAAAGTTTCGAGAGACGTGCGGAGTGGGTTTTAAATGCATTGAGCAGTCGTTACATCAATCCTTGGTCTTCCAACTTCTGAGATGGAATGTTTCTTTATTATTATTATGGCCAATATTTTCTCTGACCTTATCATTCAGATGCAGGTTTCACCATTCAAGAGTTCGGGATCTTTTCTGGCTCTCGTTTACAAGTGATTGTCGAGGTATGACCATACCCAAAAATCACCCGAAGAGCAAAAAGACCCGAAGGCTACTCAAAAGATCAACCTTTTCTGAACAAGATAAGCTCGGGGGCTACTGTTGAGGCCATAATACCTGGGTGCCCGATCACGAGGATTGCCGACTACCGACTCCAAACGATGAAGACTCCGAACAAGACACGATGGCCAGATCGCAGAAGAAAACCCGATGATAGTTAGAGTCCTGTTAGGTTTAGGTCTGTTTTGTCTTGTAAGGCACGTCTCCCTAGATATAAATAGCGGGGGTCCTGTGCGTAGAGGGTATCTCCAATCTTAGCCAATACACCCGAGGGTACTTGTTACACCATTGTAATCTGTACTCGCCGAGGTAATACAAGCAGCAACTGGATGTAGGGTTACTACTCGATCTCGAGGGCCCGAACCAGTATAAAATCCCGTGTTTCTCTGTTCATCCACCGTGATCAATCTTCGCACAAGGCGGGGTGCTTGCCGGACAAATATCCGCCGAGTACAACCTCGACACCGACGTTTTGCCATTTGCGCAACATCAAAAGAAGCCATCCGCGGACGAGCAATTCGCCAGGTTCGTAGAAGTTATTCAAAAGTTAAACATACATGTGCCATTGCTGGATGCTATGCAAGTACCGACCTATGCGAAGTACTTGAAGGACATACTCAACAACAAACATCCACTCCCAAGTACTGAGGTCATAAAGTTGACGAGGAGTGCAGTGCTGCCATTCTGAACAAGGTCTCGGAAAAGAAGAAGGACCCAGGATGTCCCACCATCACATGCACAATCGGGACACAGCATTTCGAGCACGCACTCTGTGATCTGGGGGCAAGTGTCAGCGTCATGCCAAAGGTGGTGTTTGACCGCTTAAATTACACTACTTTGTCTCCTACTCCCATGAGACTGTAGCTGGCCGACTCCACGGTCCGCTACCTGGAGGGGATAGCTGAGGACATTCTGGTGCACATCCGGGATTGCTTTGTCCGTGTCGACTTTGTGGTACTGGACATGGACGTGAGCAACGACTCGTCGCTCATCCTTGGGCGACCCTTCTTGAGCACAGCAGACGCTCACATTAATGTGGGTGCTAGAGAAATCCAGCTTCACATTAATGGCAAGAAGGAGAAGTTTGAGTTCAGGCCGAAGGTGGAGCAATGCTCCATGATCAAGATCAAGTATGGGGGGAACAGTCAGAACGTCAAGGAAGTAGAGGTCACACCTCCAGAAAAGGACAGCTTGATAAAGTTTATAGAGAAGTTGTGGGAGAAGGAATTCCCCATCCAGTATCATACAAAGAACAAGAAGCCTATATGAGGTGCGAAAGCACAGGCGAATAAAACACCGGAACAAGCTGTCGACCGCCAGAAAAAGGTAAAACAGGTATGGCGGGTTAAATAATCTGTATCCTCATCTCCAGGGTTAGATGCTGCTTCCTCAAGTTAAATCTTATTCCCTCCATTCATCTATCCAAGGCCCATATTTTGTGGACTAAAAGACCAAGGAGAGAAATTGGACTCCTCACGTCATTTATTTTTCCTCGGTAAACCCCAACCACGTTTTTCTCCTCTGATCCCTCCCCATGCGCGCTGATCAGTTGCGGCTAGGAGTACGTGAATAAAAATAGGACTATTCGTATTCCCGTTGATCTATGGAGCAGCGGATCCGTTCGGGGAGGCCATCGTTCTACCCCCGAGGGTGATTATTGCGATGGAGCCATCAACGAAGCGTTTAGGGAATTAAACACCCATGTAAACCAAGAATGGGCCTTGCAAAGCTGAATTTTTTCAATTTCTTAATGGGCCCTGGATAGATGAATGGAGGGAGTACAACGGAGACGTCATCGCTCAACGACATAAAATACGAGTCCTGCGCTGACAGGTACATCGGTGTCAACAAAACAAGCTTGGGGGAGGACCCCCAATCAGGTAAGTTAAGGTAAGTATTACTAATAAAATTTTCTTCTAGATAAAGTTACTAGATGAGAGCTATCTAGGTTAGTCCCTTAATGTTTTGAGTCTATGCTTAAAATCTTTTATCCATGGATATGATGAATAGTTGCTCTTATTCCTCTCTTGTACCTATGTTTCATCCCGCTATTCTCCTAAGCCTTGAGTTTGCTGGTTGAGCATGATCTTTTCTGTTGTCTTGTCTATCTGTGCGTAGCATATGCAAGCTCTAGTCTAGGTTGTTGTTTGCTATGATATGATAAGACTTGAGTTACCTTAAGGCTTATACCAAGCAAGACTTGATAACCGGAGTTTTCTTTTAAAAATAAAATAAAAAGAGTTCCTTATGGTGATTCACATTCCTACCAAAGCCCATATTGTTTAAAACTCCTACATGAGCTACTTGCTTTTGCACTGAGTGTTGTCAAGGTCAATGAGATTTTTAGAGATTTACTTCATGCTTTTAAAGCCAAGATCACGCACACTCCACCATATACATGTTTCACTTCTACTCTGGAAGTAAGCATGACATTTATCCATCCACCAAATAAAAGCTCTACATAAAGTCTGGTACTCTTCCCCAACTTTATTGCGAAAGGAGACATGGGCTGATGAAAAGAAAATAAAATATATTGGAGACATGAAGGTCCAAGTACTTAAAAAAAGAAAGAGAGCACATGAAGGCTCTTTGTTCAAAAAGTAAAGCCATGTATCTAAAAAGCAACCTCTATAAGGGGAAGATGAACCTTAAAAAGGAGCTATCATACATCTTGCCATCCACACACGTGCACATCTTGGTTTGAGAGTATGATTTATTTTCTCTTTGAATCCTAATCTTGACTTTACAATATGTGCAATACAAGTATGCTATCCAGCTCTCCTAGCACAAGATCCACTCAGACAAGTGACATGAGAGTTGAGAGAGGAACTTGGTAAGGAAACACACCTTGAGTGACTCAAGAGTACCACCTAAGGAACTCTAACTTTTGAAAAATTCCAAAACCTCTGGTTTGACTGTCAAGTAAGGTAGATGGCAAGGTGCTTGGTCTAAGTCGTTCTGGCTACCAACCGTCCAAGACAAGGAGAAGCTACAAGCCCCATAAAAGGCCAAGGTAATAAGGGAAGTCTATTTTACCAGCTTATTCAATTCTTGGTAGAATATCTTGCTGAACCACTGGTACTTTTGAGGAGTAATGAGGAAGCAACTCCTGATCCACTGAGCCCAAAGTTTTAGTCTTTGCACGAGACGAGCAAAAGGCTAAGCTTGGGGGAGTTGTTGACGGTCCTTATAACAAAAAAATCAGACCGTCAATAGGCTTAGAAAACCAATAAAGATAAAGGCATAACTTACACATAAGTATTCAAATAATTTTATACCATGCATATCTAGAATATATTTGAGTACAGAGACTACGGTGCAAAAGATGGACAAAATTGGGCACAGGCCCAGGTCGGCCGACCTGGCTAGGTCGGGCGACCTGGCCGGGACCCCAATCGAGCCCATTCTCCACACAGGTCAAGAAGCACACTATGGAATGATCGTGAACGTTGATTCATGGTCGGTTGAAGTTAATGGTGAAAGATGAGTCACGTGTCTATCCCATGGATTGAAGGGCCCACAACCAGAGCTAAGTGTACCCAAACCGACAGAACCCACCTGGAACTGACCTCAGGACCCACATGTAAGTCTCCCAGAGGAAAATGGGCCCTAGAGGTGGTTGTGGAGAGTCGGCCGACAACCCTAGGTCGGCCGACCTTCCCGTGCGCCCGACTCAGCCCTTCTTTGACCTGCAACTGTAAACCGCCTTGGAGATTACATCTGAGCTGAGCAATGCTGAAGACGGTGGATCCAAGGATCGGCCGACCTGGGGACTTCGGCCGACCTGGGCCCACCTCCAAACGGCCTCAACCGCCTCTGGCCAGCTCCAACCGCCTATGTGATGCTATAAATACCTGCAAGGGGCGCCGTACTCAAACACACACTAGAAGAAGAGCTCTCCTTTGCTACAAGCTTAGTCTTAGTCTTAGTAGTGATAGTCATAGTATTAGATCTTCTGAAGGCTTTCGGAGGAGTCTCGGTAAGTTCTAGAGTTTAGTTCTTGTATTCTCTTACTTACTTGTAATACTCTGAGCTTAATGTATTACTTACTTGTAATACTTACTTGTATGCCTCGGTTATATCTTATCCACTTAGTATATACTACTTATGTCTTGCACCTTGTTCAAGTGAAGATATGCTATGACATTGGCTCAATGTGCCTTATGGTTGCTCTATTTATTAACATGATAGATAGAGTTGTATTTCATATTGCAAGCATGGTGTTTGGAATACGGAATACTGTTGAGGGTACCGCTGCCCCACGGATTAGTAGAGGTAGGCAGCAGGTGGTGACAGCCCTGTCCATCCTTTGTAATCCTCCACATTCGGGAGTGGGTATTAGGCCTTTATGATAAGACGTCCTACTGTCGTCCCTTGATGAGGGAACCACTTGATACCTTGATATGTCCTCTTGCACATAATCATTGATTGAGCTTGTATAGGGTATTGTAGTATATCCAAGTCCCATATGTATGATGCTAACGAATCCTTTGTAACCTTTACTAATGTACTATGACTACCCAAGACTACCTTAATGATGAGCAATGAACTTCTGTGTGTCGCATTACCCATTCATCTCTATATCATTTACCCCTGCTTAGATCATGGTACATTAATGTTGTTGTAAGTAAATGCATTGGATGGCACCTCTCTTTAACTAAACGCTTTCCCTACGGATAAATAAATAACGATACTCTGGAATACTCCCGGGTGAAATGCTACAACGTACTTCTGTGCGCTTACAGAATATCTGTAACGTCTAGATTTACGATGAAGTGTCTCTAGTACCATCACTACTCTAAGTGGTGATGCTAAGAAATACCACTACTCTAAGTGGTGATGCTAAGAAATACCAACAACATCTCTTATGAAAACCAAGAAGCAGACTTAAATTGTTCGAAGCGAGATGAAATTCCTTCCCAAAAAATCAGAAAGCAATTCCCTCGTCTACTTCATGCAAGGTGCAAAGGAACTAGATGGTGAGGAAGCGCGAACCTTCCTTCGAGATAAGCACGAAAGAATCTCATCCAATGGCACTCCAAATGGTGGCAAAATCGACATCCATACCTTTGTGCTCGAGGAGGTCCATGTCGAAGGCTCGGGTATGAGCGAAGACGTGGTCCATGATGAGTGCGTAGGCTTGCATCTCTCATTGGCTATTGAGGTCGATCTCAAGATCCACCTCCATGGCTAGCGGCTCTGATTGCGCCTCGTGTTGGGCAACCCCTTCCTTGTGCATGGAGATGGGCGTGTCGTCTCTAGAGCGAGGGGTGCTTCCACTCCCGTGAGAGCGGTTGGAGCTTGAACCCGCCATTTTCTTGAGAGCACCGGAGAGGCTCCGGCCGAATTCCTTCATGGTGGCACGGACAAAAATACTAGCGCATGGGTTATGTTAGTGAGAACGAAATGAACAACCCGCGGACGCGAACTGTGGAAAGCTTGGGTAGACGACGCCAAGCGGGTGTAGCATACTTGCATGAGCGAATGCGAGAGTGAGAGCGAGCGCGAGTGTGAAGGTGAGAGCTTTGAGCACAAGTGAGAGAGGGAATGAAGAAGAGAGTGTGTGAGGAAGAAGAGGCTCTACCGGGCTCTATTTATAGAGCAAGGAGCTCAAACGGTTGGGAAAGGGGGAGAGGGCAATGGCTAGTAGCTGTTGGAGGTGGGCCAGACCGAGCAACGGTCGGCCGGGGTCGGCCGAACTCTTGCTGGGCCACCTGTCAGCCTCCTTTTCCTGTTGCTTCCAACGGCTCTCTTGACCCTATTTGCTTGGTGGATGAAAACAGGAAACATTCGCAGGGGATTAGGAGAAAGAAATAATATATTTTTCATGCAAAGTTTTTAAATTAATTAAATTGCTGAAAATAAAAAATTATTATGCAGGTATTATTCACACATGAGATTTCATAATTAAATTTGAGGGAAATTAAATATGGGGTAATTATCAATTTACCTTTTGGTGAGGACGCGTCGTTTTAAGTCCGGCGGTCAGACTCTCCTCATATCGATTAATACGATACATCCGGGCTCGGAGGAGCGGGCGCGGATGTCTTGACTCTCCACACCTGCTTGATCTTCTTAGGCTTAGCAGGTGGTGCGGGAGGAGTCGATGTGGACTTCGGGGCTGGAGTCTTCTTCTTTTTAGGCTTCTAGTTCTTCCAGAGCCTCGAGTGATCCTCATTTCTGCTCTCCTCCTTTTCCCAGAAGGAGATCATGAATTTGATGAGGATGTCCATTTGTGGGGGTTGCGGTGTGACCTCGGTCTTCTTTGTGTCATGCTTGTTCCTCGCAAGCTTGATTTTTACCATGGAGCATTGCTCCTCTTTGGGACGGAATGTGAACTTCTCTTCCGTGCCATTGAAGTTGAAGCAGATTTCTTTGGCCTTCACATCAATCTGGGCACCCGCGGATGAGCAGTGCATCCTACATTGCACCCATGTTGAGCGGTATGAAGTCAACGGGGATGATTTGTCCCCTGACTTCTACCAGCACGTTCTCCACAGCGCCCACCAGATAGCGGACCGATGAGTCAGCTAGCTGGAGGGCAATCGTCGTGGGGCGGAGGTTCTTGAGTTCGAACTTATTTGCGATAGCTTCTGACATCATGCTGACACTGGCCTTGAGGTCACATAAGGCGTGACTAAACTTGTAGTCCCCGATGATGCACGGGACTGCCGGGCATCCGAGATCTCCCTTTTTCTCCCAGGATTCTTTCTTTCCTCGTGTCTGCTGCCCTGCAGTGTTAGGATTGGGCGGAGTGTGAGTGGTCTTACCACCCCTCACACTCACCATATTAACATGTTCGAAGGTAGTCTGGGTTGCCCTGGGATCTTTCCTTCGTCGGATACAGGACAGGCAGCGGCCAGTTGAGTCAATAGAGTTTCAATCATCTTATTGAAACTCAGCTGATTTTTGAAAGTAGAGGAGAGAGTTTCCATTTTTATATTTATGCTCTCTAGGGTTTTCTCATTAGAGGCAAGCTTTTTAGAGAGGTTTTCAGTTATTTTTACTTGCCCATAAATGATATCTTTTAAGGAGGGTTTATTGAAATTAAAATTTGAGTTGTAGTTACCTCCTTGGTATTGTGGGCGTGACTGGTTCCATCCGTGACCTCCTTGAGGACGATACCCGTTGTTGTTGTTGTTGTTGTTGTCGTTCATGTATGACACATGTTCACGGGTCAAAGGGCAGTCGTTCCCCAAATAGTCCTCGTTTAAATAGACTTTGCAATCGAGCTGCAAGTCTGCCATGTGGACGGCGTTGGGGACTGGCTCCTTCGCCTTGGCCTTGTCCTCCATTTTCTTGAGGAGGAGGTCCAGCTTGGCTGCGAGCATGTCCGTCTCCTTGACGGTATGCATGCCGTGAGCGTGGGGTTGGAGTCATTCTTCGTCCCACCCTTGATTGGCGACCATCTTTTCGATCAGGGCATTATCTCGTGTAAGGGTGAGATCAAGGAAGGCCCCTCCAGCAGCAGCGTCGAGGTGACAACGGGAGTTTGTGTTCAACCCGTTGTAGAAGCTTTGTAGAATGAGCCAGCCCTCCATACTGTGATGGGGGCAAGTGAAGATGTACTCCTGGAGGCTCTCCCATGACTCAGGGATGGATTCCATCCCCAATTGCTGGAAGCTAGTGATATTCCCATGAAGGATGTTGGGTTTGCCCAACAGGAAGAATTTGGCGAGGAACGCGGCCTTGCACTTCGCCCATGTGTCGACAACATTTTTGTCTTTGTAAAACCATTGCTTTGCCTTCCCCAAGATGGAGAAGGGAAACAGACAGAGCATGATAGCGTCTTTGGTGACACCGCGTATGGTGACGGTGTCACACTGTGACGCCCAGCCCAATTTGGATATGGCTCGATAGTGGCCCATGATTGCAGGTGCACATATTTAGTACCACATTACTAGTTGAGCAAGGGTGGAACCAGCTTATAAGCCTTTGTCCTCCAGCCATAGCACCTTCGGGTTAACCCTTTTACATGAAGCGAGGATGAAAGTGTAAGCAGGGTGCTATGTGTAAGTGAGCGAGCCCCTACGGAAGGGCGGCGCTGTGCGATGTTGAAGGGCAGGGTGTTACAAGTGGTATCAGAGCCGACGCTCGCGGTTGCGCGTATGGGCGCAGTGTGCAGGCATATGGCGCATGGCGTGTGTGGGCCTGGGATGGGACACACGGCATGGCATATGTCGGGCCCTGGACGTACGGTCGTGCGCTAAGAGGGGGTGGTCTGCTGGAACATTTGCCCAAGTGTGGGTGAGCTGGACCGACGAGGACGTCGGGTTCTTTGGGGGGGGGTGTATGTGACACCCGGCCCAATTTGGATATGGCCCAATTGTGGCCTATGAGTGCAGGTGCACATGTTTAGTACCACATTGCTAGTTGAGCAAGGGTGGAACCAGCTTATAAACCTTTGTCCTCCAGCCATAGCACCTTCGGGTTAACTCTTTTACACGAAGCGAGGACGAAAGCATAAGCAGGGTGCTATGTGTAAGCGGGCGAGCCCCTACGGAAGGGCAGTGTTGTGCGGTGTTGGAGGGCAGGGTGTTACACACACAGGCTGAGGAAGTGCTAGAGGTGCGCGTTGGCATCCTCGTTCGGCTTGCCACAGAATGGGCTAGCCTGCACCATGTTGATGAGGCTGGTCTTGAGCTCGAAGTTGACGTCGCCCACGTCGACAGCGGGTCCCTTGGACACGTTCTCCCTGGACGGAGAAGAGTACTCCCAAAGCGTCTTCTCAACCATGGGAATGTGCGACTGGTGCTGGGATAACTGGTTCTTCTGCGGGGAGAACGGGCTGAGGAAGAACAGCACGAGCGTGGTTCCTTCTCAGGAGAGTCTCGGGATCTTCAATGATGTTTGTCGGCAGGGAGAAACCGGTCATGCACTACCCTGTTTTCATCAAGAAGGAGAAAACATAGCAAAGTTAGCATGTATAAGCAATGACCCTATCTTATACATAAATCTTTAAGCATGACTATCTTGTAAATTCTTTTTCACCATTGCCATCGTCGACAACAGCGCCAGAAATACTTGTTGGCATTTCTTAACATCGCCACTAGGTTTGTTAGGCCTGGCAACGCCCCCTTAGAATTGCCTCTGGTATCTCATTATATTTTGTTTCTGCAAGCGCACAGAAATACTATTGTAGCATTTCACCCATGAGTATTCATGGGTATCGTTATTTATATTTTCCCAAATGATGGCATTTGGTGTCAAAGCAATTACTAGATGGTCATTCTCAAGAGATTATGATAAAGTCATACAGGGGTAAAAGATAATATCGAGGTAATGCAACATATCATCTAAGAAGCCTAACTCAAGAATAAAGAATAAAGAATAAAGAATAAGTCCTAAGGTTAGATGGAGCCTGGCAAAGAATCTTAAGGCATTATATAAGACAGCATAGGTTATACAAGATATACAATGGACTTAGTTCTGAGCACCTAGGAACACATGGGGAGACCTGATGAGGACATCAACACCAATCATACGTCCACGCCGTCCACGCCGACACCTGCTGGTCCTATTACTCGTGCTCATGCTCGAAAACTTAATCATCAAGTGAGGTCCTTCTTGAGCTCTTGTCCATCCTGTTTAGATCTTGGAGACACGTGCACTCTTGTTTTGATTAGGAATCAAGGAGAAGACCAAAAGGGAAAAGGAATCGCGTA
This sequence comes from Alloteropsis semialata, assembly GCA_004135705.1. NCBI lineage: Eukaryota > Viridiplantae > Streptophyta > Magnoliopsida > Poales > Poaceae > Alloteropsis > Alloteropsis semialata. The sequence continues at coordinate 49,969,704 of CM014271.1, forward strand.
GGCTGGATTCGGACTGCAGCACACCTCCAACTCGTGACGGTCGCCACGGTTACATACGGAGTCGGATTGGGATGGTTCTGGACTTGTTGGAAAGCTGATCAAGTCTACGTTCATATGGTTCTGGTGTCATACACATATCTGTCCAGAAGCGACGTCAATGGCCCAAAAGATACCGAGAGGTCGTTCTGTCAAGGGTGCTGCGCCACCTTAAGTTAGCCCAATGGGCTTGTATTGTTTAGAGTCCAGTAGGGACACGTCCTAGGGTTGGAGCACGACCCAAACTCTCCTTTGGTCGTCCTCCTCACGTCATATATCCCGTAGCCGTCACCAGGAACACTTGGGTTTTGTTTAGATCAAGTTTAGCCATCGCTACTTGCTTGTAGGCGCGCGTGCTGATCCAGTCGCCCGTCTCCTTGTCTTCGGAACCCCACTCTTATTAAGATTCAGTTTGAAACCTTCAATTTTATCTTGCAATTTCAGTGCTTGTTTCCTCGTTCTTGCTAGTTCTTCGATTGCTTGCAGGACGGGAGCCCTAGTGGCTGGTTGTCGCGCTCCACAAGATCGTGATAGCTTTTTGGAAGTGGTGTATCGGTCGCTAAGGCGCGGTCTTGGAAGGCTGTAGTCGGGCCGTGAACGTCATCTCCATCTACCAATCGAGTTATCTCACACCTCTCATCGAAAGATCGGCCACAAACCCTAGCGGTTTCATATCAATTGGTAATCAGAGCAAGGTTTATCGGTGAGAGACTTCCAATCCTTCGCTGTTTTTATTTTCCTATAGTACAGAAAAGCCAAAAAAATAGTAGATTCGTTTCCTGCAATCCTAAAACCTTTGAGCCGTGGCTAGCACATGTTGGTTAGGGCTTGTTGAGTTTTCGGTTGCATCGGTTTGGTTGAGCTGCTGGTTCTAGTTTTATTCCCGTAGAGTGTCGAGTTCTGGTCACGACTTCATCACAACACATGCTGCCATAGATTGTCCCTCTCTTTTGGCCAAGTCCTAGTAGAATTGGAAGTCCTAATCAGATTCCGTGATCCCTCTCTGGCCGAATCTGAGTAGGAATAGAAGTTCTAATCGGATCCCGTGATCCATCCCTTTTGGCCAAAACTGAGTAGAAATTAGGAGTCCCAGTCGGACTACGAATCAGTTCATCCTGTGTTTCAAATATCAGAGAAACCACGCAGCAAGTATTCATATCTAAACGTGTGGCTTACTTCAGAGAGAGAGAGAGAGAGAGAGAGTATCTTTTTTTTACCGGAATACCCCTACATTTTCTGGAAAAGTGTGTGTGCTGAATTGCTCTCTGGCAATCTTCTTGTTCATATAATCAGTTTTGAGTGTCCCCTGAAAAAAAAAAGAAAAAAAAAGAGAAGGAAAAAAAAAGCAAAAAAAAAGAGAAGAAAAAAAAAGCAAAAAAAAAACAGAGAAAGAGAAAGGGGCTGATCTGTGTTATTTTCATTCACTTTGGGTGGTGTGTTGTGCTCTTCTTTGTGTCCAGGCTCGCTTCTCTAGCACGGTCTAGGCTAGGACCAGCACAGTACCGCCGGTTGAACGATTATTCAGCTTGCTTTTTGTAACTAACGTGGTGCTAGTTCGTTCCTTGTTTCAGCCCACCTATAGCTCCACAAATTCTACAGCTTGTCAGGTCTTGTGCTGCGGCACCGATACACTTCATCCATTGCTGCAGACTTGTTGGAAGACGACCCCTCCTGTCAGGCAAGGTAAGAATTGATAAGAACGTGTGTAACAAGTGGAGAGCGAGCGACTTGCTGTAGCTACATCCTAGTAGTTGTAGGGCTTTTATTTCTTCACTTGGCTTCTTGTTGTCTTTGTCTTTGAACCATGCCAGGGTCCGACGAAGATAACGGAATGGCACATTCACCTCGCACAAAGGGCATCATTCAACATTTTGAAAGGCAAGTGAAGCTGCACACGGAGGGACTGGATAACGACGTGCAGGTGACAAATGAAAAGCTTGGGCAGTTGGAGGATACGCAGATTGCTACAAACAACAAGCTTACAAGTTTGGAGAAGTCTGTTGCTGCTGTGGACAAAAGCCTTGCTGCTCTTCTAAGGCGTTTTGATGACCTCCACAACGATAATAAAGAGAAGCACAAAGAAGAAAAGGAGGAAGATCGAGATGACAAGCATAAAGAAGAGAAGGAGGAAGATCAAGATGACGATGAGTACACAGCTGATACTGAACATGATGATAGAGACACTCGTGATCGACGTCGCCTACGTCACAACCGTAGAGGTATGGGTGGCCACCGCCGACGCGAGGTACATAATAATAATGATGAAGCTTTCAGCAAGATCAAATTTAAAATACCTCCTTTTGATGGTAAATATGACCCTGATGCATACATTACATGGGAGATTGCTGTTGATCAAAAGTTTGCATGCCATGAATTTCCTGAGGCTACACGTGTTAGGGCTGCTACTAGCGAGTTTACAGATTTTGCTTCTGTTTGGTGGATAGAATATGCCAAGAAAAATCCTAATAACATACCTAAAACTTGGGATGCGCTAAAACGAGCCATGAGAGCTAGGTTTGTTCCATCTTACTATGCCCGTGATAAGATAAATAAGTTGCAGCAATTGAAACAAGGTGCTAAAAGCGTAGAAGAATACTATCAGGAATTACAAACGGGTATGTTGCGTTGTAAATTAGAGGAGGAAGAGGAACCTGCTATGGCTAGATTTTTAGGCGGGTTAAATCGGGAAATTCAGGATATCCTCGCTTACAAAGAATACAATACCGTAACCAAACTGTTTCATCTTGCTTGTAAAGCTGAAAGAGAAGTGCAGGGACGACGTGCTAGCGCAAGGACTAATGTTTCTGCAGGGAAAGCTAGTTCATGGCAGCAGCGCACGACCACAACTCCGTCTTCACGTACTCCTGCACTATCATCCAGTGAGAACATGCGAGCTGCCCCCGCCAATTCAAGTGTGAAGACAACGCAAAAGCCGGCTGCGAGTACTTCATCCGTGGCATCTACCGGTAGAACCAGCAACATACAATGTCACCGGTGCAAGGGATATGGACATGTGATGCGTGACTGTCCAAACAAGCGTGTTATGATTGTCAAAGATGATGGTGAGTGTTCATCTGCTAGTGATTTTGATGAAGATACACTTGCATTGCTTGCGGCTGACCATGCAGGTAGTGAGGAACACATAGAGGAACATATTAATGCAGATGATGCGGGGCACTATGAGAGTTTGATCGTACAACGGGTGCTTAGTGCACAAATGGAGAAGGCAGAACAAAATCAGCGACACACTTTGTTTCAAACCAAGTGTGTCATCAAGGAGCGTTCGTGCCACATGATCATTGATGGTGGTAGCTGCAACAACTTGGCAAGCAGCGACATGGTACAGAAGCTTGCCCTCACCACCAAACCACATCCGCATCCCTACTACATCCAATGGTTGAACAACAGTGGTAAGGCAAAGGTAACTAGACTTGTGCGAATCAATTTTGCCATCGGTTCATACAAAGATATTGTTGAATGTGATGTTGTTCCTATGGAAGCTTGCAATATTCTGCTAGGTAGACCTTGGCAATTTGATAGGGATTCAATGCATCATGGTAGATCAAATCAATATTCTTTTCTATACCATGATCGAAAAATTGTGTTGCACCCTATGTCTCCTGAAGCTATTATGCAAACCAATGTTGCTAGGGCTGCTAAAGCAAAGATTGAGAGCAATAAAAATGACCAATCTGTTGTTGATGACAAAGATGAGATAAAACTGAAAGGACGTTGTATGCTTGCTACGAAATCTGATATTAATGAGTTCAATACATCCACCTCTGTTGCTTATGCTTTGGTATGCAAGGATGCTTTGATTTCAATTGAGGATATGCAGCGTTCTTTGTCCCCTGTTGTTGCTAACATTTTGCAG
>CM014271.1:49988732-50003732 GCA_004135705.1 Alloteropsis semialata
CGCAACCTTAGCTTGATCAGAATTCAGACATTTCAACAATAAATCCTCAGCTGTCCGACGATACAATTCACCATCAACCAAAGTAAATTTAAATACGCATCGTCGGACTTTTCTGTCAACTTTATGACTAGGATTCTGCAAATATTCAATAATGGGTATTCTCCAAACAGCAACTTCGTCCTTATCAATTTTAAACTGCCCATTAGCCGAAGTGCTACTGTCAGCGGACGAACCGGTTTCACCGGTTCTGGAAGCGGTTTTACCAAAATTTCTGGTGACACCGGTTTCTGAATCCGGTGAAATCGGTTCTTCCTGGGCAGAGGACTTTGCTATGCAAAGTGTCGGCTTTCTTTCATAAAAATTTCTTTTCTGAATATCATAGCCAGATACTTGCTGAGCCAGAGCATTTGCCCTTGAATTCTCATCTCTTGAAACATGATATATAGAAAATTCATCAAATTATGTCTAAGCATTTATCAAGATATCATTTAAAAATCCATCGAAGTTTTGGTACACCTTATTAACTTGCTGTACAACTAGCAGAGAATCACCAAATGTTTCTACATGTTTTACTCCCATGTCATGCAAAATTTTTAGCCCGAACAATAAAGCTTCATATTCGGTTTGATTATTAGTACAATCATTTTTTAATCGGTAAAGAGCCTCAAATTCAGCACCATTTGGTGATATAAAAACAATACCAATACCACAACCACTCTTACAAACCGATCCATCAAAATGCAATTTTCATGGGGTAAAAGTAATATAACCGATATCTAAATCATTATCATTAATGCTATGCTCAACAATAAAATCAGCAACAATTTGGCCTTTCATAGATTTCAAAGGTTCATAAGCCAAATCATATTCAACGAGAGCATAAGCCCATTTACCAATTCTACCACTCAAAATTGGTCTATGCAACATATACTTGATAATATCGGTTTGACAAGCTACTATGCAAGTATTGGATAATAAATAATGCCTCATCTTGGTACAAGCATAATATAATGATAAGCAAAGCTTTTCAATAAATATATACCTCGTTTCGGCATCCAATAATCGACGACTTGCATAGGTAATAATATGTTCCTTTCCTTCGGTTTCTTGAGTCAAAACAGCCCCAATTACTTGATCTTCGGCGGCCACATACAATTTAAATGGAATTCCTCTCCTAGGAGCTTTCATAACCGGCGGTGAAGACAAGTAATATTTAATTTTCTCAAAGGCTTCTTGCTATTTTGCCCCCCAAGTAAATTCGACTTCATCTTTTGACCGAAGAACAGGAGTAAAAGCATTATCCTTCCCAGTCAAATTACAAATAAATCTTCTCAAATAATTCACCTTGCCTAGGAATTTCTGCAAATCTTTCTTGCATGTAGGAGCTTTAATCTTTCTGATAATATCAATTTTCTTAGGATCTATCTCTATGCCCTTTTCATGAATAATAAAGCCTAAAAACTTTCCAGCTGACACACCAAATGCACATTTAAGTGGGTTCATCTTTAATCCATATCAACACATTCTCTCAAAAGCAAGCCTTAAATTAACTAAATGAGGTTTTAAACCAGCCGATTTAACAACAATATCATCGATATAAACTTCTATGATTAAGCCAAGCAAATCATGAAAAATTAAATTCATTGCCCTTTGGTAAGTAGCACCAGCATTTTTTAAACCAAAGGTCATGACTACCCACTCAAACAAACCAACAAAACCTGGACATATGAAAGCAGTTTTGGATATATCCTCTTCGGCCATGAATATCTGATTGTAACCAGCATTACCATCAAGAAAACTAATAACTTTATGTCCAGAAGCATCATTAATAAGCATGTTGGCTATAGGCATAGGATATTCATCTTTAGGAGTAGCTCTATTAAGATTTCTAAAATCAATGCAAACTCTGAGCTTACCAGAATCCTTCTTCTCAACTGGCACAATATTAGATAACCATTCAGTATAACGACAAGGCCTAATAAAATTCGCATCCAACAACCGATTAATTTCTTCTTTAATCCGGTCATACATATTAGGATTGAAACGCCTAGCAGTTTGTTTAAAAGGCCTAAAACCAGGTTTAATAGGCAACCGATGCTCAACTAACTCGTGGCTTAAACCTGGCACCTCTTGATAATTCCATGCAAAACAATCATCATATTCTTTCAATAGCTCGATTAATTCAATAATCAGCTTCCAAATTTTATTTACAAACGTCGGCCTAGGTACAGTGCCATCACCAATATCAATTTCCTCTAAAGGATCAGCCGACATAAAGCCTTGTCCTAATTTACTCATGTCATCAAAGTCTTCAATGGCCTTACACATATCGTTCTTTTGGGCCCGATAGTGCTCAAGTCTCTGCTGCAACCATTCTGAATTATTCATTGATTCACAACAAATGGTTTAGCCGATACTCAACCGGCTTTAGAACAGCAGGCACAAAGCCATCCCTAGTACAGCTGATTGTTGACGGTCCTTAAGTACCACTTTTGGCCGTCAACTCCTGCAGAAAATATGTCAAATATAATCACCAAACATAGTGATAGGGTTTATATCTAATCAATTCCACGAGTTTTGGTGAATATGTGAGAGCAGGGACTAAATGGCAAAAGAGGAGGATAATTGGGCTCAGGGCCAGGTCGCCCGACCTCCTTAGGTCGGCTGACCAGGGCCCAAGCCCAATGAAGCCCATCTTTGACCACAGCAAAGAAACACACTCTAGGACCATCCTAGCCACTGATTCCATGACGGTCAACAGCTCTACGCCATACCCGTACGTGGAGGATTACAAAGGACGGACATGGCTGTCATCACCTGCCGCCTACCTCTACTAATCTGTGGGGCTATGAGGCAAACGAGGGCAGATATACATCTAAGCACCACGTTTAAGATAATATTGGCTATGCTGACCTTGATCAAAGATTAAGATACTTTACGAATAAAGCAACGAACCCACAAGCACAATAAAGAACTCAACTTTCTATAACTCAGACCTAAATACTTAGTTGAAATCCCGGATACTTACTAAGAAGCTTGCATCCGTCGAGGCACAGGTGAAGGGTCGCCGACACGCCGGGACTCCTCCAGACTCTCCCTCATTCTCTCTGTATTTCTACTCTAGATAAGAGGAGGGCTTCGCATTTGTTGATGGTCCTTAAGTGCTATTTTTGACCATCAAATCCCAAATATAAACACCAAACATAGTGGTAGGGTTTATTACTAACTATTTCCACGAGTTCTGGTGTTTTAACGTGTTGTGTAGGATTTAATATTATTAACTTGAGAAGGATCCAAAAATGTCGTCAACACAAACTATCTCAAAATCCCAATTGAAGTGTACCACTGCATGGAGCTCGTCGAGACGATTTCAATAGATATATTATATATATATATTTTGGAGTTGGGAATAAAAACATATGAAAATATGAATATAACTGGCAGCGCTGACGTTAGCATGACATCAGCACTGCCAGTTCTAGTCGCATGGCTAGGCGCGGCCCACGCGACCCTACGGCCCAGGCAAGGAGGCAGCCCGGCCCAACAAAGGCCGGTGCGCGCGCTCATCCCCGCCTGGGCGTGAGAGGTGGCTGGGCGGGCCAGGTGGCAAGCAGCCACTGGCTGCTGCTGGCCCGCGGCGCACACGCGAGGAGGGAGGATGCGCAAGCGCTGGACCTGGGGTACGTGGCGCCACGGGACAGGCTGAGGGCTGGTTTTGCGGGAGCAGGCACGGTTCAGGGGGGCTGGTGACCGGTTTTCCTCCCCTAGCCAGCGGTTTTGCCTCGGTTCTCCTCGGTTTCGTCATCAGCCAACATACAGAGCAGTTAGAGGATCCGGTTTTCTCTGGTTTTGGCCTATTCCTACGTGGTTTTTCATAGTTCTTGCCCCCACCGCCTCTGGGAGGTCGGTTGGCGTACAAGTGGAGGGAGGAGAGGAATTGGGGGAGAATATTCCCCTAAAATCCATGGAGCATCTCCACATCCCCAAGGCACTTTCTCCACTATGAATAGAAGGCCCCTCTCCCTCATTCAACACACAAGGAAGTGAAGCAAAGCTCAAGGCAAATATCCAATGTCGTGTTAGAATAGGTGAGAGGTGAGGTGAGAGTCCGGGAGAAGCCAGGGATGTCGGCTCCTCTCCTCTTCTTGTACCTCGGTGGATGCAGCTCAGGTTCGAGTATCATCCGAGTATTTTCTTTGTATTTCTGGACTAATATTTAATTAAGTTCAAGCTTTACTTTATTTACTTGTGGCTCCTCGCTGTGATAAGTGCCTTAGTACTTGCAAAGCTAAGATAGTATTTAATTGAGTAGATGGATGTCTAGTCTGTTGAATACCTTGGAGTGCGCCTAGTGCCACTGATTTATAGTGGTAGCCCCAAGTGGTGACAGCCCTGACAGCCTACGTAGTCCACCACGTGAGAAGCACTAGAGAGTAGTAGGACCATTGCTTGGCTTGCCTAGCCCCCTTCTCATCCCTTTCCGGGCTAGGACGGTTGAGTGTCCCGAAGCAAGTAATACAGTAAACAACTTGAGCTATCCTTTGATTATCCAGAATACTTAGAAATAACCCTCTCAACCTTCTACACATATATCACTTCTATTGTCCTTGGTCGTTCTTAACTCGTCACTAGTACACACGCGTTCCCTATGGATTCAATACTCTGGAATACTCTCGGGTGAAAGCTACATCGATATCCGTACACTTGCGGATTTATCTGTGATCGTTAAAAATACCAACAAGCTTTCTAGCACCGTTGCCGGGGACGGTTGTTGTACTAATGTCGAACTGAGTTCGCCCATGTATCCCCATTCCATACCATCACATCATTCATTTTATCTTTACCATTCATTTTCATCACTACCCATCCATCGTTCACATAAAAAAAACTAGCAAGAGCATGTTCTTTGGTTAAGTTTTCCCTCGGGTATTTTTGGTTGCTAACCATTACAGGTTGACACTGAAAAGAACGACGGATCTACGATGCTTAAGAACATGAGAGCTACATCATTTGCAACACCTTGGCAAGTTTTGGTGATGGAACAAATTCAAAGGAGGCCAACACACACTTGATTTTGTTGTCCCACGACACAAAAATCCAAGTGTGGGGGAGGTTTGCACGTATGCCACGATAGGTTCCATTATATTACCAAATTTCGATCATTGGTTTATAAATGATGCTAGTTCATGTATCCTTTCTTGCTACAAATTTTTTTTAAAAAAATCCCAAATGCCTGCCTGGAGGTAACCAGGCATTATCCCTTGCATTTCGAAACATTCATGTTGCACATCATATTTGTTTTGAAGCATTCATGTTGCACATTATTTGCAAGCAAACTCTTGTGCCTTCTTTTTGAATGGGTGGCTCCTCGGCTTTGAACTGTATTCAGGCACTGTGCCTAGTCTAGGTGGGTGGTGAAATCTTTCATCACCTATCTATTCGGGTTCCTAGTCCAACTCATTGCAGCCCCTACAAGGTCGGTTAATTGCCAAACGTGGTTGGTAGACCGATCAATAGGGTTAAATGGGACTGACTCCCACCACGTCATTTAGATCAAAAGGTAGTTTGCGCTTTGAGAAACACCATGCCTCGAGTTTCTTGCAAATTGCATATCATGTTTTGATTCTCCCTCATTTGGATTTTCCAATCACCCAGTGTATTTGTTTTGATCATACATTTTTTAAATTAGTTCGCATATTTATTCCCCAACCATGATTTCATTTAAAAAGAAACAAAAAATATAGCCGGCGAGGCTCAGTGGGATTAGGACATCTGGGTGTGCAAGCCATAGCGTCGTTGCACCTTGGTAGTCCCCATATTCCTCCTGGTTTAACCTAGCCTTGCATCCTTGGTTCTTGTGCATGCTTTCATGAGAAAAGGTGTTTGTTGTGTGCTCGTGTTTTGCATTTGTACCAGTTACTTGTTGGGGCATCCCATCATTTAGCGCACACATGTTTTCCACGCGCAACCACCTCACCAGTAATGATGTCAACAAGGAGCTACCGCGATGGCAATTCTAAACATGTCATCATCCAAGGCCAGCGGTAAGTACACTAAGGTAAGTGTCATGTCTTGCTTTTGACTTTAAACAAAGCCCTTCCGGGAGGTAACCCGAACCTCACCATTTGTATACTCATGTTTATCTCTTTTTGAAAATAGCTTGATCATGTTCTCATGCTACCTTTATCTATGCTCGTATTCTCTGGTTTGAATGTATCCATGGAATACATTCATAGGCTTTTTTAAATTAAGCATGGTACTTAGGTTAAACAGCCTGCTTTAATTAAATTTGACATGGTGTCGAGTTTGATTGATGAACCTTGGAGTAATGCTTTTATAGATATTGGTTGTATATAGGGACTAACCCTTGTAGAAAAATTTTCAAATCTGAATGGGTAAGTTTTCAAAGCTTGATTCAAATTGGAGACAAACCAAGGCATTAGATGCGCTGCAACAAATTTTGCACAACAAACAAGGATGCACATCACCTTTCGAAGGTTCACTGTGAGTATATTGCGAAACACCCTTGTGATCATGTTGATGCAATTTAAATTCAGCCTTGTTTGAGTTATGTGGTGAAAATAAAATTTGAAAAAAAAGAGAACCTCATGAAAATAAATATCAAAATAATGGCAAACAGGATCTATGATTAACGATGTTAAGGATCAATCTATTTTTAAGTGTGGATGTGAACAATTGGCTGGAAGGCAATAATGATATATTCTCAATATAGTCCTTCAGGTATTTGTTGTCCACTAACTTGTTGCAGGGATGAAGTCATGACTAAAGGATGGAGAGCATAACTTCAACATTCAACACCTTTAGTCACATGGAAGAAATTTGCACGATGAAGCAAGATGAGCAATGGACAAATCTTTTGGCACTCTTAAGCTCAAATCTTGCATTCATTTGCAAGATCAAAGCTTGGGGGAACTTCACCAAGCAAGTATCCAAAACTCGTTGTGTTTTTATTCTTCCTTTAATCCCCCTACTAAGTTACTTTACAAGTTTGTTTGCCATGAAAAAAATTAAATCCATAAAAATTTGTATAACTTGAAAACACCAAAAACATTTGAATTCGAATAAAGATCAGGCTCCCTGGTTTGTAAGGCCAGTAGAGCTGTTGTTTTGTTTCCACCTTATTCTGAATAAATACAGGTACAAGATCAAGTGTGGGGGGCTCTCGGGCTTCTCCATGTTCATACATTTAAGACCACCCACGACTACGCACGCAACATCGCAAGGACCGACATGAAAAAGATCTCGAGGGCTGGGCACCAAAGGGGTTCGAACGAATTCTTTCAACCTAGGACACTCCGGCACACCTCGTCTTCCACTTCGTCCAATGTGATGGTTTGCATGCCAATCCCTCACTCACTCTCACTCATGAGTTTAAGCATAATCTTAAGATGATCATTAAAATTAACCTCAAGTGAAACTTGTGCTCCTATGGTCCCTATGCTCATCCTTGATTGGCTTGCATATTCTTTATTCATTGCACACACACCTGTTGCTTGTGAACATATACCTTTAGGAAAACATGCTATCTAATTGGTTGATGAATGAGATATGGTATGATAAGAGAAATCTTGCTCATTCTGTATAAAGTACTTGGGATGTTTTTCTTGCAAAAGTTTAAAATCAGTAGCCTTGCAAAGCTCCTCAATGATATCCCATTGCTACCAAAGCCATATGTTGCTCACACTGAAAACCTTATACATATGCTGCTTGTTATTGCATTGAGCTTTGTCAAATTGTTGTGACAATATATGTGATGCAAGTATGCTTTATCTTTACCCCTGCCATGAGCTCCACATAAGCCTTTGTAGAAGTAGCATGAAAGGTAGCAAGTTAATGCCTTGGTGAGGAATCATACACATTGAGCGATTTGAGAGAATCAATTGAGAAGCTAGGTAAGGTTATTGTTTTGAAAATTTATGAAAAACCCAAGTCGCTTAACAGAGGAGTGGAGGTGACTTGAATCAAGGCCGTTCCGTTCTTCAACCATCCAAGATGACAAGATAGACATTTCAAACTTCACAAGTACAGGTATGTCTTGGAATAATTCATATGCTTGCATCATATCAAAAAGTTATGTTGTTCCACCTTAGTCTTTAAACTTTACTCGAGGACGAGTAAAGGCTAAGTGTGGGGGAGCTTGTTGACGGTCCTTAAGTGCTATTTTTGATCATCAAATCCCATAGAAAACATGTCAAATATAAACACCAAATATAGTGGTAGGGTTTATTACTAACTATTTCCACGACTTCTGGTGTTTTAACGTGTTGTGTAGGATTTAATATTATTAACTTGAGAAGGATCCAAAAATGTCATCAACACAAACTATCTCAAAATCCCAATTGAAGTGTACCACTGCATGGAGCTCGTCGAGATGTATTATTTATATATTTCAGAGTTGGGAATAAAAACATATGAAAATATGAAAATAACTAGCAGCGCTGACGTCAACATGGCGTCAGCACTGCTAGTTCTAGTCGCATGGCCAGGTGCGGCCCACGCGACCTTGCGGCCCAAGCAAGGAGGCGGCCCAGCCCAGCAGAGGCCAGTGCGCGCGCTCGTCCCCACCTGGGCATGAGAGGTTGGCGGGCGAGCCAGGTGGCAAGCAGCCACTGGCTGCTGCTCGCCCGCGGCCCACACGCGAGAAGTGGGGACGCGCAGGCGTGGACCTAGGGTATGTGGCACCACGGGACAGGCTGAGGGCTGGTTTTGTGGGAGCAGGCATGGTTCAGGGGGGCTGGTGACCGGTTTTCCTCCCCCAGCCAGCAGGTTTGCCTCGGTTCTCCCTAGTTTTGTCATCAGCCGACGTATAGAGCAGTTAGAGGATCCGGTTTTCTCTGGTTTTGGCCTATTCCTACGTGGTTTTTCATGGTTCTCGTCCCCACCGCCTCTGGGAGGTCGCTTGGCGTACAGGTGGAGGGAGGAGAGGAATTGGAGGAGAATATTCCCCTAAAAACCATGGAGCATCTCCACATCCCCAAGGCACTTCCTCCACTATAAATAGAAGGCCCCTCTCCCTCATTCAATACGCAAGGAAGTGAAGCAAAGCTCAAGGCAAATATCCAATGTAGTGTTAGAATAGGTGAGAGGTGAGGTGAGAGTCCGGGAGAAGCCGGGGATGTCGGCTCCTCTCCTCTTCTTGTACCTTGGCGGATGTGGCTCAAGTTCGAGTATCATCTGGGTATTTTCTTTGTATTTTTGGAATAATATTTTATTAAGTTCAAGCTTTACTTTATTTATTACTTGTGGGCTCCTCACTGTGATAAGTGTCTTAGTACTTGCAAAGCTAAGATAGTATTTAATTGAGTAGATGGATGTCTAGTCTGTTGAATACCTTGGAGTGCGCCTAGTGCCACGGATTTGTAGTGGTAGCCCTAGGTGGTAACAGTCCTGACGGCCTATGTAGTCCACCACGTGAGAAGCACTGGAGAGTAGTAGGACCATTGCTTGGCTTGCCTAGCCCCCTTCTCATCCCTTTCCGGGCTAGGACGGTTGGGTGTCCCGAAGCAAGTAATACAGTAAGCAACTTGAGCTATCCTTTGATTATCCAGAATACTTAGAAATAACCCTCTCTACCTTCTACACATTTATCACTTATGTTGTCCTTGGTCGTTTTTAACTCGTCACTAGTACACACGCATTCCCTATGGATTCGATACCCTGGAATACTCTTGGGTGAAAGCTACATCGATATCCGTACGCTTGCGGATTTATCTGTGATCGTTAAAAATACCAACAACCTTGAATCTTCAATCTAGCTCGATGATGCTTAGCCCTGCCCCGAGCTCATGTATTTATAGCTTGGAGAGGCGGTTGTGAGTCGGTACGAGGAATCTGAGACGGTTTGGAGGTGGGCCCAGGTCGGCCGATCCGGTGGCGTTGGCTGACCATAGGATCCACCATCCTAAGTCGTGCACGGCGCAGATCTTCTCCTGGAGGAGGTTTGCAGCTACGGGTCAAGGGATGACCGGTTCGGGTGTGCGCCCAAGTCGGCCGACCTAGGGTGGTCGGCCGACCTGGAGTTGTTGCCTCTCGGGCCCAGTTTCTTCTAAGTGACTGCTCTGTGGGTCCTGAGGTCGGTTCTAGGTGGGTACGCTCGAAATGAGTACGGTTGAATTTAGATGTGGGCCCTTCAATCCATGGGTAGCTCATCTCTTGCCCTTGGTTTGAATCGTCATAGAATCAATGGTTGGAATCTCTTCTAGGTGTGTTTCTTCTGCATGGATGGAAGATGGGCTGGATTGGGCCTAGGTCCAGGTCGGCCGACCTGGTGGGGTCGGGCGACCTGGCCCTGGGCCCACTTTTGCTCATCTTTTCCCACTTTGTTCCTGCAAGCACATATACACCAGAACTAGTGGAATTGAAATTTATCATTAAGAGTCGCCAACAAGCTCCCCCACACTTATCCTTTACTCATCCCGAGTAAAGACTAAGGTTGTATCACAAGAATGATTATGAACAAACATATAGGTTATTGCCAAACTTTCAGGCTTAGTGGATTTATATGAGTGGCTAACACGTCTTCTTAGGTTATTGCAAAAAGGAACAACCTTTTTCATGTCATGATAACTCTCACCTCCAAGTACTTGGGTTTTCAAAATTTTGCAAAAGAAAACATTGCCTTGCTCCTCAAGGAGTTTCTCTCTATATCTCTCATTTTGGTGGTTGGAACAACACTCACTCTCTCCAAATTATATCTTTGTATGTGGAGCTATCTGGATACATACCTTATTTTGCTTATGTTATCATTTCAAAGTTAGGATCTAAATTAGAAACAAGTCATGTAATCAAGTCAAGATGTGCCAGTGTATGATATGTAGTGGAATGTAACTCCATTATTATGACCTCTCCTCCTTTCCTTCTTTTTTCTGAGTATGGGCTATTGCTTCCTTCCCTTTTCTCTTTCTTTCTTTTTCTATGCCTTTTTGGGCATAAGTCTTTTTCTTTCTTTTTTCTATGCATATAGCCCATACCTATCCTCTATAATTGTTTGAAGGAAGAGGTCATTTTTAGGAGTATTTATTCATGAACACAAAATGGAAGGCATGTTTTTGCTATTCCCTTAGTGTAAGGGTTAGCATCTCATGGTGGAGTGTACGTGATCTTTACTTAAAAAACATGAAATATTTCTGACAAGGGTCACATACTTTGAAACAACTCAAAGCTCAAAGGGAATGTTTTTATATGAGTAAAAATGTTGTCACTCAAACTCATGAGGAACATGGCAAGGCTAAGGAATTTTCAAGAATTTTTATAAATTCCAAGTACTTGGTAGAGCAAGATCATCTTTCATGATGAAGCCATATCTCAAAAAGCAATAACTTAGATGACATGGATTCCTACTAAACGAAGATATCCACATGCCAATAAAGTATAGGGGATAAAATATATGTAAGTTAATAACCTCTTTCACGTGATGGGAAGATGTGAAGGATTGATTTTATATCTAAATTCCAGGGTCCATTTTTTTTTTTGTAACGATTCAACTGAAACAGTATATAGGAGAGTCAAACCAGCGTGCAGCAAGAAGCGGAGGCCAGGAGGAGCCCAGGCTAGCTCGACCGACCTGGTGGTGGCCCTGCTGGTCATGCTCCTTTGCGTACTGCTCTATTTCGTTCTGCTCTGTACTGTTTCACGGTCCATCACTCTGTTTTGCCTTCGGTGTTTCGGCGAGGAGTTCCCCCACAATGTACCTTTATTCAAAACCAAGTGGAAACACAAAAACATAATCCTAGTATACTAAAACTTTATTTTATTCATGAAAGAGCAGAGGCACATTACAGAATAATCAAATGAAAGAATAAAGAAATAAATAAATAAACTAATGTGCCTATTTTACTCTAGAGCCTAGGTACTCATGGTGCATTGTAAAGGTTTCCATCTCCTAGGGCTTTAGCAAAACGCTTGAGCTTGACAACGGTTGCCTTGCGCAACATATCGAAGTCATCCTATAAGCTCATGCGTGCTAGTCGCTCTTCAGTGAACTTCTTCTGCAATTTAGCATTGTCGCGACCGAGCTTGGTAATTAGCTCGAGCAACTCTGCATTGGAGGGGGCCTTGGGGGTCTTCTTCTTTTCTTCATCACTCTCATAGTGACCCCCTGGCCTCTGATTGGTGGAGGCAAAATGTGCCTCCTGATCTTGCCAGCGGGTGAGTACTCCACCGACTCATCCAACTCCTTCCTCTCTTCTGGTGTGAGAGGGGGGAACAGGCCCTTCCCATAGCCGCCTCCAGGATTCCGCTCCCCGAAAACCCGGAATCGCTGCTCAGGAGTGCTAGCGAGAGAATAGATGGAGACATCAAACGTATAATGATACGCCATGACATCATCCCACCTGTTCTTCACAACCTCCTTCAGCCTCTCTCCTGGTTGGAGAGTCGGGAGTCCATCCCCCTTGGTGGGGGGTGGCCACCGTTGCCTTCTTGGTTGTGAGCTGCCCTGACGTCGGCCTTCTGTATGGGCTTGACGCCCGTGCCTTGCGTCTCTGAGGCCTCCTTGGGGAGTGGGATCGCGCCACTGAATGGGGCACCGAGGGGCCGCCAGGGGCCGTCGCCCGACCTGAAGGGTCAGCCGACCCCCTGGTGTGGCCTCTCGCGCCCTACTCTGGCGGGAGGCTTGCTATCGAAAGTACCGCCACGGCCATGGCTGATTCTAGGTTGAATGGCACCAACTGGTTCGCCGGAGTGGGTTCACCCTCAAGATCGAAGGTCGATCAAGAAGTAAGTGGCTCTTTCCGGCCATTCTTGTGGATTTGGGAGGTTTTGGCTTGGAAGTTTCAGAATGTGGGCGAGGAAGAACTCAGATGAGAAAGGAGAAGAGGATGGGTGAAATTTTAAAGAAAGAACAGCCCTCTTCTTGGGTCAAACAGAGGTTGAAATGCTCATCCACCGCGGAATGGCCTCAGAGATGTTGGAGAGGAGTGTGTGCAAAAGATAGGCTTGATCAGGCTCAGGAGGCTGTTGGCCGACCTGGCCAGGTTGGCTGACTGGGGCCTGAGCCCAATCGCCTTCAAGTTTTGCATGCACTACGTGACATGCCCATAGAACCCCAAAGTACTTACTATAGGGCTCCAAGGGCTTAAAAGATCTAGGTGAAGGGTAATTAAAGATAGGAATTATCCATGACCAAATTGATCACATCAAATTCCTCTTCTACTTTATTATTAGGCTCATAGAAAACTTTTGAACGTTGAGCATTTACCTTGAAGAGGTTACCTTCATCATCTTAGAGTGTGATGGCCCCATGTGACGAAGTCTCCACAACGGTGAATGGTCGTTCCCACTTGCTTCGGAGATTTCCATGCCCAAATAGCTTCACCCTGGAATTAAAGAGTAATACCTTATCCCCGGGGTGGAACTCCTTCACCTTGATTCTCTTATCATGCCATCTCTTGGTCCTTTCCTTGTAGATTCTGGCACTATGGTATGCTTTGTCTCTCCATTCTTCTAACTCTGATAACTGCATCCTTCTCATTTGTTGGGCTGCTAGGAGGTCCATATTCCATTTTCTTATGGCCCAGTGTTCCCGATGCTCTAGCCCAACTGGTAAGTGGCAAGTCTTGCCATAGACCAATTGATATGGGGACATCCCGATTGGCGTTTTATATGCTGTTCGGTATGCCCATAGAGCATCTGGTAGCTTGCTCTTCCATCCTTTTCCCATTTCTGTCACGGTCTTCTGCAGAATGTTCTTGATCTGCTTGTTTGATGTTTCTGCTTGACCGCTTGTCTGGGGATGGTATGGTGTAGCGATGTTGTGCTTTGCCCCCAGTTCTGCCAGAAACTTCCAGAAGGTCTTGTCAATGAAATGCGACCCTCCATCACTGATTACCATCCTGGGTGTTCCAAAACGTGGAAAGATGATTTTATGGAACATCTTTCGTGCGTGTTTGGAATCAGCGGCTCGACATGGCATTGCTTCAACCCACTTCGAGACATAATCAATCGCCACCAAGATGTACTCACTGTCATATGATTTGACAAAGGGTCCCATGAAGTCAATGCCCCACACATCAAACAACTCAACTTGTAAGTTATTTGTGAGTGGCATTACATCTCTTGATGTAATCCCTCCATGCTTCTGGAATTGTTGGCACCGTCGAATGAATTCTTTTGTATCCTCATACATGGTGGGCCAGTAGAATCCACTCTGCCAAATCCTTGACATTGTTCTAAATGCCCCATAGTGACCTCCATATGGGGCTGCATGGCATTGCTCGATGATCTTTCTTGCTTCATCTGTTGGTACACAACGCTTGAGCATGCCATCTGAACATACTCTGTACAGGTATGGTTCATCCCATAAGTGGAGCCTACTTTTGTAGATAAACCTTCTCTTGTTTTTCCCTAGCGGTACATATTCTGCCACCATGAAATTCACAATATTTACATACTAGGGGTCATCGTGCAAGAAGTCATTTATTGGTAAGTCTTGCATGTCAGTGAACTGCATATGCGACAAATGATCTGCTACTGAATTATCTACTCCTTTCTTATCTTTAATTTCTAAATCAAACTCTTGGAGTAAGAGGATCCAGCGGATAAGACGAGGTTTAGCATCTTTCTTGGTGAGCAGATATTTTAAGGCAGCATGGTCGGTGTAAACAATTATCTTAGCTCCTACCAAGTAAGATCTAAATTTGTCTATAGCAAAGACCACAGCCAGGAGCTCTTTTTCAGTGGTAGCATAATTTAGTTGAGCTCCTGTCAAAGTCTTGCTAGCATAAGAGGATAGCATGATGACTCTTATTCTTGGTTTGTCCTAAGATAGCACCAACAGCATAATCGCTAGCATCACACATTATCCCAAAAGGTAGCGTCCAGTTAGGGGGTTGAATGATTGGCGCTGAGATGAGAGCATTCTTTAAGATTGTAAAAGCATATAAACACTCATCATTGAAATCAAAGGGCACATCCTTAGCTAAAAGGCTAGTGAGGGGCCTGGCTATCTGAGAAAAGTCTTTCATGTAATGCCGATAGAAG
>CM014271.1:50004232-50017760 GCA_004135705.1 Alloteropsis semialata
GGGGAGCGGGAAGTGGTCCTTCTTTGTTGCCTTGTTGAGTTAGCGATAGTCAATGCACATCCGCCACCCAGTAACGGTACGCTGTGGGATCAGTTCATTTTTCTCGTTACTTACGACGGTCATACCTCCCTTCTTGGGCACTACTTGGACAGGGCTGACCCATTCAATGTGAGGGATGGAATAAATGATCCCGGCGTGTAGAAGTTTTAAGACTTCTTTCTTGACGACTTCCCTCATCACATTATTTAGCCTATGTTGAGGCTCCCTAGATGGTATGGAAGACAGGTCTATGGGAATGCGATGGGTACAGAGTGCGGGGCTTACTCCCTTCAGGTCTTTGAGGGAGTACCTGAACATTGAGCGGTGTTTCTCGAGCACCTTAATGAGTCTATCACTCTCGTCCTGCGACAGCTTGTCACTAATGATGACAGGGGAATCCCTATCCTCATTTAGGAAGACATAGCGGAGGCCAGTGGGCAAGGATTTTAGCTCTATATGCGGCTTTGGTGGCTCCTCATCCTCAAGTGTCTCAGAAGCACCATTCTCTTCTTCGATAAAGTCATGGACATGTTTTTCTAAGAATGACTCAAATGGGTCACTTGGTTGAAGGGACTTCACTGCCTCGGCTGGGTCAGACTCTACCTGTGGCTCGGTTATGGAGTTTTTGACCCTAGCTAAAGGAATGGTGAGGAGATTTCTACCTACTTTGGTTGGAGATTTCCTTCCGAGGTTACATCCTGAAGGAGGCCCTCAATAGGATGTCCTATCATGAGGTCAAAATCTGATGTCTCCAGGACGTAAAAGTCCAGAGCCATCTGTATCCCGTTGTGTGAGGAGAAAGTCTCGTGCTAGACCGAGACTCTCGAGAATGCGACCTGAGGGTGTTCTAAGGAGCTTGGGTGTTGGGGCCAGTTTACTACGGCATCCAAGGATATGTCTGAAAGAACTGGACATGATATTGGCCCCAATAGTTGAGTTGTAAAGGATCTCTGTGACAACCTTGCTTACAAAACCTCGAATGGTTTGTGAAGGTGAGTTGATCCGAATGACTTTAGAAGAAGACTCAACTTCATTTGACCATTCTGTGTTTAGGATGGAATTGAGCTCCCTCACGGTTTCGTTAAGGAATTCTGTCTCCAACTGAATTGAGTGGGTCTCTGCCGTAGGTCTTCTCTGCACTGTGTAGTTTGAGGTATTCCCAAAATCTTCAAAGAGATCTTCCTCGAAATCAAAAGGTAATCCGACAGGTTGAGTTTCCTCTGCCTTAACGGATGGGGTTTCGGGAACTGGGTTTGGACTGGGCAAGTCTATGGGTAGAATAGGTCCTACTTGGTGATCTTCTTGCTCAGTTTCGTCCGCGTCAGCAGGAGAGTTTTCCCGGATTGCTGCCAGGACCTCTTTTGCTCTAGCTGGGGTTATGTGTAGGAATGATCCTCCGGCGGCTATGTCTATGTACCGGGCATCTTCACTATTCAACCCAAACCGAAAGTGTTGTATAAGCATGTAGTCTGGGAAGCCTAGATCCGTTCTGGTTAGACACGAGTCCTGGAACCGGTCTCACACTTTCGTGATCATTTCCTTTTCTCTTTGTTGGAAGTTAATGATCTTCTTCCGAAGTGCACAGATCCGGTGAATGGGGAAGTACTCTAGACAAAACTTGTCCCATAACTTTTCCCATTCACCGTTCGTTAGCCCAACGGTATGGTCATACCACTTCCTTGCCCTCTCTTTGAGAGAGAACAGGAAGAGCTTTCATCTAATCATTGCCTGTGTGATGCCTGATATGACCAGACACGAACAGAGCAATTCAAATTTGTGCGAGTGATGGTATGGGTTTTCACCATCACTTCCCAAGAAGGATTTGTCTTGGACCATAACTATGAAGGCAGGACGAAGTTCATAGCTATCTGTTAATATAGGATTTGACGAGGGGTGCGGCTCCAATAATTCTCCCTTTGGAGCAGAGAACTCATGGATTTGTGTGGAGTCCATGGTTGAAAATAAAAATAAAAGAAATATAAAATAAAAGATAAACGGGCAACCGTAGTTCTTAGACAACAGCTACTGTTCCCCAGCAACGGCGCCAGAAAGCTTGTTGACACAGCGATGGCAAACAGAAAGTCCGCAAGCGCACGGCTGTCGAAGTAGCTTTCACCCTGAGTAAACCAGGTATCGAATCCACGGGGAATGTGAAGGTACTATCTAATTACTAAAGTTGACCGGATCGATCGATTTTATATAAAGGCTGGATAGAAAGGATAACTTAGCACTAAGCTGGGAATATAGCGAAGGGAATTCTCCTATGCTTTGATTTGGGCAGCAAGGAATCCTAGACCTCTAGGAAATTGCCGGCATACAGCTCTACGCCATACTCGTACATGGAGGATTACAAAAGATGGACAACGCTGTCACCACCTGCCGCCTACCTCTACTAATCCGTGGGGCTACGAAGCAAACAAGGGTAGATATACACCTAAGCACCATGCTTAAGATTAAGATACTTTACGAATAAAGCAACGAACCCACAAGCACAATAAAGAACTCAACTTTCTATAACTTAGACTTAAATACTTAGTTGAAATCCCGGATACTTACTAAGAAGCTTGCATCCGTCTAGGTACAGGTGGAGGGTCGCCGACACGCCGGAACTCCTCCAGACTCTCCCTCACTCTCTCCCTATTTCTACTGTAGATAAGAGGAGGGCTTCGCCTTGAATCTTCAATCCAGCTCGATGATGCTTAGCCCTGCCCTGAGCTCATGTATTTATAGCTTGGAGAGGTGGTTGTGAGTCGGTACAAGGAAGTTGAGACGGTTTGGAGGTGGGTCCAGGTCGGCCGATCCGGTGGCGTCGGCCGACCCTAGGATCCACCGTCCTAAGTTGTGCATGGCGCAGATCTTCTCCTGGAGGTGGTTTGCAGCTACGAGTCAAGGGACGACCGGTTCAGGTGAGCGCCCAAGTCGGTCGACCTAGGGGGGTCGACCGACGTGGAGTTGCCACCTCTCGGGCCCAGTTTCTTCTGAGTTACTGCTCTGTGGGTCCTGAGGTCGGTTCCAGGTGGGTACGCTCGAAATGAGTATCGTTGAATTTAGATGTGGGCCCTTCAATCCATGGGTAGCTCATCTCTTTCCCTTGGTTTGAACCGTCATAGAATCAATGGTTGGGATCTCTTCTATGTGTGTTTCTTTTGCATGGATGGAAGATGGGCTAGATTGGGCCTGGGACGAGGTCGATCGACCTGGCCCTGGGCCCACTTTTGCTCATCTTTTCTCACTTTGTTCCTGCAAGCACATATACACCAAAACTAGTGGAATTCATTAGTAAACAATCCTATGTCTATTCTTTTTATTATTCTTTTATATCCATGTTGGCAGTGGAAATTTATCATTAAGAGTCGCCAACAGTGATGAAGGCAAGGAAGACCTAAAGCCGATACAAGCTCAGATCAAATCCTTGGAAGCCAAGCCAAATCAGCTAAAAGATCGGATCAAGCAACTTCAAGCTACTGAGGCTGACTTAATCAAAAAGCTTGAAGAAGTGCGCAAAGAAATCTCCGATACTCAAGATCAACTTGGTTCGATTCCAGCAACCATTGTATCGGCGAAAGACAACCTGCAAAAACGCCTGGCTGAAGTCCGCCAAGTCCATAGAAGCATCAAGAATGTGCCCGGCTCCGATGTTGATGACTTGGATGCGAGTCAGAAAATTAATAACATTCGTCTGCACGCGATCAAGATGATTCGAAAGCACTGTAATATTTAAACCTGTTGGCTACATTCGAAATGATCTGATGACTTCGATCATCGATGAACACTTATGTTGTAAATATTTTTTCTCTAAAGGCGATACGCGTCGTATCGGCTATCTTAGTCGACATCGCTTAGATTATCGTCTTTACGAATCAACCCAAATACTTGGATAATATTTCTTCAAATGTTTTCCATTTAGCGCTTTTGAAAACTCCTCTCCTTCTAATGCTTCCAAAATATACGCATTTCCAGGAACACATCGATTCACACGATAGGGACCTTCCCAATTAGGCGACCATTTTTCGAACTTAGAACTTTTAGTCCCTATCGGCAAAACCAGTTTCCAAACCAATTCTCCTTGAACAAACTCTTTAGGCTTAACCTTTTTATCATAATATCTAGCAACCCATGCCTTATTATTTTTAGTATTTTCCAAAGCCCTCAAACGAGTTTCAGCCAAATCATCCAATTCATAATTCATCAAACTATTATATTCATTGGCAGTCAGGTTACCCTATTCCGATATACGTCTCAATCCGATTTTGACCTCCCAAGGAAAAACAGCTTCATGTCCATAAACCAAATGATATGGGGACAACTTAGTAGAGCCATGACACGCCATCTGATATGCCCATAATGATTCGGTCAGTGTTAAATGCCATCGCCTTTGTTGTTCATCAATCTTCCGTTTGATAATTTTGAAAATACTTTTGTTTGATGCCTCTGCTTGGCCATTGGCTTGCGCATAATAAGGACAAGAATTTAATAATTTAATACCCATACTGGTAGCAAAACCTTGAAATTCATCAGACATAAACATAGTCCCCTGACCGGTCATGATAGTTTGAGGAATACCAAACCAATAAATAATATGCTCTTTGACGAATTCCACCATATTCCTGGAATTAGCAATCTTTAAAGGAATTGCTTCAACCCATTTAGTAAAATAATCAGTTGCCACCAATATAAATTTATGTCCTTTACTCGACGACGGATAAATCTGTCCAATCAAATCAATTCCCCATCCTCGAAAAGGCCATGGTTTAATAATCGGATTCATGGCTGATGCAGCTGCTCTTTATACATTCCCAAATTTCTGACATTCCTGGCAACCTTTATAATATTCAAAACAATCTTCTAAAATCGTTGGCCAAAAACAACCCATCTTTCTAATCACCCGTATCATCTTATAAGATGATTGATGGGCACCACAAATTCCCTCATGCACTTCATCCATCAAATCTTTAGATTCCAATTCACTCAAACATCGGAGTAACACACCATCAATCGTCTTATAATATAATTGATCATCAAGCATAACATATTTAACAGCCATGAATCATACTTTTCTGAAAACCTTTTGTGATGGATTTCTAAGGTAATTTATAATTTCATACCTCCAATCCCCAATTCCTGGTTCTATCGTCATAATCTCTTGAAAACGCCGATAACCAGAAGCAGCCTGTGCCAAATTATTAGCCTCTTGATTCTAAGCTTTAGGGATATGCTCAATATTAACCATAAAAAATTCTTTCAACAAGAATCAACATTCCTCAAAATACTGAATCAAAATGTCATCTTTACACCCATATTTGCTGATTAATTGATTGACTACCAATTGGGAGTCCCCAAAGATTTCAATAGCTTCAGCTCCGATTTCTAACAAAAATTTTAATCCTCTAAGTAACGCTTCATATTCAACCCGATTATTTGTAAAACTTGGGTCCATTGGATAGCTGAACTCAAAGTTGGCCCCCCGAGGCGAAATAATCATGATCTCGATGCCACAGCCTTGACCGCATGAAGATCCATCAAAGAACAATGTCCAAGGCAACCGTTCCACCATTTTAACTTCATCTCCGATGTGTTGTGTTACAAAATCAGCCATTACTTGCTCTTTTACTGCTTTAGCTGATTCATATCTTAGATCGAACTCCGATAATGCCAATATCCATTTCCCGATCCTTCCTTTTAACATTGGCATAGACAACATATACTTAACCACATCGGTCTTACAAACCACCGTGCCATCGGCAGATAATAAATAATGCCTCAATTTGATGCAGGAGAAATACAAGCATAAACTCAATTTTTCAACTGGGAGGTACCTAGTCTCTGCATCAATTAATTTCCTTGCATCAATTAATTTTCTACTTAAATAATAAACCACTCGCCCTTTTCCCTCAAATTCTTTTATAAGGACTGACCCAATTGACAACTCATCGGTCGACAAATATAATCGGAATGGTTTATCTCTCTGAGGCGGAATTAAAACTGGTGGTGTCATCATATATCTTTTTATATCATCGAACGCCTTTTGTTGCTCTTCGCCCCATACGAATTCCTCATCAGCTTTCAATTTCAACAGCGGAGAGAAAGGACAAATTCTTCCAGATAAATTTGATATAAATCTTCTAACGAAATTAATCTTACCGATCAATGACTGGTGACTCGTTTTATCGGTAGGTGGCTTTGCATCTTTAATAGCCTTCATACTTTTTTGTCCGACTTCAATCCCTCTTTCATGAACCATGAAGCCCAAATATTGTCCAGCCGATACTACAAATGCATATTTATTAGGATTCATCTTCAAACCATGCTTTCTTGTGCACTCAAAAGTTTCCCGCAAATCGGCCAGATGCTGTTTATATCCATCGGACTTTACCACTACATCATCAATATATATTTCAACAATCCTGCCGATCAATTTATGGAATATATAATTCATTGCCCTCTGATATGTGGCACCATCATTTTTCAAACCAAAAGTCGTAACAACCCACTCATATAATCCAAGTGCACCAGGACATTAGAATGCAGTTTTAGGATCATCTTCTTCTTCCATAAAAATTTGATTGTACCCTACATTACCATCCATAAAACTAATCACCTTATGTCTTGAGGCCGCATCGACCAACATATCAGCAATCGGCATCGGATAACCGTCCATCGGAGTTGCTTTATTAAGATTCCTGAAATCCACACAAACTCACAATTTCCCATTTTTCTTGAAAATAGGAACGATGTTAGATATCCACTCAGCATATCGACAAGGTTGAATAAACTTAGCTTCATATAACTGAGTTATTTTGGCTTTTATTTCTTTATCTAACTTTGGTTTAAATCATCTCGGTGCTTGTTTAAAATGCTGATACCCTGGTTTGATCGGTAGCCGATGTTCAACAATAGACCGGCTTAAACCTGGCATTTCATGGTATTCCCAAGCAAAACAATCACGATACTCTTTCAATAACTTTATTAATTCTTGTTTAAACTCAGGATCTAATTTAGCACTAACAAATGTCGGCCAAGGTCTATCTCCTAAACCTATATCTATCTCCTCTAATTCATCAGCTGACATAAATCCTTGACCAAGTATACCCTCATCTTCTATAAACTCTTCCATTAATACAAACTTTCGGAGCCGACTGCTTGGATCGGCTTTATACCATCATCGGACACTTGTAGAAAATTGAATTCCCAGACTTTGCACGATAAGCACTCTATCCCTTCAAACTCCCAGACCGTCAAATCGGCGGTAGCAACGCTGACCGATTCATCGGCTTGAACAGTCTCAATGTGATCTCCATGCCATTGAATGAGACACTGATGCATGGTAGATGGCACGTAGCAATTAGGATGAATCCAATCACGTCCAAGGAGTAAACTATAAGACCCTTTGCTATCAATGATGAAGAAAGTAGTAGGTAATGTCTTGTTTCAGATTGTCAATTCAACAATCAATACCCCCCGAGCCAGCGATGGATTTCCACCAAAGTCCTTAAGCATCATGTCAGTCTTGATCAAATCATCAGGGACTTTGCCAAGCTTCCGTATATGGCATCAAATTTACTGCAGCTCCTCCATCGACAAGCATCTTTGTCATCGGTTTGCCATCAACATACCCTTTGACATATAAAGGCCTCAAATGCCGATACTTCTCATCAATTGGCTTTTCAAACACAGCTTGTTGAGGTTGCTGGACTAACTGTGCCATAGCTTCTTCAACATCATCGGCTTTATCATCGGTTGAACTTACATTGTACTCAGCTGGTAACACAAATACCATGTTCACCGACGCCGATGGTCCTTCATCATGCTTGGGCTTAGCTCTCCAAATCTTGGAATTATCATCTCCTTGACACTTTTCTTTAAGATGTTCCCTATATCGAAGACGTTGAACCCTTCTTTTTCGTGTTTTAGATAAACCCTCAGGACACCACTGCGGATTGACCTTAGGATGCGGGCCTAGTTTGACCTCCTGATTTTTGCTGATTCCTGCACATCTTCTGGCTTCTGTGTATTTTCCTTTTTCCTGTAAACCAAACGATCATGTACAGAAACATGTTCTTCTTTATATTTTTGGCGATCATTATACCTTCGGTGATCAATGTCCCATCGGTCATAACACCGATTTTCATACTCACGCCGATTATGGCATTCACACCATTCTTCGCGCTCTTGTTGATAAGCAACTTCATCATGCCAGTTACATCGACGTCCATAGTCCAAACAATCATGCATAGAATGGCGCTGCCTCTTTGAATCCTGATAACTCTTATATTGATCACTGCATTCTGGACAATCATAGATTGATGGAAGTCTCAACCTCTCATTCCAGCAAAACCTGAAAAACGGACATCCCCAATGATCTTTATCATCAAATCTTTTTGTCGGAGGACTCCGATCTCTCTTGCTGACACATGTATTTATCAATAAGTTGCCCTGATGTAACCCTTGGCTTTTCTCTACGACGATGATCTTCCCTATAGACTTGATAGTTCCGATCCCTCACCTCATCGGCCGACACTTGGCATTCAGGATCCATAGCTCCTGAATTTTTCGCATGATCTGATGTAAGGACTTTAGCCTTCATCTTCCTATCAGGTGCTCCAATTTCAACCATGTTTTGAGAAAATGGATGACCATCAAGTTTCATCGGCTTCTTGCCAAATTCAACTTTAATAATTCCCTTTTCAATCGCCGATTGAATCTCATTATGGAAAACCTTGCAATCATTTGTATGATGGGACACTGAATTATGCCATTTGCAATATTTCTTCTTCTTTAACTCTTCAGCAGAAGGAATTGTGTGATTCAGAGATAGCTTGATTTGCTTTTCTGCTAGCAATATATCAAATATTTTATCGGCTTTAGTAATATCAAAACTATACCTCTCTGGCTCAACCTTCACCCATGGGCAGGCAACAGAATTTTTATTCTTAGTCCACTCAGCCAGATCGACCTCAGCTTCATCACCCTCCGATTCATATTCAATATTGGTAATTTTCCTTTGATATTTCTCCCCCCGATAATCATTATTACGTCCTTCATGCTGAGAGAGTTTTTGAATCATATGTCCCAAGCCCTCAAAATCTTGACTTGTGTAGCGATCTTTGACTTGAGGCAACAATCCCTAGAAAGCCAAATCAACCAGCTGTCCCTCCGATAAGTTCAATGAGTAACATCGGCTACGAACATCTCTAAATCATTGAACAAATTTGCTGACCAATTCCCCATTCCTCTGTCGGAGAGCCATCAAATCAGATAATCTAGTTTCCTGCACTCCCATGAAGAAATAAGCTTGAAATTGTTTCTCCAGATCGGCCTAATTATTGATAGAATTAGGTGGTAGCGAAGAAAACTGATGAGGACATCCCTTCCAACGATACAACCATGCCTACTACGCAGCAAGGACCAATGACAAGAGCCCGTGCACGAGAGCTCAATTATCAGGTAAACTCGTTCCTCGCTGTCCATAAACCTTCATCTCAGAATTGGATGCTACTAAATCATTGTGATGATTTTATTGTTATTAGGAATGATGGAGAGGAAGATAATGGGTCAACCAATCAGTTTGGACATCAAGATTACACAGCAAGGAAGCACAAGATCGGACACCAAGTTTAGACTTCAAGTTCGTACAGCCAGGCAACATCAAATTGATTTGGCAATATTTCTCGACTCCGGATGTTGTTTGAGGCATATGAGTACTCATTGGAAAGCTCATGAAGTCTAGTTTCATATGGATCTAACCCCATCATCAGATTCGTCCTGGAACGCTCACAATCTGCAAAACAATGTCCGGACCTCCAGTCTGCGCAGAACCTCAGTTTTGGGCCTTGGGCCTTTTGTATCCAGTTGAGCCCATGAGGGGGCGCCTCCTAAGCTAGGGTTTCGACCCCAACACCTCCTTGGCTGCTCTCCCACTTACAAATACCACCAGCAGCAGCCAAGAACGTTTTTGGGTTTTGTTTTAGATCTGAGTTAGCTTCTTGCAACCAGTTTGTAAACGCGTGTGTCGATCAGACCACCCGATTTGCTTGATTCAAGAACCCAACTTGTGTACCAGATTCGCCATTTGGTTATCAATCCGTGAGTTATTTGCTTGTTCATCTTGTTCTTGCTTGTTCTCGATTGCTAGCAGGAGCAGCGGTGTTCTTGGCACGGCAAGAACATCACAATCGGAGATGGTGTACTTGTTGCTAAGGCGCAGCCCCTTGTGGTCGTTGTAGTCGGACAGCCAACGTCGAATCCACCCCAAATCGAAGTTATCCCCAACTCTCATCGAAGGATCAGGAACAAGCCCTAGCGGGTTCTATCATGTGGTATCAGAGCAAGGTTAATCGGTGAGAGTATCTACTCATTCTTTACTTTACCTACAGTCCAAAAATACCAAACAAAAATAGGCTAGATCCAAAATCCCAAAACTAGTTTGAGCCTTGCTGTTCTACCTAGTTCTTGGCTTGTTGAGTTTGTGGTTGCATCGTGGTGTCATGTGCTGGTTCTTAGGATCTAATCCATTAGAGTTTTGAGTTCTTGTCACGTTTTTGTCACCATTAGATTCGCTGCCACTTCCCCCCTTTCACGCCGCTGCATTTTTCCACTAATTTTCGCCACCCCCACTTCCAGATCTGCACAGGAAGAAATCTGCTCTATTTCTTGCATCCAATCTCCAATTCAAGTGTTTAGATACATTCTGGAAAGCTTACTTTGTGCTCTTCCAGGGAAAAATAACCTTGCCACCAAATTCTTTCTGATCGCTTTGTAATCGCTCTGGAGATTTCCGCATATCTGCTATGTAATTTGTGCATCTAAAAGCAAGGAGGGCTGTGTGAAGTAATTGTTTTGTTTGTTTGTGCCAAACATAACTTGTGAGGCCCTGAAAAGAATAAAAAAAAAGAGAAGAAGAGAAAAAAAGCAAAGGAAGAAACAAGAAGGAAAAGAAGAAAGAAAGAAAAAGAGTTCTTGTTGCTGCAGTGCTCTATTTGTATGCCTTGTTTGCCGCTGTTTGGTGACTACGTTTGTGTCTAGGCTCACGTCTCTAACAAGGTTTAGCCTAGGACCAGCACGGTACCATTATGAACATTTATTCAACTCGCTTTGGCTAACGTGGTTCTAGCTGTTCCTTGACTTTTCTTGCAGCCACCTATAGCTCCACAAATTATCTACAACGACACAGGGCTGTGCTTGTGTAACGTTTTGTGCTGTTCTTGCTGGCTGCCAACACCAACTTCCTAGCGTGGTAAGAACATGTAAGAACTTGATGGCACAAGATTGAGAGAATGGAGTTTGCTGCCACCTAGTTCAACGAGTTGATAGGACATTTTTTTTCTCTCTTGATCTTCTTGCTACAAGCTAACCATGGCAGGAAATGAGAATGATGGACGCGCTCATTCACCTCGAACAAGGGGCATCATTCAATACTTTGAACGCCAAGTGAGGGTGCATGCTGAACACCTTGATGAGGATGTTCGAGTCACCAACAAACGCCTTGGCCAATTGGAGGCCACGCAGATCGACACTAACACCAAGCTGACCTCAATGGAGAACACGCTTGGGGCTCTTAACACCTCTCTTGTAGGTATTTTGGAGCGTTTGGACAGGATGGACCAGGAGGGTCGTGATGGTACGGGAC
Source organism: Alloteropsis semialata (assembly GCA_004135705.1). Classification (NCBI taxonomy): domain Eukaryota; kingdom Viridiplantae; phylum Streptophyta; class Magnoliopsida; order Poales; family Poaceae; genus Alloteropsis; species Alloteropsis semialata. Next base: position 50,015,898 of record CM014271.1, read on the forward strand.
GGCGCAACAACAACAACACTGAGGGCAGCATTGCTGGGCAAGATGAGGAAGAATATTCAGCTGACACAGAGCTTGATGGGGAGGTAAATGGCCAGCACAGCCAGCAGCAGCGCCGCCGTCGACATGGTGGACGTGCTCGTCAACCACGACGTGAGGTACGCGACAATGATGATTCTTTGGGGAAGATTAAATTCAGCATGCCCTCTTTTGATGGAAAATATGACCCCAATGCATATCTTACTTGGGAGCTAGCTGTTGATCAAAAATTTGCTTGTCATGATTTTCCTGAAAACAAACGTGTTAGGGCTGCTACTAGTGAGTTTACTGACTTTGCTTCTATTTGGTGGAGTGAATATGTGCGCAGCCATCCAAACAACATTCCACAAACTTGGGATGCTATGAAAAGAGTTATGCGAGCTAGATTTGTTCCCTCTTATTATGCACGTGATCTTTTGCATAAGCTTCAACTTTTGAGACAGGGAAACAAATCTGTAGAAGGGTACTATCAAGAGTTGCAAACAGGGATGCTTCGTTGTGGTTTGGTAGAAAATGAGGATGCAGCTATGGCTAGGTTCATGGGTGGGCTAAATCGGGAAATTCAGGATATTTTGGCTTACAAAGACTACAATTCGATCTCTCGTTTGTTTCATCTTGCTTGTAAAGCTGAAAGGGAAGTACAGGGACGAAGAGCTAGCACGAGAACTAACATTTCTGCAGGTCGTGCTACCACTTGGACGCCATCCAACCCCGCTGCCCAACTGTACCGAGCCGCTGCCCCATCTTCATCAAGCAGCAAACCACGGCCTTCGACAACAAATTCCTGCACCATACCCTCTCGAAACAACAAAGGGGGCAGCTGCTGCACCAACCAAGAGTTCATCCTCAATTGCATCTTCGGGGCGAACAAGAGACATTCAATGCCTCCGCTGCAAAGGTTACGGTCATGTGAGCAAGGACTGCCCAAGCGCACGTGTGCTAGTTGTGCGTCCTGATGGTGAGTATTCCTCTGCTAGTGAAGATGAAGAAACATATGCCTTGCTTGCTGCTAACAATGTAGGGGAAGATGAGGAGCACAACAAAAATGAGGAGCACATTGGAACGGAACATGCTGAACACTATGAGAGCCTCGTAGTACAGCGAGTGTTGAGTGCACAAATGGAGAAGGCTGAACAAAATCAGCGCCATAATTTGTTTCAAACCAAGTGTGTGATCAAGGAGCGTTCTTGCCGAGTCATCATTGATGGAGGGAGCTGCAACAACTTGGCAAGTGCTGAAATGGTGGATAAGCTTGCATTGTGCACCCAGCCACATCCGCAACCTTACTACATTCAATGGCTAAACAGTAGCGGTAAGGTGAAGGTAACACGGTTGGTGAGAGTTAATTTTGCTATTGGTTCTTATCATGATTCTATTGAATGCGATGTTGTACCCATGCAAGTATGCTCTATGTTGTTAGGTAGACCATGGCAGTTTGACATTGATTCTTTGCATCATGGTAGAACAAATCAATACTCTTTTATGCATAATGACAAGAAACTTGTTTTGCACCCAATGTCTCCTGAAGCTATTTTGAAAGATGAACTTGTTAGAGCTAGTAAAGTAAAGAATCAGGAGCATGCTAAGAGTGAAAATCAGATTGTGGCAAATGAACTTGAAAAGCACAAAAAAAAGAACACCAAATCTGGCCACAATAACAAAAATGAGATTAAGCTGAAAGGGTCATGTTTCATTGCAACCAAATCTGACTTGGATGAGATTGATGCTAGTACTGCTGTTTGCTATGCTTTTATTTGCAAACAAACTTTGTTTTCACTTGAGGAGATACCTTCTTCTTTGCCTCCTGCAGTCACTAACCTTTTGCAG
>CM014271.1:50018692-50034011 GCA_004135705.1 Alloteropsis semialata
TAAGTTAACCTGTGCCCCTTTGCTCCAACTTCCTGATTTCACTAAAACTTTTGAACTTGAATGTGATGCTAGTGGAATTGGATTGGGAGGTGTTTTTTTACAAGAGGAAAAACCTATAGCATACTTCAGCGAGAAGTTGAGTGGGCCTAGTTTGAACTATTCTACTTATGATAAAGAATTGCTCGCTCTAGTTCGGACTTTGGAAACATGGCAGCATTATTTATGGCCCAAAGAGTTTGTTATACATTCTGATCATGAATCATTGAAACATATTCGAAGTCAAGCAAAACTGAACCGTAGGCATGCTCGCTGGGTTGAATTCATTGAGTCTTTCCCTTATGTCATCAAACACAAGAAAGGGAGGGAAAATGTAATTGCTGATGCTTTGTCTAGACGTTATACCATGCTTTCACAACTTGATTTCAAAATTTTTGGCTTGGAAACAATAAAAGAGCAATATGCCCATGATGGTGATTATAAAGATGTGTTGCTGAATTGCAAGGAGGGAAAAACATGGAACAAATTCGTCCTCAATGACGGGTTTGTCTTTCGAGCTAACAAGCTATGCATTCCAGCTAGCTCTGTGCGTATGTTATTGTTGCAGGAAGCGCATGGGGGAGGGCTGATGGGACACTTTGGTGTGAAGAAGACAGAAGACATCCTTGCTGATCATTTCTTTTGGCCCAAGATGCGGAGGGACGTGGAGAGATTCGTTGCTCGCTGCACAACATGCCAAAAAGCTAAGTCACGCCTTAATCCTCACGGTTTGTACATGCCTTTACCTGTTCCTAATGCACCATGGGAGGATATTTCAATGGACTTTGTTTTAGGACTGCCTAGAACAAAGAAGGGGAGGGATAGTGTCTTTGTGGTTGTGGATAGATTTTCTAAGATGGCACATTTCATACCATGTCATAAGACCGATGATGCTACTCATGTTGCTGATTTGTTCTTTCGTGAAATTGTTCGTTTGCACGGTGTGCCAAACACAATTGTTTCAGATCGTGATGCAAAATTTCTTAGTCATTGTTGGAGAACTTTGTGGGCTAAATTGGGTACTAAGCTGCTATTTTCCACTACTTGTCATCCCCAAACTGATGGACAAACTGAGGTTGTGAATAGAACTTTATCTACCATGCTTAGGGCTATTTTGAAAAAGAACATAAAAATGTGGGAAGAATGTTTGCCTCATGTTGAGTTTGCTTACAATCGTTCACAACACTCTACTACTAAAAAGAGCCCTTTTGAGATTGTTTATGGTTTTGTGCCTCGTGCCCCTATTGATCTGCTGCCTCTACCAACTTCTGAGAGATTGAATTTTGATGCTAAACAACGTGCTGAATTGATGGTAAAAATGCATGAGACCACAAAAGAGAACATAGAGAACATGACTGCTAAATATAAACTTGCTGGTAGCATAGGAAAGAAGCATGTCACTTTTGAACCAGATGATTTGGTTTGGCTGCACTTGAGAAAGGATCGGTTTCCCGATTTGAGGAAGTCAAAGTTGCTTCCGAGAGCTGATGGTCCTTTTAAAGTTGTAGCTAAGATCAATGATAATGCATACAAACTTGAGTTGCCTGCAGATTTTGGGGTCAGCCCCACATTTAACATTGCAGATTTGAAACCATATTTGGGCGAGGAAGATGAACTTGAGTCGAGGACGACTCAAATGCAAGAAGGGGAGGATGATGAGGACATCCCTTCCAACGATACAACCATGCCTACTACGCAGCAAGGACCAATGACAAGAGCCCGTGCACGAGAGCTAAATTATCAGGTAAACTCGTTCCTCGCTGTCCATAAACCTTCATCTCAGAATTGGATGCTACTAAATCATTGTGATGATTTTATTGTTATTAGGAATGATGGAGAGGAAGCTAATGGGTCAACCAATCAGTTTGGACATCAAGATTACACAACAAGGAAGCACAAGATCGGACACCAAGTTCAGACTTCAAGTTCGTACAGCCAGGCAACATCAAATTGATTTGGCAATATTTCTCGACTCCGGATGTTGTTTGAGGCATATGAGTACTCATTGGAAAGCTCATGAAGTCTAGTTTCATATGGATCTAACCCCATCATCAGATTCGTCCTGGAACGCTCACAATCTGCAAAACAATGTCCGAACCTCCAGTCTGCGCAGAACCTCAGTTTTGGGCCTTGGGCCTTTTGTATCCAGTTGAGCCCATGAGGGGGCGCCTCCTAAGCTAGGGTTTCGACCCCAACACCTCCTTGGCTGCTCTCCCACTTACAAATACCACCAGCAGCAGCCAAGAACGTTTTTGGGTTTTGTTTTAGATCTGAGTTAGCTTCTTGCAACCAGTTTGTAAACGCGTGTGTCGATCAGACCACCCGATTTGCTTGATTCAAGACCCCAACTTGTGTACCAGATTCGCCATTTGGTTATCAATCCGTGAGTTATTTGCTTGTTCATCTTGTTCTTGCTTGTTCTCGATTGCTAGCAGGAGCAGCGGTGTTCTTGGCACGGCAAGAACATCACAATCGGAGATGGTGTACCTGTTGCTAAGGCGCAGCCCCTTGTGGTCGTTGTAGTCGGACAGCCAACGTCGAATCCACCCCAAATCGAAGTTATCCCCAACTCTCATCGAAGGATCAGGAACAAACCCTAGCGGGTTCTATCAAAAACCACGAAAAGGTTGAACCAGAGAGAGACATAGGAAAAGTTTGACTTTTAATGGATCAACCGATGCTACTTCACCACATTGGATTCTATACCGACTGATATGCTCAATGGTAGTAACATCCCCTTCTCCAGAAAATTTATAAAAATCAGGAATCCTGAATCGGGCTGGCCTCGGCAATGTGTCAAACCAGTCCGGATATAGCTTCCGATACAGATAAGATTGTCCTTTGGGTTTCAAACCAAACTAATTTTTTATGACATCTGCAATCTTATCTGCCCACTCTGCCTGAGCATAATTCCCCTGATTAATCGGAGCCCGTGTCGGCGTTACTATAACTGATGTTTTAACAGGTCCGCCCGACTGTTCCCAATAATGAACTCCCCTATTCCTTGGTGGGTTTTCAGTATTGAAATAAGAAGGATACACCATTTTACCATTGACCACAGGGATCCGACTGCCAAATTGATCTATGTGTTGAGATGCACCGAAATTTCTTGAATCTTGTTCCTCCTCTTCCTCTTCTTCTTCACCTTCATCCCCCACCCTGGCTTTTGATTTCTTTGTTTTAGGAGTTTCATATAGCTCAGGATGTGTCTCTGGTGATGTGGACGAATTGATCTGTACAATCTTTTCTTGAGATCCTTTACTGCAGAAGCGCTGGCATCAAAATAAGCAGGTCCTTTCTGGACATCTTTCAGCACTGCTCCATCCAGTAACTTGGCGATCAATCCCACCACCGTGTTAACCAATATTCCAGATTTGTTAATCATTGCATGACTCATTCCAGCATCTATGTAATCTTGAAAGAACTGCCTCTCATCTGCCGTAATCCTGTCAAAAGCTTCTTTTGGAACAGGGAATTGATTCTTCTTGATCACGGCATTACGAGTCTTGCTGAATTAGTCTAGCACAAATTCTTGAATTCTTCAAGTTGCGCTTCCACAAACTTCTTCTGTTCATTACTGAGGTCGTCCATTGTGACGGTGGTGACCCCACCTTTCTCTCCAGGTGGTGCCATCGCAGAAGCTTCTATGTCCCATCGGGCGTGCCAAAATGTGTTGACATCCAAAAAGTCAGGCATTGACTCTCAGAAATTAACACTGTGGCCTAGAAGATTTGCTTCACTTCAGTGCAGGTCCAAAATCTTGAGGTTCGGGGCGTGCCAGTCAATTTGACCTGAAATTGACAAGGTAGAGATTAATCAGTAAACCAAAAGGAACTCATCGGCCAAAGCCCCGATTTGTTCCAACGATCGAATCAGTCATGAAGAGAAGTCCGATTGCAAGCATGAACCATCGGCCTTGAGTCCGATTCGTGATGATATGAAATATATTGAAAACAAAGCCATCGACTATGAAAGCCGAATCGGAGATAAACCTAGCTTAAATTCATACTTTATTATTCATGTCTTCAAAGGCATTAAATAAACTGACTCTCGTGTCAGTAACAATCGGATCAATTTCGAGACAGCGTTGCTAGCAGGGCACCGATTTAGCTTATTTACTCCAATAGATCAATGTATATTAAAGAACACGTTTAAAGTAGATTTATTTGTAACTTGATAATTAGATCTAAATCAGCTATATAAACAATATGAATAGATCTATTTGTGAAAAAAGAAGCGCAATAAAATGAATAGATCTTTATAGATGTAAGCCAATAAGATGAAATAACAAGATACGTTAAAGTGGTGAGCGATCTAAACGAAGAAGGGCGATACGCCTCAATCTAAAGCCTAGAACAACTCGATAAATTGGTGAATTAACTAAACAAAGAAGGGCGATATGCCTCAATCTAAAGCTTAGATTAATTCGATAAGTGTCGTTCTTACAGACAAACCGGAGGTCAAGATGATGCTGCCATGCTTGCTGAAGAACTCGACGAAAAGGTTGGTTGGCACGAGGGCCGAAAGTTGTGTTTGTATTGATGGTTGTGTGAACATTTTTTACAATGACACAGGGTTTATATTTATCCCCTGAAAATCAAGCTAATCCTTGTTGGACACGAAACTATCTCTAATTTATTTAAAGCAAACTAATCTAAACTACCAAAAGTATTACAATTGTCGGGAAATCAGGCCTTGAAGAAGCTTCTAGATGCATCCCATCCTTCATAATCATAAACACTACGGCCTTCTTACCCCCATGTCTGATCAGGACTCCATCGGATGACTCCCGATCGAAATTGGAAACCTTCAAGTCAGAATCAGACTCGGCCCTAGCCTCAGCTTCCTGGCATTCCTTAAGATAATATTCCAACCGAGTCAAACATCTGGTGTCAACTATATCTTTGCATAGTTCAATTAGCATGGGATCTTGCTCTTCCATTGCATCCAAGCAAGTAGTTGTAATTTGAATTTCATATTTTTGCTTGCTTTGGTTGTGTTGTCATCACTCACCAAAAAGGGAGAGATCGTTAGGAAAATGGACCTACTAATAGGCCATTTGTGATTTTGGTGATTGCATGCAATACAATGGATTAACAAGTTTGCTAGTATACAAGGACATAATCACATGGATGTAAGGTGGTGGACTTGGGTGATCAAACATCTTAAACAAGGTCAAGAATACATGATCAAGACATTAGAAGACTTTAAAAGAAACCCAAGACATCATACAAGACAAGCTCAAAGAAGAAACCCCGAAGAAAACAAAGTAAAATAAAAAAACAGGAGCATAGACTATTGCTATGCTACCCAGTCAGGAGCACAGCTATAGTCGGTCATACTGACATATTGAGGACAGGATGTTGCGGTCCTACCAATGCTGATTGGAGCAAGTTGCAGTCCTTCACTAAAAAATGCCAAAACCTACTTGTTGATGTCTAAAAAGTTAGGCGTTGACTCTAAGAAATTAACATTGTGGCCTGGAAGATTTGCTTCACTTCAGTGCAGGTCCAAAATCTTGAGGTTCGTGGCGTGCCAGTCAATTTGACCTGAAATTGACAAGGTAGATTTTAATAGTAAACCAAAGGGAACTCATCGGCCAAAGCCCTGATTCGTTCTAGTGATTGGATTAGCATAGGAAGAAGTCCGATGCGAGCATGAACCATCGGCCTTGAGTCCGATTCGTGATAATATGAAATATATTAAAACAAGCCATCGGCTCTGAAAGTCGAATCAGAGATAAACCTAACTTAAACTCGTTCTTCAATATGCATATTTCCAAAGGCATTAAATAAACTGAATCTCGTGTCACTAACAATCGGATCGATTTCGAGATAGCGTTGCTAGCAGGGCACCGATTTGGCTTATTTACTCGGATAGATCAATGTATATTAAAGAATCAGTTCAAACCAGATCTATTTGTAATTTGATAATTAAATCTAAATCAGCTATATTAGAAATATGATTAGATCTATTATACGATGCAAGAAACAATAGAACGAATAGATCTTAAATCAAATATAAGCCGATTAGATAAAATAACAAGATACGGTAAAGAATGAGCGACCTAAACAAAGAAGGGCGATACGCTTCAATCTAAAGCCTAGAATGACTCGATAAATTGGTGAATTAACTAAAGCTTAGATTAATTCAATAGATGTCGCACTTACGGACAAACCAGAGGTCAAGATGATGCAGCCCTGCTTGCTGAAGAACCCGACGAAAAGGGTTGTTGGCGCGAGGGCCGAAACTTGTGTTTGTATTGATGGTTGTGAGAACATTTTTTTACAATGACGCAGGGTTTATATTTATACCCTGAAAATCAAGCTAATCCTTGTCGGACACGATACTATCTCTAATTTATTTAAAGCAAACAAATCTAAACTACCAAAAAATATTACAACTGTCGCACAATCGGGTCTTGAAGAAACTTCTAGACACATCCATCTTTAGAGTCGTAGATGCTCCGGCCTTCTTATCCCCGTGTCCAACCAAGACTCCATCGAATAATTCCCGATCGGAATCGGAGATCTTCAAGTCAGAATCAGACTCGGCTTTAGTCCTAGCTTCTTGGTGTTCATCAAGACAATATTCCTTTTACATCAACCGAGTCAAAATGTGGTGTCAAAAAATGCCCCCAATTTTGGGATAAAATATTATTTTGTTCCAAAATTCTCCAAGCAATGATGACTCCTGCAGTGAGCAGCTTATAGAAAACTGTGTTCCCTCACTGTTGCAACCCTTGATTCTCATGCAAGCGCGGCACCTCGATCCTCAGGAAGTTCCTTCCTTCGTAAGCCTTATAAATACTAGAGGAATCGTCATCTTCTTCCTTCTGCTCGCATCCGCTATTACGCCCGAGCTCTTTCCGCCGTCACCATCTTCAAATCCTCGTGCAGTGAACTTAGATCACCATTTCCAAAACTTCCATCGCAGTCTTGGTAAGGACCTTCTCCGCACATGATTCATCCCTTTTATCTGGATTTTATTTGATTTTTCGGGATGATCCTTCGAGCTTTCTCATCCCAGGTCAATGTTCATCTTAGATCCAATCTCATCAATGGCGGCTTCAGATGACAGGGCCAGCAGAACTCATGTCCCTGAGGTAAGAACATCGCAGCAGTTTATTTAAAATTTTAGCATCTTATTTTCCGCATTTTCTCCTCCAAAATCATCTGCGAACTGCCTTGTCTTTATTTATCATTTTATTTCCTTCCCATTATAGATTCTTAAGAACAACATTGTCATCCCTGTTTCTCATCTCTAATCAGCCTATTACCTAGGCCCGATGGGTGATCCCGATCCGACGAATTTCATTAACCTAGAATCAGAGAGACTCCCTTTTAGAGGATCAAGCCTACAAGCTTCCGATTGGGCCGGCTCCTTCCAATCATGGCCTAGCAGCATCCCCGGATGGAGAAACTGGCTGTTCAGGGTCTGTGCCGCAAAATCGGATCTATGGGACGAGAAAGAAATAGACCAATGCATCACTTTGTCTCTCGCCGATATGGCCAAAGATGAGAATTTGCTGGCCTCCACCTCTTTATTCTGGTTCGATGTGCTAAACGCCTATCTCTTCGGCCATGGACCAATGACCCCAACACTGATGGATGTGCATATGCTGACTGGCCTCAACACCACAACTGCCACAAACCCAAGAAGGCTCCTCTGTGATCTCAACTATAAACTAGTCAGCCCAGGGTCCAAAGGCTAGAAAAAATACATCGTTGATCACTGCAAAACTGGCTCGGTTGGAGATAGAGAACACACAGCTTTCCTCAACATGTGGCTAGAACGATTTGTGTTCTGCGGGTCAACCCTTAGGGCCACCACCAACATGCAATCAATCGCGGAAGTACTGGCGCGTGGTGGGTCAGTTCCGCTTGGCCGTCTCCTCTTTGGAGCAGTTTATCACCTCTTACATCAAGTATCGACCAAACTTTCAGCGGGTCAACTTGTCGGTCATATCGGAGGCCCCTGGTGTTTTATCCAACTATGGCTGCATACTCAATTCCGATCGGTGCTATGTCTTAACTTCCAGAACTACTAGTTCCAACTTTCCATTCAGAAGAAGAAGATGCAGCTACGCGCCGATGCACATCTTTTGGAAATGCAGCATCGGCGTGCCCAGGATCAAAACTTGAATCCGGCACCATGGCCAGCTTTTTTGAAAGCTCCTATCATGGAATCGCATCGGAGTACCTTCTCCATTTTGCTTACGCCGATCCTGATTGCAATTACGAGTTACCATTGTTGAATATTCAAAATGAGCTCGAGACGATCATGCCAGTGCTCAAATCCTTCATTACTCCAGCCATCCTCGGCAGCAACATTGTCCAAGGTCGTAAGAATTCTTCTTACGAATTTTACAACCCATCAGTGGTAGCTCGTCAACTTGGATTCGGCCAATTGCCAATCGGCTTATATTTTGTTGATAAAATAAAGCATTGAGAGTCAGTGTTGACTGATTTGGAAATGGATCAGATCTTGTCCTTAGCACCTGAAGCCGATTTCACAATAACCGAATGGCTATGCACAAGCTTCCAGTCCAAATTATTCAAGACCTAGTGGAAAGAGTGGTCAACTCATCTGTTCAGAGTGCCTGCCCTCACCTATTGTAGTCTCATCGACTCTGATTATGAAGCTCTGGACAATTCCGTAAGTTTATTTATCAAACTTCATCCTTTTTTCATTCAATTCCATCTTCGGAATGACTCTAAAAATTTATATCTTGAACTCTCAACAGCAAGCTGAAGAAGACGTCCCAAATGTTAGCCAGAGTGGGAGATCGATCTGATATGCCGTCAGAACCCCAGATCCAAGAATCGGCTCCTCCGCACTGTCTCTGGCTGATATTATGGACGGCAAGTTTAAAAGGAAAGCCACCTCCAGTAAGGCCATCGTGCCGAAAAAATTGAAGAAAAGTCACACCCCGGTACGATTTCCCCATAATTCCGATACTTCTTTTAACTCAATAGCAGAAAAATAATTTCTCCATATACAGTTTACCGGCGCAAGAGGAAAAATTCTTGGCCAATCAACCTCTAGGGCTGCCGAAGAAGCGGCAGAGAAAGCTACTGAGGGTACGAGAATGCTCATAGATGCAGTAACAGTAATGATCCGATCTCATATCTCTTTTCTGTATTCCTCAAAAATCACTGTTAGTTTTTTATACCGGCTAGCCTACTATAGGGGGTCCCTAAGTAGTCGAGTTGTTCATAAGGGCCTTGCCGGAACCAGAAGCACGATGCTGGACACGAAACGATTTAGACAGGTTCAGGCCACCTTGAGAGATAGTGTAATACCCTACGTCCTGTATGGTGGATCGCTTCATATTGATGGTTATGGTTTTACAAGGGGTCCCTGCCTCACATTATATACTCGGGATATAGGGTCTACAAGGCAGAAAATATAGACTTCTAGTCGGATACTAAACATAGAGTCCTAACATGATTAGGCTGGGTTGTTTCCTAGTAGCTGACTAGTTCCCTTAACCTGTACGTCTCTTCCTTGTATCTGTCACAGTTGGTGGCCCAATCTCGTTGCGGGCCTGCAGCCCATAAGGACTCCCATGGATCTTGGTCCATCAAGCCCCCGAGCGCCTTCATGTCTTCACGCCTGCCGAGTTATTTCTCAACAGTTCAAGCATCAGCCGAGTTGTTTCCTCATCATCTTGCTCCTTTGTTGAAAACCTTCAGAAGTGAACATGATGTTGTCCTTGCCGACTTCTTTTGCAATCAGCCCGTGGGCTTTGATTTTTAAATCAAAGATGATGCAAAAACTTCCCCATTTAATATAATGGTGTCCAAATTTTGAAAAAAGATGGACCCATTATGGGTTAGGTCCCGAGCCTAGAAATGTTTTCAAGAAATAAAAACAATTCCAGGGTCTTTAATGAAAAACTTTCCAAAAAAAAATACTATTTCCCCCAGCCCCCAAGCTTAAAGCAGATGACAATAAGCTTAAAGACTTTTGCAGAAATAAGTATATTCTATGATTTGGAAAAAACTTATCCTAGTAAGCCTTAGCCCTCGAGTATGAAAATACTTCGGTAAATGACTTAGCCCGTTAGAAAATTGCCCCTCAAATATGCATCTGGTAAAAAACCGCGAATACACAAGAGTTGGCTTATTTGGTGAAAACGACTTTTGTGAAATACGCTTAGGGTTACCACCCCGCTAATAAAAACAGAGGAAGAACCACTTTGTATTCACATCTACTCCAGCCGCCATTCCCAAATCTTGAATCTTTCATACTTGTGCGCGCCTTCTAATCCACTCCAGCCCCGCTCAAGATCTCCATCCCAGAAGACCCCGGCTGGCAAGTGTTGGTATTTTCAACGATTACAGATGAATCCACAAGCATACGGATACTGATGTAGCTTTCACTTGAGAGTATTCCAGGGTATCCACAGGGAACATGTGTGTACTAGTTGAGAATCAGGAATGACCGAGGACAAGAGAAGAGATACATATGTAGGAGGTAGAGAGGGTTATTTCTAAGTATTCTAGGTAACTAAGGATGAGCTCAAGTTGTTTACGATATTACTTGCTTTGGGACGCCCAATCGTCCTACTCCGGAGAGGGATGCAAAGGAGACTAGGCAAGCCAAGCAATGGTCCTACTGTACTCTAGTGCTGCTCACGTGGTGGACTACGTAGGCTGTTAGGGCTGTCACCACCTGGGGCTACCACTACAAATCCGTGGCACTAGGTGCACTCCAAGGTATTCAAAAGATTATACACCATGTATACTCAATTAAATACTATCTTAGCTTTGCAAGTACTAAGACACTTATCACAGCAAGGAGCCCACAAGTAAATAAAGTAATGCTTAATCTATATTAAATAAGTAATCTAGAAATACTAAGAAAATACCCGAATGTTACTCGAACCTAAGCCGCATCCGCCGAGGTACATGAGGAAGGGAGGAAGCCGACAGCCCCGGCTTCTCCCCGGCTCGCACCTCAACTCTCACCTATTTCTACTAAGTGGATGTAGCTTCGCCTTGGATCTTCACTGCTTCTCTGTGTGCTTTGAAGTGAAGGAGGTGGTCTATATTTATAGGGGGAGGAATTGGCCATGTGGAGATTCCTCACTAGAAACTAGGGGGTACCCCTCCTCCCCTCGCGACATCTGGCCCAGAACCGACGTTCTGGAGTCGGTATTGCCGTGGGAATAGCTCCCACCAGCGTTCTGAGGTTGGTGGGGGCGAAAACCAGTCAAATCCGGCCAAAAACCGCGTAGAACTGGATCCCAGAAGACAAAACCACGCGCCTGTACGTCGGTTGGAGCAGAAACCAGACAAAACCGTGGAAAAACCGGTCTTTGGAAATAAAACCGGGCTCGGACCGCGCAAAACTGGCCTCCAGCCTTTACCGCGCCGCCACCTGTCCCTATTCCCGGTCCGGATTCCCGCTCGTCCGCGGGAACGTGTGCGCGCGTGCATGCGGCCGCCTCCACGTGGGCCCACCCGGTTGGCCATCTGCTCCCGCGCGCATGCGAACTCGGGCGGCTTCCCGCGGCGCCACGTGTCCCTGCGCCCGCGGTTCCGCGCTGCGCGCCTGCGCGCCAGACCTGCTGGGCCGCTGGGGCATGGGCCCATTGGGCTGCCGGCCTACTGGGCCGCCCTGGCTTGCTGGCCTGTCACTGATGTCGCTAGAGCTGACGTCAGTGATGACATCAGCGTTGCGTAATAAATTGGGCTTTCAGCATATTTCTCTTGAGCTCCAAAAAATATGAAATAAATATTCATCGGAATCGTCTCGACGAGCTCTACGCAATGGTGCACTCCAACTTGCCATTTGAGATACTCTGTGATAATGATATATTTAGATCTTTCTCAGGCCTATAGTATGAATTCCTGCATGACACATTAAAACGCCAGAACTTATGGAAATAGTTACTAATAAACCCTACCACTATGTTTGGTGATCATATTTGACATATATTTGGCAGGAATTGACGGCGAAAAGTGGCACTTAATGACCATCAACAAGCTTCCCCACACTTAGCCTTTGCTCGTCCTCGAGTAAAGCTCATGACTAAGGTAGAGAACAACATGATTCCATAAGATATGATGCAAGCATATAAGTTATTCCATGACATACCTACTCTTGTGACTTTCTGAAGTGTCTGTCGTGTCATCATGGATGGTTGAGAAATGGAACGGTCTTGATTCGAATCACTTCAACTCTTTTTGTAAAGTAACTAGGGTTTTTGATAAATTTTCAAAACTTAGCCTCACGTGACTCCTCAAATGATTCTCTCAGATCGTCCATTGTGTATAATTCCTCACCAAGGCATAGCTTTGCCTCTTTTCATCCTACTTCTAAAAGGCTTATGTGGAGCTCTAGGTAGGGAATGAAAACATGAGGCACACTTGTATCACATAATATTGCAAAGCCAAAGACCAGATCCAAGAAGAAAACTAATCATACAATCTAATCAAGATGTGCATGTGTGTGAATGGAGAATGTATGTGGAATTTATGATAGCTCCTTTTTATGTGATTTCTTTCCTTTGTATTTGAGAACATGGCTATCTCATTTTTTCTCTTTTTTTTCTTTTTTTCATCATGCTTGAGAATAAATTTCTCTTTCAGCATGTATTCTCTTTTTTTCTTTTTTAGCCCATGTCTCTTTTAAAGGAATATCTAAGAGAGAGATTCGCAAAACATACGGAGCATTTATTTTGTGGATGGATGAAAGTTGCTAACTTCCAGTGTAGAAGTTTAGCATATGAATGTGGAGTGTACGTGATCTTGATCATGAAAGCACGAAAAGCATCTTACAAGGATCACAACAATTTGACAAAGCTCAATGCAATAACAAGCGGCATATGTGTAAGGTTTTGCAATGTAAACAACATATGGCTTTGGTAGGAATATATATCATTGAGGAGTTTGTAAGGCTAAATTTATTTTTAGTAAAACATCCCAAGCACTTATACAGAAGAGTAAGATTTATTTCATCATACCATATCTCATTCATCAACCATTTAGATTAACATGCTTTTCCTAATGATGTATGATCACAAGAAATAGGTGCATGTGCTAGGAATAAAGAATATGCAAGCCAATCAAGGAAAATCATGTATATCAAAGGAGCACCAGGATTCATTGATTTTAATTTAGTGATAAACAAGAATTAAATAAACTCATGAATCAGGGAGTTTGAGAGATAGAATTGTGCAAACCCTGATGTCCGAGGATGTCCTTGGTGCCTCCCTCACACTATTTTCTGCTACAATTTCTCCTCCTGCACATTCTTAGATACAATGATGAGATACAAGGATTTGGCTAGTACAAGTGTACTAGCCAAATCAAAGCGAAGTGTTTATTTATTTATTAGAAGTGAAAAGGTTTTTATTTTATCTTATTCAAGGGTGAAACATTTAATCACCAAAGTCGAGGAATTCGATTTCATCGACTTCCTCCAACTTTTCGGGCTCAAAATAAACTTTTAAGCGATGGCCATTTACCTTGAATATGTTACCTGAGTCGTCCTAAAGAGTAATGGCTCCATGGGATAATGTGTCAATCACATTGAATGGTCCTTCCCACTTGCTTCTATGTTTACCATGGCCGAAAAGCTTCACTCTGGAGTTGAACATGAGGACTTTGTCTCCAGGCTTGAACTCCTTGTGTTTAAGCCTCTTGTCATCCCACCTTTTTGTTCTATCCTTATAGATCTTGGAATTGTGGTATGCTCTCTCCCTCCATTCCTCCAGCTCGGATATTTGCATCTTCTGGTTGTTTCCAGCGAGATGGATGTCCATGTTCCATTTCTTAATAGCCCAGTGGGCTTTGAACTCCAACTCAACTGGAAGATGGCATGTTTTACCATACATGCGCTGGTAGGGGGACATACCAATGGGTGTCTTGAATGTTGTGCGGTATGCCCATAATGCTTTAGGGAGTTTGTTCTTCCAGTTCTTTCCCATCTCATCGACGATCTTCGGCAGAATATTCTTGATTTGTTTGTTGGATGTTTCTGCTTGACCGCTCATCTGTGGGTGATATGGTGTTGCTACATTATGGCGGATCCCAAATCCTGCTAGGTATTGCCTGAAGGTCTTGTCGATAAAGTGGGATCCTCCATCACTTATCACCATTCGGGGCATGCCAAATCGAGGGAAGATGACCTCATGGAACATCTTCTTGGCAATGTTTGGAGTCGGCAGCCCGGCAAGGTAGTGCTTCTACCCACTTGGACACATAGTTCACAGCTACCAAGATGTATTCGTAGTCATAAGATTTGGGGAATGGTCCCATGTAGTCGATGTCCCACACATCAAAGAGTTCAACTTGCAAATTGCTTGTGAGTGGCATGGCATCGCTTTTGTTGATATTGCCATGCCACTGACATCTATCACATCTTCTGATAAACTCTTTGGTGTCATCGTACATGGTCGGCCAGAAGAACCCACTTTGCCAAATTTTGGCATGGGTTCTGAACACTCCATAGTGTTCCCCATATGGAGAAGCATGACATCTCTCCATGATCTTGGTGGCTTCAATCATTGGGACACACTTCCTTAGCAATCCATCGGTGCAGACCCGATATAGGTATGGCTCATCCCACAAGTGGAAGCGGCTTTCATAATCCAACTTCTTGTTTCCACCTAGGGGAACATAGCCTGCCACTATATAGTTTACAATATTTGCATACCACAGGTTATCATGTGTTACCTTAAGGAGTGTGTCATCTCTTAGGTAGTCATTGATGGGCAGCTCATGTGTCTCCTCAACCTGCAACATGGATAGATGATCGGCTACCGAGTTTTCTACTCCCTTTTTATCTCAGATTTCTAGATCAAATTCTTGGAGAAGAAGGATCCATCAGATGAGCCTAGGTTTAGCATCCTTCTTAGTGAGGAGGTATTTCAGAGCAGCATGGTCTGCGTAGATGATTACCTTTGCTCCCACTAAGTAGGATCTAAACTTATTTATCGCGAAGACCACAGCCAACAACTCTTTTTCAGTGGTGGCATAGTTCAGTTGGGCTCCGGTTAAGGTTTTGCTAGCATAGGAAATGGTGTAGTGCCTTTCGTCCTTGGTTTGGCCTAGGACAGCTCCTACGGCATAACCGCTAGCATCGCACATGATTTCAAAGGGCAGCGCCTAGTCGGGTGGTTGAATGACTAGGGCCGAGATGAGTGCCTTCTTTAGGATTTGGAAGGCCTAATGGCACTCATCAGTGAAGACGAACTCCACTTCTTTTGCTAGAAGATTGGTTAAGGGTTGGACAATATGAGAGAAGTGTTTGATCAAACACCGATAAA
>CM014271.1:50034578-50050822 GCA_004135705.1 Alloteropsis semialata
CACCCGGTGACGGTGCGTTGAGGGATCAACTCATTTTTGTCATTTTTCACCACTGTCATCCCTCCTTTCTTTGGTACCACTTGCACCGGACTCACCCACTCGCTGTATGGCACATGATAAATAATCCCTAAATGAAGCAGCTTAAGGACTTCCTTCTTAACTACTTCTCGCATCGCGTTGTTCAACCTTCTTTGGGGTTCCCTAGAAGGTGTGGAATCGGGATCGGTCGGGTTGCGATGAGTGCAAAGAGTAGGACTTATGCCCTTAAGATCATGGAGCGAGTACCCCAAGACTGAACGATGTTTTTCTAAGACAGCAACAAGTCTATTGGTTTCTTCTTCGGTGAGCTTGTCGCTGATGATAATCGGGGTTTGAGGGTAACCATGAAGGAAAACATATTTTAGGCCTGGAGGTAGAGGTTTTAGCTTGATTGTGGGTGGCAGAGATTGTTCCATTATGTCCAACTTAATGGGCTCAGCAATGACCTCTTCTTCATTAGAGAAGTTTATTGCGTCATCGTCCCAATTTGGTTGGGCCATATCAGACAATGACATTCCCATAAGCTCTTCGATAGGGTTAGGAATTGGCATTGGCTCCGCTATCGAATTATTTGCACGAGCTAAAGGAATGGTGTAGGCGGATTTTCCTATTTGAATGGCAGGGCCTCCTTTAGGCATTTCTTGGAAGAGTTTCTCGATAGGCCTGCCGATGAGAATGGGCACGTCTGGACTGTCATAAACATGGAAGTCCAGGAAAACCTCGGCCTCATTGAAAACTAGGGGAATCGTTCTAAGGATGCCGTAGCACTCCAAAATGTTCCCATCAGGATCTTGCATAAGCTTTTGGGAACGGGATAAGGCCGCGTTGGGACAAAGTGTTTGGGCAAGAGATTTTGACATGACATTTATCCCAACGGTAGGATTGTAAAGGATGTCCATAGTGACCCCCCTGTATTTGATATGAGTGAGGGATTAAGGGGCAGACGAGTCGGACTATCTCGGGCGATGTCTCTGCTTCCTTTAGCCATTCTCTACTCATAATCGCCGATAAGTATTTCAGATCTTCTATGAGAATGGGCTTATCGGATGGGTTAAGATCTTGTCAAAGCAGAGATCGACACGTTCGGGGTTTAGGTTGAGTTGGTAAATTTGAGGCATTACCAAAATCTGTGAAAAAATCATCCCCGATTTCACCAATCAAGTCCATTGGGTGAGTTTCCTCATCTTCTGGACTGTGGGATTTTCCCACGCGAGGTTCTTCTTTTACGGGCTCAGTCAGAAGAGTAGTCATGGGTGTAGGCTTGATAGATAGGACCTCTTGTTCTGGCTCAGGGGTTTCATCAAAGATACCAGTGAAAGGGGTGTTCTCTAGTATTTTACTGAGGACAGCTCTCCCTTTACTAGGTGTCAAATAAGTGAACGACCCACCTGAAGATGTGTCATGAATAACAGCGGATTCCTTGCTAAGTCCTCGATGGAAATGCTGTAAAAGCATAGGTTCGGGGATAGCAAGGTCGGGACCAGACATGTTTAGATTCAAGAATCACGCCTAGGCTGCTCCTAAGGTTTCTTTCTCCCTTTGCCGAAAGGTTAGGATTTCTACTCGGAGGTCCACTATTCGGGAGACCGGAAAGAAAGCTAGACAAAATTTGTCTCACAGCATTCCCCAATCTCCATTGGTACTACCTATGGTTTGAGCGTACCATCGCTTGGCAATTCCCGTCAAAGAGAACGGGAAAAGCTTCCACTTTAGTGTTTCATGTGACATGCCAGGAATGACAAGGCAGGAGCACAATTGCTCAAAACCGTGTAGGTGAGTGTAAGGACTTTCCTCTTTTGCTCCAGAAAAAGATTGCTCCCGTACCATGGCTATGAGGGTGGGGCGAAGTTCGTAGCCAGGTGTATGGATGGGTAATCATGGAGGTGGCGGCTCCAGATATTCGCCCTTTGGAGCTGAGTACTGATTGATCGACATTGATTCCATGGGGTAGGTGTAATGGTATGGATGGAGATACACGGACGAACTTGGTTCGAAACTAGTACAGCAACCGTTCCCCGGCAACGGCGCCAAAAAGCTTGTTGGTATTTTCAATGATTACAGATGAATCCGCAAGCATACGGATACCGATGTAGCTTTCACCCGAGACTATTCCAGGGTATCAAATCCATAGGGAACATGTGTGTGCTAGTTAAGAATCAGGAACGACCGAGGACAAGAGAAGAGATATATATGTAGAAGGTAGAGAGGGTTATTTCTAAGTATTCTAGGTAACTAAGGATGAGCTCAAGTTGTTTACGATATTACTTGCTTTGGGACACCCAACCATCCTAGTCCGGAAAGGGATGCGAAGGGGACTAGGCAAGCCAAGAAATGGTCCTACTATACTCTAGTGCTGCTCACGTGGTGGACGACGTAGGCCGTCAAGGCTGTCACTACCTGGGGCTACCACTACAAATCCGTGGCACTAGGCGCACTCCAAGGTATTCAAAAGATTATACACCACGTATACTCAATTAAATAATATCTTAGCATTGCAAGTACTAAGACACTTATCATGGCAAGGAGCCCACAAGTAAATAAAGTAATGCTTAAACTATATTAAATAAGTAATCTATAAATACTAAGAAAATACCCGGATGTTACTCGAACCTGAGCCACATCCGTCGAGGTACAAGAGGAAGGGAGGAAGTCGATAGCCTCGGCTTCTCCCCGGCTCACACCTCAACTCTCACCTATTTCTACTAACTAAGTGGATATAGCTTCGCCTTGGATCTTCACTGCTTCTCTATGTGCTTTGGAGTGAAACAGGGGGTCTATATTTATAGGAGGAGGAAAACTTGGCCATGTGGAGATTCCCCACTAGAAACTAGGGGGTACCCCTCCTCCCCTCGTGACATTTGGCCCCAGAACCGACATTCTGGAGTCGGTATTACCGTGGGAATAGCTCCCACCAACGTTCTGAGGTCGGTGGGGGCAAAAACCAGTCAAAATTGGCCAAAAATCGCGCAGAACCGGATCCCAGAAGACAAAATCACGCGCCAGTACATCGGTTGGAGCAGAAACCAGACAAAACCGTGGGAAAACCGGTCTTCAAAAATAAAACCGGGCTCTGGACCATGCAAAACCGGCCTCCAGCCTTTACCACGCCGCCACCTGTCCCTGTTCCCGATCCGGATTCACGCTCGTCCGTGGGAACGCGCGCGCGCATGCTGCCACCGCCACGTGGGCCCACCCGATTGGCCATCCGCTCCCGCGTGCATGCGAACTCGGGCGGCTTCTCGCGACGCCACGTGTCCCTGCGCCCGCGGTTCCACGTTGCGTGCCTGCGCGCCGGACATGCTGGGCCGCTGGGGCATGGGCCCGCTGGGCTGCCGGCCTGCTGGGCCGCCCTGGCTTGCTGGCCTGTCGCTGACGTCGGCAGCGCTGACGTCAGTGATGACGTCGGCAGCGTTGAAGTCAGTGATGGCGTCAGCGCTGCGTAATAAATTGGGCTTTCCGCATATTTTTCTCCCTAGCTCCAAAAAATATGAAATATATATTTATCGGAACCAAGTTCAACAAGCTCTACGCAATGGTGCACTCCAACTTGCCATTTGAGATACTTTGTGAAAATGATATATTTAGGTCTTTCTCAGGCCTATAGTATTAATTCCTGCATGACACATTAAAACACCAGAACTTGTGGAAATAGTTAGTAATAAACCCTACCACTATGTTTGGTGATCATATTTGACATATATTTGGCAGGAATTGACTGCGAAAAGTGGCACTTAACGACCGTCAACAGCAAGATGGGCAAGAAGCCGGTGCCAAGCAAGCCCGCGGAAAGCAAATCCATAGCAAGCAAGTCGGCGGCGAGCAGGAAAGCCCCCAAGGTTCCAATCACAGGCATGCCTGTCTTCAAGACAGTCCCCGCGCCCGCTCTTGTCTGGAAGCCATCCCAAGCAACAAACCAGATGGTGCAAGATCTCGTTGATCAGGGCTACCTGCTGGATAAATCCATCTCCTGCTGGCGCAAGGATGTTGGTAAGGCATGGCCCTTTGATGAAGTTCATGAGATCGTTGTTTTCGCATCTTTCTATGAGCGTGGATTTGCCACTCCCGCTCATGACTTTCTCCGCGGCTTGATTGCTTTCTACAAGCTAGAGCTAGTACATCTCAACCCAAACTCCATCCTTCAAATCTCTCGCTTCATCCATCTCTGTGAAGCCTTCCTAGGAATCGATCTCCATTTCAATCTGTTCCGCCTTCTTTTTCGAGTAAAATCGAGCTAGGACAAGGTGATTGGTGGGGCCGAAATCCAACTCTGCCAAGGGATGAAGAACATTTATTTTGATTTCAAGATGAATGATTCTATTAAGGACAGGGGGGACAAATGGTTCTATGTAGAGAACCAGCCACCAAGGCTGACAAAGCACTCGGACCACCTGCCAGAACCTCAAGCCAACTAGAATGAAGCACTTGGTGAAAATGAGGCTGGCGAGCTCGCCGGGTTGTTGAAGATGATCGACGACCTAAAGAAGAAGGGTCTGATTCCTCCGCCGTCGCATGCAACTCTGCCAGAAGCGGGCGCATGCTGACTACAACTACACCGGCCCCAACGACCCGACTAGGTTTACTCCATCGACTTGTCATCCGATGAAGTTGCGGTCCACGTCCAGGCTTTATTCATGGATGTGCATGAGCTGCCACACTGGGTATCGGAGTACTCGGTTAGTCGTCCTCCACCAGCGGTAGGTTTGAAGTCAATCCGAATACTTTTATTTATCATCCGGCTTCTTTCTAAACATTTACTGACAAGTCTTCTTGTACCCAATTGTAGGAACAACACACAAGATTTGACTCACTCCCCCTGTCATGGAAGAGACTCGAACTGATCTGCCAGAGCCACCCCTCTCCTCGCCGACCAAGCAGACTGTTGGTGGCTCTGGAAAGGGAAAGAACTTAGCAGAGCCAGCTGCTGAAGAAAAAGTATTGGTTGAAGACACTTCATCAGATGAAGAAGTGATGCTGCTGCACCACCCCGAGGATCTTGGCCAGGGAGGATCAGGCCTGAAGAGGCCCTTCTCCGACGATGCGCCAAGCCCCCAAGTCCCCAAGAAGAGACGGGCAATACGCAAGAAGCTCCACTCCTCGTGGAGAAGCCTGCTGATGCCAGCCTACCCGAGGTGGAAGAGGTCAACACCGAAGCGGAGAAGGACGTAGAGATACCGACGGGTACCCCTCTGCATACATCCCCACCTGAGGTATGCTTATCTTATATGTTGATAATGGTTAAAATCCTGCTTTTTGACCCGATCCGGGTTCTTTTTATGCTCCAAACGCACGAAAAGGAACCCTCGCCAAAGGAGAGGACTCACGAGCCTCAAGACATCCCGTCTGGAGGAATCTCCTTTGAGCTGGACGAGCCAGAGTTTGACATGGATTTCGCCAGGTAAGTAGTTTGTTCTGTTGGTCAATGCAATCTGTTTATCCACTATACCCAGTAGATTGATCTTCTTATTCTTGCATCTTGCACAGCCGGCCGCCCACTCCCCCGCCCGCGCAATCGCCAGAAATCCCGGAGGTCAACCCGTCCGCGGATACCCAAGCCAAGGAAGTGGTAGTGGAGCAAGAGCCGAGCCGCCTGATATCGCCATAGCTTCACCCTCAAGAATCAAGGGCCGAAGCTTCATCATCTTCCAAAGTACCAGAGCAAGCCGCTCCGGGTACTTCTGCTCAGGGCGCATGGCCCAATTCTGCAGAAAGTATCGGGATGGTGAATCTGTGTACCGAGGAACTCAATGCGGCCGTCGGACTTGTGAAGGGAGCAACCATTGAAGAAATAATCCGGGAGAAGAAGAAAGCCTAAGAGCCGTCGCCTGAGCCGTTCTAGATCTACACTGGAACACCAGGCGTAGGCCCTGATGACGATAACGCCTTCCTGTTCAACTCCTAGGTTGATTAGGAAGATCTTGAAAGGCTGCAGAGCTGCAGAAGCAACTTTCCAAGCTCACAGAGGTTAGTGTAAAGGAAATCAATACTGTATGGATACTTAGCTCCACTGTATGTGTTGCTGATAACTCTGCCGCCTTGTTTTAAAAACAGAGTATCCTTCACCGCTCGCACCAGAAGTCGGAGATGCTCCGCAGGGCCAGCGCGTGCTTTACGCGAGCGGAGAGGACAGAGAACAACTTGGCGCAGGGTCACTCATCGTGGAAAGAAGAGCGCGCCAAGCTTCGCCTTGAACTGGATGGATCATATCAAAAGATGAATATGTACCAGGACTTGCGTGACGACGCTGTTGAGAAGACCAAGTCGCTCAGGCAAAAACTTGCAGGTACGTTGCCGCCTTCTTCTCGTAAAGTTAGCATAAATCATATAATGTATGAAGAATATGATTGTTTGTGCAGAACAAGAGAGAAAGATTGAGGCACTTGGGGCTCAAGCTGCCGATATGAAGAACCTCTTCTACTGGCAACAAGAGCGCGCGAATCAGGCTGAACAGCGGGAGCAAGATTGTATGACAAAGCTCGCTGAAGAGAAACAGATGTGCAAGGATGCCGATACACAGCTCGTCTAGGGTATGAATACAGTCCGCAGCCAGGAAGACCAGATCAATGCTTTTCGCGCGGAAGTCAACCGGCTTGGCGCGGAACTTGTGTCCTTCAAGGAAGCTGTCGCTCCGCTGGTCGACGTGTACGCCAAGCTACCCGCCGGCAGCCCTGCTCCTCCTCTGATTGACCGCCTTTGGGCTACACCTAGGCAGGTGCAAGCGTATTGCCAGCAGATCGCCCAATCTTGCACTAGGAAAGTACTCGGCTTAGTCGGATCCTGGTTCCCTGCCCAGCCATTAAGCATTACTCAGGGGAAAATCAACATAGCGTGTACCCGAGACATGTTCAATGTCTATATGGAGGAAGAGAAGGATATGGCAGAGAAGATAGTTTCTCGCCTTAAGTTCTAGGTGCTCTTGTCATGTAAGAGAAACCCATGTAATGAACTTTGTTTTAGATGTAAATACTAACGTTTTATCAACAGGAGTATTTATTATCTGTACTTTGAAATGCCCGATCTCTCTGTGTTAAAACAGAAAGTAGATGGCTTTAGTTTCTGAATGTAGCCCTTTTGAATTGTTTTTAAACAACTCGGCATGATTCGAAACTTGTTGTATATGTGTTACTTGGCAAGCAAGCGTAGCATGATAATATTGACACTTTATTATCGTTTGGCTTAAAGCCGACATCAGTACATTGAAAGGACTGACTTTTATTGACTCTTAACCACTTCTAAAAAAAAGCTTTTAAGGGTAAAAACGCCACAAGTGCTCAATATTCCAAGCATTGTCGACTTCTTTTCCATCTTCCCATTGTAGCTGGTAAGTACCCGGGTCGATAACCCTTGATACTATGAACGGACCTTCCCAAGGCGAAGATAGCTTATGTTGATCTTTTGTACTCTAAATTTTTCGGAGAACCAAATCGCCAATGTTGAATGACCTTGCTTGGATGTTTTGGTCGTGATACCTCCGGAGTTCTTGCTGGTACTTGGTTGTCCTGATCAACATGGCTAGCCTCGCTTCTTCTAGCATGTCCACATCTTCTGCTCTACTCTGCTCTACCGTCTCCTCCGAGTAGTTTTGAATTCTTGGAGCATTGTACTCGATATCTACCAGAAGTACTGCTTCAGAGCCGTAGACTAGGAAGAAGGGTGGTTGCCCCGTCGCGCGGCTAGGCTAGGTTCACAGCCCCATACCACGGCTGGCAACTCTCGCACCCACTTGTCGTCGTACTTCTTGAGTGGTTCGTAGAGCCTTGGCTTGAGTCCTTGGAGTATGAGGCCGTTAGCTCTCTCAACTTGTCCATTGGCACATGGGTGCGCCACCGATGCATAGCGGACTTTGATTCCGAGGCTGTCACAAAAATCAAAGAACTCGTCCCCTGTGAATTGGGAGTCAAGATCAGTGATAATGCGATTCGGGACGCCGAAGCGGTGGGCAATGTCCTAGATGATCTCGGCCGCTTTCGGAGCTGTGGCTTTGACTAGCGGCTTGACTTCAATCCACTTTGTGAACTTGTCGATTGCCACGTAGAGATATTGAAATCCCCGTGGTGCTATCTTGAGTGGTCCAACCATATCCAGCCCCCAGCATGCGAAGGTCCAAAAGGGTGGTATGGTGTTGAGGACCATTGCGGGGACATGAGCTTGCCGGGCGAAGAATTGGCAGCCCTGGCAAGTTCTCACTACTTCTTCTGTGTCTACCACTGTAGATGGCCAATAGTACCTAGATCGGAAGGCCTTGCCAACGATCGTGCGGTGGGCGGCATGATTGCCACAGATTTCAGCATGGATCTCTTCAAGGATCTCCCATCCGATTTCTAGAGGGACACACTTCATCAAGACTCTAGACGATGTGCCTCGTCGAAAGAGGGTAGAGCCGACTACTATGTAGTGCTTGCTTCGCCTAATGACTTGCTCTGCTTCCACCTTATCTTCGTGCTCTTTCTGGTGTAGGATGTACTCGATGAAGGGCTTTGTCCATTCAAGTGTAATCACCATGACCTGCTGATGAGGGGGTGTTGTAGTCGGCTGTACTTCTTGCTCATTGATGGATGGTTGTGACAGCTCTTGGACGAAAACGCCACCCGGTACTTGTGCTCGGTGAGAACCAAGCTTGGAGAGTGCATCAACAGCCATGTTGTTGTCCCTAAGGACGTGCTGAAATTCGAGTCCATGGAAGTGCTTCTTGAGTTTGTGGACCTCCATGCAGTATGCGTCCATGTTCTCCTTGGTCGAATCCCAATCTTTGTTAACTTGATTGATGACCACCGAGGAGTCGCCGTAGACCACCATATGCTTGATGCCAAGGGAAGCAGCCAGGTGTAACCCGTGCAGTAGAGCTTTATACTTGGCTTCATTGTTGGTGGCTTTCCAGAGGATCTGGAGCACATACTTAAGTTGATCGCCTTTTGGAGATATGAAGAGTACTCCTGCGCCGGCTCCTTCAAGCTTCATTGACCCATCGAAGTACATGATCCAATGCTCGAGGGGTTCTTCTGGCACCGCCTCTTGTATCTCTGTCCACTCAGCCATGAAATCCACCAGGGCTTGAGACTTGATTGCAGCACATGGGACGAAGTCGATGGTGTGAGAGCCTAGCTCGACCGCCCATTTGGAGATTCGTCCTGTCGCATCCCAGTTGTGGAGGATGTCGCCGACTGGAAAGGAGGTGATTACAACAACCCGGTGAGCGTCGAAGTAGTGGCGTAGCTTGCGAGACGTGATCAAGACAGCATATAGTAGCTTCTTGACCTGGGGGTAGCGTACTTTGGATTCTGTAAGTACCTCACTGATGAAGTAAACTGGCCGCTGTACTTTGAATACATGGGCGGGTTCCTCTCGCTCAACTACAATCACAGTACTCACCATGTGAGTTGTGGCTGCAATGTAGAGGAGCATTGGTTCCTGATCAGCTGGTGCTGTAAGTACCGGTGGTGTTTGGAGAAATTTCTTGAGATCTTCAAATGCCGCATCAGCTTCAGCAGTCCATACAAACTTGTCTTGCTTCTTGAGGAGTTTAAAGAAAGGTAGTCCTCTGTCACCCAGTCTTGAGATGAATCGGTTGAGGGCTGCCATACACCCAGTCAGCTTCTGGAAATCCTTGAGGGACTTTGGAGGCGCCATGGATGTGATAGCGGTAATCTTCTCGGGGTTGGCCTCAATTCCACGGTGGCTGACTATGAAGCCCAGCAATTTTCCTGTGGGCACGCCAAACACACATGGTTGGGTTGAGCTTCCATTGGAATTCCCTGAGATGTGCAAAGATCTCGGACAAGTCATCGATGAGGCTGTCCGGGTTCTTTGTCTTCACGACGACGTCATCAACGTAGGCTTCAACATTGCGGCTAATCTAAGCCTTCAAACAACCCTGAATCGCGCGCTGGTATGTTGCCCCTGTGTTCTTGAGTCCAAAGGACATTGTTGTGTAGCAGTAGGCGCCAAATGGGGTGATGAACACCGTCTTGATTTGGTCATCTTCATGCAGGCTTATCTGATGATAGCCTGAGTAGCAGTCGAGGAAACAAAGTAGAGAGTATCCGGCTGTGGAGTCCACCACTTGATCAATGCGTGGTTAGCCCGAAAGGATCCTTTGGGCAGTGCTTATTCAAGTCAGTGTAGTCGACACACATCCTCCACTTGTTGTTGTTCTTCTTTAGCACCAGGATGGGATTAACGTGCCAGTCAGGGTGATACAGCTCCTTAATGAACCCGGCTGCTAATAGTTTCGCCAGTCCGATCGGATGCCTTCTTTCTTGTCCTGGGCGAAGCGTCACAGGCGTTTTAGTGGCTGGATCAACGTTGAGTTTGTACTCAGCCAACTCCCTTGGGACTCCCGGCATATCCGATGGCTTCCATGCAAAGATGTCGCGGTTGTCCTGTAAGAAGCTGGTGAGCGCGTTTTCCTATTTGGTAGGCAGGTCAGCGCCAATCAGCACCGTCTTGGAGGGGTCGCCCATCCCTAGGTCAATTGTCTTGATTGGTGCTTCCTGGGAGGGCTTCATGGTTGACACGGCTGGCTTTTTCGTTGGAATGTCTAATTCAACCTCGCCGAGTTGTTTCGCCATAGCTGCTACAATTGCTGCCTAGCTCGGTTGCTGCATGCTTGCAGCAATCGTCACTGCCTCGGTGTCACAATCATAGGAGGTCTTCAGGTCGCCCTTTAGGGATAGAATCCCTTTAGGGCCTAACATCTTCAAGACGAGGTAGATGTAGTGTGGTATCGCCATGAATTTCACTAGCGCGGGTCTCCTCAGGATCGCGTAGTACGACGATTCGAAGTCGGCGACCTCGAATGTGATGTACTCAATCCAATAATTGGCCTCGGTACCAAATGTTACTGGAAGTGATACTTGGCTGAGTGGTACGGCAGCATTGCCTGGGACGATGCCATAGAAAAGTGAATCAGTAGGCTTGAGCAAATTGGTGATGTCCAAGCCCATTTTCTTCAGTGTCTTGACGAACAGGATGTTGAGTCTGCTTTCACCGTCAATCAGCATCCTCGTGAGTCGTGCGCCTGCCACTACTGGGTCTAGTACCAGAGGGTACCTTCCCGGGTTCTTGATGTTGGTCCATTGGTCGTCTTGAGAGAGACTGATCGGAACCTCTGACCATTCTAGGAATTTGGGGATAGCAGGCTCGATGCACCCGATCTCGCGC
The DNA here is from genome assembly GCA_004135705.1 of Alloteropsis semialata. Lineage (NCBI taxonomy): Eukaryota > Viridiplantae > Streptophyta > Magnoliopsida > Poales > Poaceae > Alloteropsis > Alloteropsis semialata. Next base: position 50,045,775 of record CM014271.1, read on the forward strand.
TGGATCAGCTTTTGCTTGCGCTTCGAGTCCGTCTGAGCAATCCCTCCAAAGATGACATTGACCACCTTGTCGGCTTGTTGGTAGCCGTTGTCTTTGTCACCCTTGCCTCCATTGTTTTTGTCGGGTTCGTCGGGTTTGGAGTCGCCTCCAGTGCCGAAAGATTTTCTGAGCCCGATGCAATCCCTGCTGGAGTGCTTGTCCTTTGGGTGGAAAGGGCAGAACCTTTTGCAGGAGGGGCCTTTCTCAGCAACATTGACTGAATCCTTGGGCTTGCGTTTCTTGTCATTGAAGTCACGCTTGCCACTGTTTTCAACTTGCTTGCCCTTGTTATGGTCATTGTTGTTGTTGCGGTCGCCCCCTGACTTGTTCTGGTTGAATCTCTCAAGCTGCAAGTCTTCGGTGTCGGCCCAATGTCCGATGAGTTCGAGCATGGCCTCAAGCGTCTTTGGCATGTTCCTCCCGAAGTCGAGATGCAGCATGGGATCGGTGAGACCGTTGTGGAAGCAGTCAATGACATCTTGGCCGGAGAGCCCGACACATGTTGAACGCTTCTCCCAAAACTGGTGGTTGTAGCTTCAGAGGTACTCATTTTGGCCCTATTTGCACTGAGCTAGGTCAAAGTGAGTACACGGCTTCTGCCATGAACCCTGGAAGTTGTTGATGAAAACCTTGCAGAGTGCATCCCAAGAGTCGATGGAGCATGGTTTTAGTCCTTCCAACCAGGTCAGTGGAGCCTGGTCGAGGACTACTGGGAGATAGGTGCACATGGTGTCGGTGTCGCCTCTTGCCGCCTTGATCGCCGAGTAGGAGATGCGCAGCCACTGCTCGGGATCGCAGTTTGAACTTTTTGGGCCAGGAAGTGGCGCGGATGCGGTCTAAGAAGACCGGGACCCTTCGTACTTGCCAAGGTTGTGATAGCCTCGGCTTGGGGGCCCGTAGATCTGATCATACTCTTGGCGCCACCTGCGCTCTTCTTCTTCGTGGTCGCGAACCCGTGTAGAGATGACGGTGCATGCGTCCTTACTCTGCAGCTGGTGTCGCAAGTCCCTATCGTCATCCCGGTTGTTGCGGCGTCCATTTCTGTCCCTGTTGCCGTCACGTCCACCATTGTGACTTTGTTGACCAACGTGGTGGCTAGGGCCAGCACCGTGTTTTCTACCTCCGGCGTTGACTGCCATGCCGCACACGTTGCCGGGTTCTCGGCGGTCTCTGCTTAGATGGTGGGATGGGTTGCCGCGATTTCCGCCTTTAGCAGGGTGGCTGCTTGCTTGGTGACTTGTTGCCTTGGACTTGGTGATAGTTTGAGCAGGGTTGATTGCGTCATGCTAGATTGCCGCTGTCTCAAGCATCATCTTCATCCTCTAGATCTTCGGAGTTTGGACCATGTCGCCTAGCTCTATTGCGACAGCCAAGATGTTGGCTGCAGCATTGGTGTAGACATCTTGCCCGGCCACTTGCATGAATTTTTCATTGAGGTTCTGCGGAGGAAGTCTACGACCGGCTCAGCGGCGTCGATCTGCGTGGGCAGCATTTCGTTGCCTGCGCCATTCTCGGTCGTCTGCGATTTCGTTCTCCACTGTTGGCTCATCATTGGAGATTTCTTCTTGGCCGATGATCACCATGGCTTGACGCCCTGGTGAAAAGCTCCCTGTGCTTGAAGTTGCTGGGACAGTTGAGCCACGCCTGCTTGAAGAATCCAAAGGTTGCCCATGTTGAAATGGGTGTGGATCAGTGCACGCGATGATGCGAGACATGTCCAGGTCTTCTTGCGGCGTTGCTCTAAGCTTTGGCTTGCGTCCGGGCCAGTGGACGAATCTTCCTTCTGGAGTTGAGGTGATCACGAGTCCTACTGTTTCCCGCTCAGAGGGAGTTCATCGAATTCGACCAGAGATCGGAGTTGCTTTGATGACGTCGCCTGGTAAACGGAGGCGGTTCCCACGAGACCAAAAGGAATCTGGCTCGGGGTGTTGACCTCGCGCTTAGCAGTGGCTGAGCCCCTCCTCTTCTGGATTTTTGAAGTGTTGGATTTCGGCGCGACCGATGGTTCAGAAACCAGCTCAGACCACCTAGTCCGCTTTGGAATCTCCCTAGTCTGAGTTGGAGTCGAACTGGGACTTGAGATTTCCCGGAGTTGAATTCGGACCTAGGGGCGCGATCTCGTCGAGCTTGTCGGCGAGTTGCTCCGGAGCCGGCGAGTTGAGGACGCAATCGAAGTTGCCCACGCCATCCGCCGTGCAGACCCAGGAGCCGAAGACGAAGGTGGCGCACTTCTCGAACGCCATGTCGCCATCGTAGTTGATGATGACTGGTGATAGAACCCGCTAGGGTTTGTTCCCGACCTTCGATGAGAGTTGGGGGTAATCTCGATTTGGGGGTGGATTCGACGTTGGCTGTCCGACTACAACACCAACCGGGGCTGCGCCTTAGCAACAGGTACACCGTTTCCGTTTGAGGTACTCTTGCCGTGCCAAGAACACCAAAGCTCCTGCTAGAAATCGAGAACACGCAAGAACAAGATGACAAGCAAATAACTCACAGATTGGAAATAATATGAATCTGGAACACAAGTTGGGGTCTTGAATCAAGCAAATCGGGTGGTCAGATTGACACACGCGTTCACTAGGAAGTAGCAGTAGCTAACTTGCATCTAAACAAAACCCAACCCTTCCTTGGCAGCTGGGGCATGTATTTATACATGGGAGGCAGCCAGGAGGCGTGGGGGGGTGTAAACCCTAAAATAAAATGGGCCCCTATTGGGCTTAACTGGATACAAGGCTATCAGCCTTTGGCTGGAAGGTCCGAACGTCTCTCTTTAAATTCTGGGCGACTCCGTAGGAATCTGAGGGTGTTTATTGATCCATCTGAAAGTTGACTTCAAGAGCTTTCCATCAAGTACTCATATGCCCCAAACAAACTCCGGAGCTAAGAGTTATGGCCGAAACAAACTGGTGTTGTGTTGCTGTCCGCTTGACTCAAAACAGGAGGAATCACTCCGTTTGCATGGGAGCGCCCCTCATCTCCAAACGTGGAGCTTGCTGACGTTCTGGGTTGTTGTGCCTGCTTCTCCCCTCTTCCTTATGTCCCATGTTCCTAAGAATAAGACATTCATCACCGTAGTTTAGTAGCATCCAATTCTGAGATGGATTTGTGTGAACAGCGAGGAACGACTTTACCTGATAGTTGAGTTGTCGTGCATGGGCTCGAGTCATTGGTCGTTGCTGAACATTAGGCATGGTTGTATCAATGGAAGGGATGTCCTCATCATCCTCCCCTTCTTGCATTTGAGTCGTCCTCGACTCAAGCTCATCCTCCTCTCCCAAATAAGGCTTCAAATCTGCAATGTTAAATGTGGGACTAACCCCAAAGTCTGCAGGCAATTCGAGTTTGTATGCATTATCATTAACCCTTTCTAACACCTTAAAAGGACCATCAGCTCTAGGCAGCAATTTTGACTTTCTTAAATCAGGAAACCTATCCTTTCTCAAGTGTAGCCAAACTAGATCACCGGGTTCAAAGGTGACATGTTTCTTTCCTTTATCAGCAGCGAGTTTATACTTAGCATTCATGCATTCTATGTTTTCTTTAGTAGTTTCATGCAACTTTAGGATCAGTTCTGCACGTTGTGTAGCATCAAGGTTTACTCGTTCTGAAGTTGGAAGTGGCAGCAAATCAATAGGAGCATGTGGCACAAAACCATAAACAATTTCAAAAGGGCACTTCTTAGTGGTAGAGTGTTGTGAACGATTATAAGCAAATTCAATATGAGGTAAACAGTCTTCCCACATTTTGATGTTCTTCTTCAAGACAGCCCTAAGCATAGTTGACAAGGTTCTATTCACAACTTCCGTTTGCCCATCAGTTTGGGGATGACAAGTAGTGGAAAACAAAAGTTTAGTCCCCAGTTTCGCCCACAAAGTTCTCCAAAAATGACTAAGAAATTTTGCATCACGATCAGAAACTATGGTATTTGGGACACCATGCAAACGAACAATCTCACGAAAGAACAAATCAGCAACATGTGTAGCATCATCACACTTGTGGCAGGGTATGAAATGAGCCATTTTAGAAAATCTATCCACAACAACAAACACACTATCCCTCCCCTTCTTTGTTCTAGGCAGTCCTAAAACAAAGTCCATTGAAATATCTTCCCAAGGTGCATTTGGAACAGGAAGAGGCATGTATAAACCGTGAGGATTAAGGCGTGACTTAGCTTTTTGGCATGTTGTGCAGCGAGCAACGAACCTCTCCACATCTCTCCTCATCTTGGGCCAAAAGAAATGACCAGCAAGGATGTCCTCCGTCTTCTTCACTCCGAAATGTCCCATCAGCCCACCTCCATGCGCTTCCTGCAACAATAACAAACGCACGGAGCTAGCTGGAATGCATAGCTTATTAGCTCTAAAAATAAACCCATCAGCTATGACAAATTTGTTCCATGTTTTTCCCTTCTTGCAATTCAGCAACACATCTTTGAAATCGTCATCATGGGCATATTGCGCTTTAATTGTTTCCAAACCAAAGATTTTAAAATCAAGTTGTGACAGCATGGTATAACGCCTAGACAACGCATCAGCAATGACATTCTCTTTACCCTTCTTGTGTTTGATGACATAAGGAAAAGACTCAATGAATTCAACCCATTTAGCATGCCTATGATTCAGTTTTGCTTGACTTTGAATGTGTTTTAAAGACTCATGATCAGAATGAATTACAAACTCTTTTGGCCATAAATAATGCTGCCAAGTTTCTAAAGTCCGAACTAAAGCAAGCAATTCCTTATCATAGGTAGAATAATTCAGACTAGGTCCACTTAGTTTCTCGCTGAAATAGGCTACAGGTTTGCCATCTTGTAGCAGCACACCTCCCAAACCAATCCCACTAGCATCACATTCAAGTTCAAAGGTTTTGCTGAAATCTGGAAGTTGTAGCAAAGGTGCATGAGTGAGCTTATCTTTGAGAGTGGCGAAAGCTTCCTGTTGAGCTGCAGCCCAAGTAAAGATCACACCCTTCTTGGTGAGTTCATGCAATGGGGCTGCAATGGTGCT
>CM014271.1:50051659-50076186 GCA_004135705.1 Alloteropsis semialata
CTGCAAAAGGTTAGTGATTGCCGGAGGCAAAGAAGAAGGCATGTCCTCGAGTGAAAACAAAGCTTGCTTGCAAATCAAAGCATAGTAAACAGCAGCACTAGCATCAACCTCATTCAAATCAGATTTGGTTGCAATGAAACATGACCCTTTCAACTTAATCTCATTTTTGTGATTGGGACCAGATTTGGCATTCTCCTTTTTGTGCTTCTCAAGTTCACTTGCCACAATCTGATTTTTACTCATAGAATGCTCATGGTTCTTTATTTTACAAGCTCTAGCAAGTTCATCTTTCAAAATATCTTCAGGGGACATTGGATGCAGCACAATCCTTTTATCATGGTATAGAAAGGAATATTGGTTTGACCTACCATGATGCAGTGAATCTTTATCAAATTGCCATGGCCTTCCTAGCAGAATACTACATGCTTGCATTGGGACAACATCACATTCAACAACATCTTTATAGGAGCCGATGGCAAGGCTGATTCGCACAAGTTTAGTTACCTTTGCCTTACTACTGTTGTTAAGCCATTGAATGTAATATGGATGAGGGAGAGGTTTGGTGGTGAGTGAAAGCTTCTCCACCATGTCGCTGCTAACCAAGTTGTTGCAGCTACCTCCATCGATGATCATTCTACACGACCGCTCTTTGATGACACACTTTGTTTGGAACAATGTGTGTCGCTGATTCTGCTCCGCCTTCTCCATTTGTGCGCTCAGCACGCGCTGCACAATGAGGCTCTCATAGCGGTCCGCTTCAGCTGCATTAATATGTTCTTCTGGGCAGCCCTCACTTCCTGCAATGTCAGTCGCAAGCAATGCAAGTGTATCTTCATCAAGTTCACTAGCAGATGAGTACTCACCATCATTTTTGACCACCAAAACACGCTTGCTTGGGCAGTCACGTATGACATGTCCGAACCCCTTGCAGCGGTGGCATTGAATGTCTCTTGTTCTGCCGGTGGATGCCACCGATGAAGTGGTTGCAGCAGGTTTTTGCACGGTCTTTGCTGCTGAATTTGCGGGGCTGTCACGAGGCTTGTCGCTAGAAGATGGGTCTGCTGCTCTATTTGATGATGAATACGGTGCAGCAACACGTCCAGTTGAGGGAAAACTCGTGCGGGGCTGCGTGGACAAATTCCTCCCTGCAGAAATGTTATTCTTGGTACTAGCACGTCGTCCCTGCACTTCCCTTTCAGCTTTACAAGCAAGATGAAACAAACGGGTTATGTTAGTGTATTCTTTATAAGCAAGGATGTCCTGAATTTCCCGATTTAATCCTCCCAAAAATCTAGCCATCGCAGGTTCCACATCCTCCTCTAAATTGCAGCGTAGCATACCCATTTGCAGCTCTTGATAGTATTCCTCTACACTTTTAGTTCCTTGTTTTAATTGCTGCAGCTGGTTTAATAGATCACGTGCATAGTAAGATGGAACAAATCTAGCCCTCATGACCCGCTTCAAAGCATCCCAAGTTCGTGGCATGTTATTAGGGTTTTTCTTGCCATATTCTATCCACCAAACATAAGCAAAATCAGTGAACTCACTAGTTGCTGCCCTAACACAAGCATTCTCAGGAAAATCATGACAAATAAACTTTTGTTCAACAACCATCTCCCAAGTAAGATAAGCATCCGGATCATATCTACCATCAAAAGGGGGTATCTTAAATTTTATCTTGCTGAAAGCATTGTCATTGTGATGTACCTCACGTGGGCGATGCCCACCTATACCTCGACGGTTCTGGCGTAGACGTCGCCGATCTCTGTCCTCAACTTCGGTGTCAGCACCATAATCAGCTTCTGAATTTTCTGCGTTGTCCTCATCTCCTTGGTCACGATCTTTATGCTTATCGTTCGTCTTCGCGTGGAGGTCATCAAAGCACTTCAGAAAAGCAGTGAGGCTCTTGTCCACACGACCAACCGTTACCTCCGACCCTGCAAGCTTGGTGTTGTTGGTGGTCTGTGCGGTCTCCATTTGCCCAATCCTCTCATTTATCACCTGCAAATCATTATCAATCCCTTCGGTGTACTCTCTCACTTGCTTCTGAAAATGCTGCATGATGCCCTTAGTACGAGGTGTAAGCGGTCCTACATCATCCTCGTCCCCATCCCCTGTTCCTGCCATGGTAAGGATACAAGAGCAAACAGGAAACAAATGAAGTAGAAAAGTCCCTACAACTACTAGATGTAAATGTTGTGTGGTGTTCTCTAACTCTCAATCTGTTATACAAGCTCTTACATGTTCTCACCACACAAAGCGCTCGGTGTTGGCAGCAGCAAGATCAACACAAACGGTGGTATAAGCACAGCCCTGTGGAGTAGTAGATTATTTGTGGAGCTATAGGTGGCTGCAAGACAACAAGGACAGCTAGAACCACGTTAGTTAAAGCAAGTTGAATAATCGTTCAAAGAAGGTAGTTGCTGGTCCTAGGTCAAACCATGATAGAGACGCGAGCCTATACACAAGCGTAGTCACCTAGGTCAGCAACAAAAGGCACAAAGATAGCAGCTGAAGGAAATTCGTCCTCTTCTTCTACAACCCTTTCCTTGATTCTTTTTTTTACAATCAGAACAAACTGAATATTTCTCACAAAGATTTCAGGGAGACAACTTGTACATGCACAATTTTTTTTCTTTTGAGCAGGGGCACAATTTTTTTCTTTTTCTCCTGAACGCAACAACCCTTTCTTTAGGTATTGCATAGCATTAAGAACTAGAAGTTGATTTGAACAGGCAGCGAATGGGGGAAAAGGGGGGTGGTGGTACTGATGACAACAATGGCGAATCTTGTGGTGGTGATGGTGGAAAAATGGCAGCGGATTTGGCGGTGCTAGTGACAGCGGTGGCGGATCTTGTGGTGGTGGTGATAGCGGTGGCGGATCTGCTGGTGGTGGTTGCGATAGCGGTGGTGGAGGTGACAAAAAAAATCGTGTGGAGAACTCAAAACTCTATAGGATTAACAACAAGAACCAGCAACCTGACCAACAATGCAACCGAAAATTCAACAAGCAATAACTAAGTAGAACAGCAAGGCTCAACTTGTTGATAGGATTTTCAGATCTAACCTGTTTTTGGTATTTATGGACTGTAGGTATTGTAAAGTATGGGTAGAAACTCTCACCGAAAACCTTGCTCTGATTACCACATGATAGAACCCGCTAGGGTTTGTTCCTGACCTTCGATGAGAGTTGGGGGTAATCTCGATTTGGGGGTGGATTCGACGTTGGCTGTCCGACTACAACACCAACCGGGGCTGCGCCTTAGCAACAGGTACACCGTTTCCGTTTGAGGTACTCTTGCCGTGCCAAGAACACCAAAGCTCCTGCTAGAAATCGAGAACACGCAAGAACAAGATGACAAGCAAATAACTCACGGATTGGAAATAATATGAATCTGGAACACAAGTTGGGGTCTTGAATCAAGCAAATCGGGTGGTCAGATTGACACACGCGTTCACTAGGAAGTAGCAGTAGCTAACTTGCATCTAAACAAAACCCAACCCTTCCTTGGCGGCTGGGGCATGTATTTATACATGGGAGGCAGCCAGGAGGCGTGGGGGGTGTAAACCCTAAAATAAAATGGGCCCCTATTGGGCTTAACTGGATACAAGGCTATCAGCCTTTGGCTGGAAGGTCCGAACGTCTCTCTTTAAATTCTGGGCGACTCTGTAGGAATCTGAGGGTGTTTATTGATCCATCTGAAAGTTGACTTCAAGATCTTTCCATCAAGTACTCATATGCCCCAAACAAACTCCGGAGCTAAGAGTTATGGCCAAAACAAATTGGTGTTGTGTTGCTGTCCGCTTGACTCAAAACGGGAGGAATCACTCCGTTTGCATGGGAGCGCCCCTCATCTCCAAACGTGGAGCTTGCTGACGTTCTGGGTTGTTGTGCCTGCTTCTCCCCTCTTCCTTATGTCCCATGTTCCTAAGAATAAGACATTCATCACCATAGTTTAGTAGCATCCAATTCTGAGATGGATTTGTGTGAACAGCGAGGAACGACTTTACCTGATAGTTGAGTTGTCGTGCATGGGCTCGAGTCATTGGTCGTTGCTGAACATTAGGCATGGTTGTATCAATGGAAGGGATGTCCTCATCAACTGGTGCCATCGAGCTTTCTTGACGATTCTCGAACCGGCTAGCCTATTATAGGGGGTCCTTGAGTAGTCGAGTTGTTCGTAAGGGCCTCGCCGGAACCAGAAGCACAATGGTGAACACGAGACAATTTAGACAGGTTCAGGCCGTCTCGAGAGAGAGCGTAATACCCTATGTCCTGTATGGTGGATCGCTTCATATTGATGGTTATGATTTTACAAGGGGTCCCTGCCTCACCTTATATACTCGGGAGACAGGGTCTACAAGGCAGAAAATATAGACTCCTAGTCGGATACTAAAAATAGAGTCCTAACATGATTAGGTCGGGTTGTTTCCTAGTAGCCGACTAGTTCCCTTAACCTATACGTCTCTTCCTTGTATCTGTCAGAGTTGGTGGCCCAATCTCCTTGCGGGCCTGCAGCCCATAACGACTCCCATGGATCTTGGTCCGTCAATCACATAATCTTTAATGAAACCTTTTTTTGGGAAACAAATATTATCCTTCCCGATCTGCAGTCAGCTCAAACCCAAGAAACACAAGCAGAATCGGCTCAACAGATAATTCTCATTTAACTTATCTTAATCTCACACCTCTTCATTCTAACCGATTCAACCATAGATTCCTTGTACTATTCTTCAGCCCGTCATCGAGGACATAGTCACAGACACTCAATCGGAGGCAATCATTAACCAACCAGAACAACCAATCGCAACTCCACCAATTGCCCCACCGATTGAGTCAACTCCTTAGACACTCCAAGTAGAACTCCCCAATGCAAGCATTCTTGCATCAATCCCAGAAGTAATTCCCGATTACGTTTAGGAAGGGCAATTTAAACTGGTACCAATCGGTTCTTTATGTCAATATTTATTATATTAATAACTCTTGTTTATTAATATTTTATTTCAGTCACACGATTTCCCGGCCAAGAGTTTCGCATCAATCGACTTGGATGCTGCAATCGACGAAGAGATCAGTTCTGTGCAAACTTCTGAAGTCATCTCCGATACAATCAAGGTAAAACTCCAAGAAATGCTAACTCATCTGGGCAAAAACATTGCCATCCTCATAGAAAACGCAGAGCCGATTCGCCAGCTATTCAAGGAACTGAAAGGTCAACTACCATCGGAGCTTGAAAGCACTGTCATCCCTGCCGCATTCATCGAGGGTCATCAGCCCCAAGTATCCGCAGCTCGTCAAGGGATATTGGAGTAACTGGCCCAACAAGAACTCATCAAAAACGCGATGAAGGCAGGCAAGACCTGAAGTCGATGCAAGCTCAGATCAAATCCTTGGAAGCCAAACCAAATCAGCTGAAAGATCGGATCAAGTAACTCCAAGCTACCAAAGCCGATTTAATCAAAAGGCTTGAAGAAGTGCGCAAAGAAATCTCTGTCACTCAAGGTGAGCTTGATTCGATTCCAGCAACCATCGCATCGGCGAAGGACGACATGCAAAAGCACCTAACTGAAGTCCGCCAAGTTCATAAAAGCATCAAAAACGTGCCCGGCTCAGATGTCGATGACTTCGAAGCGATTCAGAACATTGATAATATTCGCCTGCGCGCGATTGAGATGATCCAGAAGCATTGTAATATTTAAACTTGTTAGCAGTACTTGATTTGATCCGATGATTTCGATCATCGATGAACACTTGGGTTGTAAATATTTTTGCTCTAAAGGCGATACGTGCTGTATCGGCTATCTTTAGTCAACATCGCTTAGATTATCGGCTTTACAATCAACCCGTGGGTAATAATTTTTCAAATATTTTCCATTAAGCACTTTTGAAAACTCCTCCCCTTCCAATGTTTCCAAAATATACGCATTTCCAGGAACACACCCATTCACACGATAGGGGCCTTCCCAATTAAGTGACCATTTTTCAAACTTAGAACTTTTAGTCCCTATCGGCAAAATCAGTTTCCAAACCAATTCTCCTTGAACAAACTCTTTAGGCTTAACCTTTTTATCATAATATCTAGCAACTCATGCCTTATTATTTTCAATATTTTCTAGAGCTCTTAAGCGAGTTCAGCTAAATCATCCAATTCAAAATTCATCAAACTCTTATATTCATCGGTAGTCAAGCTATCCTGTCCGATATGCGTCTTGATCCGATTTTGAATTCGCAAGGCAAAACAGTTTCATGTCCATAAACCAAATGATATGGGGACAACTTAGTAGGACCATGACACACCATCCGATATGCCCATAATGATTCGGTCAACGTCAAATGCCATCGCCTTGGTTGCTCATCAATTTTTCGTTTGATAATTTTAATAATGCTTTTATTCGATGCCTCTGCTTGGCCATTGGCTTGCGCATAATAAGGAGAAGAATTTAATAATTTAAGACCCATACTGGCAGCAAAATCTTGAAACTCATCAGACATAAACATAGTCCCTTGATCGGTCGTGATAGTCTGAGGAATTCCAAACCGATAAATAATATGCTACTTGACGAAATCCACCATATTCTTGAAATTAGCAACCTTTAAAGGAATCGCCTCAACCCATTTAGTAAAATAATCAGTTGCTACCAATATGAATTTATGTCCTTTACTCAACAACGGATAAATCTGTCCGACCAAATCAGTCCCCCATCCTCGAAAAGGCCACGGTTTAACAATCAGATTCATGCCTGACGCAGGTGCTCTTTATACATTCCCAAATCTCTGGCATTCTTGGCAAACTTTATAATATTCAAAACAATCTTCTAAAATTGTTGGCCAAAAACAACCTATCTTTCTAATTACCCATTTCATCTTATAAGCCGATTGATGCGCACCACAAACTCCCTCATGTACTTCATCCATCAAATCTCTAGATTCTGATTTACTCAAACATCGGAGTAACACACCATCAATCGTCTTATAATATAATTGATCATCAAGCATAACATATTTGATAGCCATGAATCTTAATTTTCTGGAAACCTGTTGTGATGAATCTTTAAGATAATTTATAATTTCATACCTCCAGTCTCTGATCTCTGGTTTTATGGTCATAATTTCCTGAAAACGCCGATGGCCAGAACCAGCTTGCACTAAATTATTAGCCTCTTGATTTTGAGCCTTGGGGATATGTTCAATATTAGCTATCACAAATTCCTTTAGTAACAATCAGCATTCTTCAAAATATTGAATCAAGATATCATCTTTACACTCGTATTTGCCGACCAACTGATTAACCACCAATTGGGAATCTCCAAAGATTTCCACTACTTCAGCTCCGATTTCCAACAGTAATTTTAATCCTTTAAGTAATGCCTCATATTCAACCCGTTTATTGGTAAAACTTTGATCCATCAGATAGCTGAATTCAAAATTTGTCCCCCAAAGCGAAATAATTACAATCCCAATGCCACATCCTTGACCACATGAAAATCCATCAAAGAACAATGTCCAAGGCATTGGTTCAACCATTTTAACTTCATCTCTGATGTGTTGTGTCACAAAATCAGCCATCACTTTCCCTTTCACTGCCTTAGCCGATTCATGCTTTAGATCGAACTTCGGTAATGCTAATATCCATTTTCTGATCCTCCTTTCAACATTGGCATAGACAGCATATATTTAACCACATCGGTTTTACAAACCACCATGCACTCGGCAGACAATAAATAATGCCTCAATTTAGTGCAGGAGAAATATAGGGATAAACACAATTTTTCAACTGGTAAATACCTGGTTTCTGCATCAATCAATTTCTGACTTAAATAATAAACCACTCGTTCCTTTCCTTCAAATTCTTGTATGAGGACTAACCCGATTGATAACTCATCGGTCGACAAATATAATCGGAATGGTTTATCTTTCTGAGGCGAAATTAAAACTGGCGGTGTCATCATATATCTCTTTCTGTCATCAAACGCCTTTTGTTGCTCTTCTCCCTATACGAATTCCTCATCGGCTTTCAATTTCAGCAGCGGAGAGAGGATGAATTCTTCCAGATAAATTTGATATAAATCTTCTAACAAAATTAATCTTACCGATCAACGACTTAAGACTCGTTTTATCAGCAGGTGGCTTAGCATATTTAATAGTTTTCATACTCTTTTGTCCAACTGCAATCCCTTTTTCATGAACCATGAAACCTAAAAATGATCCAGCCGATACTCTAAATGCACACTTGTTAGGATTCATCTTCAAACCATGCTTTCTTGTGCACTCAAGAGTTTCCCGCAAATCGGCCAGATGCTGTTTATATCCATCGGACTTTACTACCACATCATCAATATAAATTTCGACAATCCTGCCGATCAATTTATGAAATATATAATTCATTGCCCTCTGATTTGTGGCGCCAACATTTTTCAAACCAAAAGCCATAACAACCCACTCATATAATCCAAGTGCACCAGGACATCGGAATGCAATTTTAGGAATATCTTCTTCTGCCATAAAAATTTGATTATAACCTGCATTACCATCCATAAAACTAATCACCTTATGTTCCAATGCTGCATCGACCAACATATCAGCAATTGGAATCGGATAACCATCCATCGAAGTTGCCTTATTAAGATTCCTGAAATCTGCACAAACTCGCAATTTCCCATTCTTCTTCAAAACAGGAACGATGTTAGATATCCATTCGGCATATCGACAAGGTTGAATAAACTTAGCTTTGTACAACCGAGTTATTTCGGCTTTTATTTCTTCATTCAATTCTGGTCTCGTCTCGGCGCTTGTTTAAAAGGCCGATACCCTGGTTTGATCGGGAGCCGATGTTCAACAATAGACCGGCTTAAACCTGGCATTTCATAATATTCCCAAGGAAAATAATCATGATACTCTTTCAATAACTTTATTAATTTTTATTTAAACTTAGGATTCAATTTAGCACTAATATATGTCGGCCGAGGTCTATCTCCTAAACCTATATCTATTTCCTCTAATTCATCGGCCGACATAAACCCTTGACCAAGTTTACCCTCATCTTCTATAAACTCTTCCATTAATACAAACTTTCAGAGCCGACTGCTTGGATCGGCTTTATACCATCATCGGATACCTGTAGAAAATTGCCTTCCCAGATTTTGCCCGATAAGCACTCTATTCCTCCAAACTCCCAAACCGTCAGATCGGCGGTAGCGACGCTAGCCGATTCATCAGCTTGAATAGTCTCGATGTGATCTCCATGCCATTGAGTGAGACACTGATGCATGGTAGATGGCACATAGCAATTAGCATGAATCGAATCACGCCCAAGGAGCAAACTGTAAGACCCTTTGCTGTCGATGACGAAGAAAGTAGTAGGTAATGTCTTGTTTTCGATCATCAATTCGACGTTCAATGCCCCCCGAGCCGGCGATGGATTCCCACCAAAGTCCTTAAACATCATATCAGTCTTGATCAAATCATCAGGGCCTTTGCCAAGCTTCCGATATGTAGTATATGGCATCAAATTCACCGCAGCTCCTCCATCAACAAGCATTTTTGTCATCGGCTTACCATCAACATACCCTTTAACGTACAATAGCCTCAAATGCCAATACTTCTCATCAATTGGCTTTTCAAACACAGCTTGTTGAGGTTGTAAAACTAATTGTGCCATAGCTTCTTTAACGTAGGAATCCTCATCATTGGTTGAGTTTACATTCTACTCAGCTGGCAGTACGAACACCATATTTACCGATGCTGATGGTCCTTCATCATCACGCTTGGGCTTTGCTCTCCAGATCTTGGAATTATCTTTTTCTTGACGCTTTTCTTTGAGCTGTTCCCTAAATCGAAGACGCTGAACCTTTCTCTTCTGAGTCTTAGTCAAACCCTCTGGACACCTTCAATGGATCAATTGATGCTACCTCACCACATTGGATTGTATACCGACTAATATACTCAATGGTAGTAACATCTCCATGTCCAAAAAAATTATAAAAATTAGGAATCCTGAATCGGGCTGGCATTGGTAGTGTATCAAACCAGTTTGAATACGGCTTCCGATACAGATAAGATTGTCCTTTGGGTTTTAAACCAAACTGATTTTTCATGACATCCACAATCTTATCTGCCCACTCCTCTTGAGCGTAATTTCCTTGATTAATAGGAGCACGAGTCAGTGTTACTATAACTGGTGTTTCAATAGGTCCGACCGACTGTTCCTGATAATTATCTCCCCTATTCCTTGGTGGGTTTTCAGTGTTGAAATAAGAGGGATACACAATTTTACCATTAACTACAGGGATCCAACTGCCAAATTGGTCTATGTGTTGAGATACACCGGAATTTCTTGGATCCTGCTCCTCCTCTTCCTCTTCTTCGTCACCTTCATCCCCCACTTTGGCTTTTGATTTCTTTGTTTTAGGAGTTTCATATAGCTCAGGATGTGTTTCTGGTGATGTAGATGAACTGATCTGTACAATTTTTTCTTGAGATCCATTATTGTAGAAGCGCTGGCATCAAAATAAGCAGGTCCTTTCTGGACATCTTTTTGTACTGCTCCATCCAGTAACTTGGCGATCAATCCTACCACCGTGTTAACCAATATTCTAGATTGGTTAATCATTGCATGACTCATTCCAGCATAATCTTGAAAGAACTATCTTTCGTCTACCGTAATCCTATCAAATGCTTCCTTGGGAACAGGAAACTGATTTTTCTTGATCACAGCGTTGCGGATCTTGCTGAATGAATCGAGGCACAAATTCTTGAATTCTTCAAGTTGCGCTTCCACGAGTGTTGACAGTCATTAATGCACATCTCAGACCGTCAACTTTGATATACAAATATACATTCACGATAGTTATAGGGGTTATATCTAACAAGTTCAACTAGTTTTGGTGACTATGTGTATGCAGGAGGCAACATGTGAAATTTGACGCGAAATGGGCTCGGTGGGCCATCGCCTGACCTAGCCAGGTCGGCTGATGCCCAACCGAGGCCAAACGACCCTATCTTTGGATATATGCTAGGAAATCCACTCTAGACCAACCCTTGCCTATGCACCAAGGTTGGGTCAAGCCCATATGGGAGAAGGACCTCAAGAGAAGCACAAAGGGGCCACATCCACAAGTACACATACTCAAATGAAGTGGTGTCACCTAGGGTGGGACTCCACGGCCTACAAGATAGTGGCTGGTAAAAGATGAGGCCAATCGGGCACAAAAGGTCCGTCAGCCGACCTGGCCTGGTCGGCCGAGCCTGGCCCGGAGCCCAATGGGGCCCACTTTCCTCCAGGGCAAAGAAGCACACTCTAGGAACATCCTAGCCACTGATTCCATGTCGGTTGGATCCAAGAGATGGGAATGGTCCAAGGGGAGCTCACATGGATTGAGGGGGCCACCTTGCAACCTAAACATACTCAAATGCAGGTATACCACCTGGAACCGCCATGAGGACCCACTACACAGTCACTTAGTCGAAGATGGGC
Source organism: Alloteropsis semialata (assembly GCA_004135705.1). NCBI lineage: Eukaryota > Viridiplantae > Streptophyta > Magnoliopsida > Poales > Poaceae > Alloteropsis > Alloteropsis semialata. Next base: position 50,063,134 of record CM014271.1, read on the forward strand.
CCGATCGGTGCCGGTGGATGGTCGCCCGACCGAGCCCGGTCGCCCGACCTAGTCCGGAGGCCAAACTGCCTCATCCTTCTGGTGCGCGTTCCCACCGCCTCCAGGAGTCCATCTACGCCGTGCATCACTCAAGGCGGTGGATCCAATGTCGGCCGACCTCCCCGCGTCGCCCGACCTGTGACTAAGTCCGTTCGTCCTCATCTTCCACGTGTCCACTCCCAACCACCTCTACAAGCTATAAATAGCTGCATACTAGTCATTGAAGATCATCATCAAGCTGGAGCATCAAGTCAAGGCGAAGCCCTCCTCAAATGAGAGTAGAAATAGGGAGAGAGTGAGGGAGAGTCTAGAGGAGTCTCGGCATATCGGCGACCCTCCACTTGTACCTCGGCGGATGCGAGCTCCTTAGTAAGTATCCGGGATACTCATCTTAGTATTTAAGTCTAAGTTATAGAAAGCTGAGTTCTTTATTGTGCTTGTGGGTTCGTCGCTTTATTTATAGAGTGCCCTAGTCTCTAGCTAAGATTAGAGTAGTAGTATATATCTTAAGCGTGGTGCTTAGGTTATCGACTACCTTCGTTTGCCTCGTAGCCCCACGGATTCGAAGAGGTAGGCGGCAGGTGGTGACAGCCCTGCCCGTCCTTTGTAATCCTCCACATACGGGTACGGCGTAGAGCTATTGGCCGGCAATTTTCTAGAGGTCTAGGATACCCCGGTGCCCAAAGCAAGCATAGGAGAATTCCCTTCGCTATATTTACAGCCTTAGTGCTAAGTTATCCTCTCTACCCAGCCTTCATATAATCTCGATCGATCCGGTCAACTTTAGTGATTAGACAGTGCTCTTTCGTTCCCTGTGGATTCGATACCCTGAATACTTCCGGGTGAAAGCTACAACGGTATCCGTGCGCTTGCGGATTTATCTGTGATCGTAAGAAATACCAACAACGAGCTTCTTCTATTCATCACTGAGGTCATCCATCATGACGGCGGTGACCTCACCTTTGTCCCTAGGAGGTGCCATCGCAGAAGCTTTATTGTTCCACTGGGCGTGCCAAAATGTGTTGACGTCTAAAAAGTCAGGTGTTGACTCTCAGAAATTAATACTGTGGCCTGGAAGATTTGCTTCACTTCAGTGCAGGTCCAAAATCTTGAGGTTCATGGCGTGCCAGTCAATTTGACCTGAAATTTACAAGGTAGATTTTAATCAGTAAACTAAATGGAACTCATCGGCCAAAGCCCCGATTTGTTCCAGCGATCGGATCAGCGTAGGAAGAAGTCTGATACGAGCATGAACCATCGGCCATGAGTCCGATTCGTGATAATATAAAATATATTAAAACAAGCCATCGACTATGAAAGTCGAATCGGAGATAAACCTAACTTAAACTCATTCTTTATTATGCATATTTCCAAAGGCATTAAATAAACTGTATCTCGTGTCACTAACAATCGGATCGATTTCGAGATAGCGTTGCTAGCAGGGCATCGATTTAGCTTATTTACTCTGATAGATCAATGTATATTAAAGAATCAGTTCAAACCAGATCTTTTTGTAATTTGATAATTAAATCTAAATCAGCTATATAAGCAATATGAACAGATCTATTATAAGATGCAAGAAACAATAGAACGAATAGATCTTAAATCAAGTATAAGCCGATTAGATAAAATAACAAGATACTGTAAAGGATGAGCGATCTAAATGAAGAAGGGCGATATGCCTCAATCTAAAGCCTAGAATGACTCGATAAATTGGTGAATTAACTAAATGAAGAAGGACGATATGCCATAATCTAAAGCTTAGATTAATTCAATAGATGTTGCACTTACAGACAAACCGGAGGTGAAGATGATGCAGCCCTGCTTGCCAAAGAACTCGATGAAAAGGGTTGTTGGCACAAGGGCCAAAAGTTGTGTTTATATTGATGGTTGTGAGAACTTTTTTACATTGACGCAGGGTTTATATTTATACCCTGAAAATCAAGCTAATCCTTGTCGGAAACGACACTATCTCTAATTTATTTAAAGCAAACTAATCTAAACTACCAAAAAATATTACAACTGCCATACAATCGGGCCTTGAAGAAACTTCTAGACACATCCATCTTCAGAGTCGTAGACGCTCCAGCCTTCTTATCCCCGTGTCCGACCAGGACTCCATCTAACAATTCCCGATCGGATTCGGAGATCTTCAAGTCAGAATTGGACTCGGCTTTAGTCCTGGCTTCCTGTAACACCCTAAAAATTAGGCCTAAATAAAAAATAGGATTTAATATCTTTAACTATGAATTGTTCATGTCATATAGGAATTAATTAGAATTTTGTTAGTAATTTAAAAACAAAGGTAAGCGTAGAAAAACATGTTTGTGCACTCATGCCGATGCATATTTTTGTTTGTTAGCAATTTAAATGATGGATGTTAAATTTGTATTTAAGGTCCCCATTTAAAATGCTTTGGATTGAGTGGTTAATTGCTTTTTCGCGTTAAGTCTGTTCCAACCCCCTAAACTCTTGGCCCGGTTCACTTTTGCCCCCTCGACTTTCCGGCCCAGCTCGCCTAACCTCCCTCCGCTGCAGCGCCGCGGCCCACGTCCGGCCCAGCTGGCCCAGCCGCTCGCGCACCCGCTCCCGCTCTGCCTCCCTGCCGCGAACACGCCCCGGCGCCTAGGCGTCTTCACCCCCTGCCGCTGACACGCGGGCCCCGCTCGCCAGGGTCGTCCCTGACCTCTCGACCGAGTCGGAGTCGGACCCGACTCCGACCGGGAGACGCCGCCGCCGCGCAACGGCCGCCCGAGATCCGCGCTAGCAACGCTTATCCGCCCCGGACTCCGCGCTAGCTCAACCACCCGAGCCCCCGCCCTATAAAGCCACCCCTAGGCCCCCCAGTGCCCTAGTTTCGCATCCCGAGCCCGCCGCCCGCCATTGCCGAGGTAAGGGAGCCCCGCCGCCTTCGCTTGCTGCCGTTCCGGCCTCCCGAGCTCACCCGCGGCCCTCCTCTCTCTCGCAGGAGCTCCCGCCGCCGATCCACGTGCCCAGGAGCCGAGCCGAGCCCCGGGAGGAGCCCCCACACCGAGCGCCACCGCCGTCGTCCGTTTCCCAACGCCGGCCGCCGCAACCACCGCCCAATCACCGTCCTCGACCCCCTGGTAAGGATCCCCGCGTCCCCCTCTTTCTCCTGGTCCAAGCTGCGCCCGAAACCATGCCCCGTAGCCCGGGTTTGCCCCGCTCCGACGAGTCGCCACCGTCGGGCGCTGGCGCCGCCGTCCCCCCCGTCGCCGGCGGGTTTAAAACCGCCGGAGAACCCTTAGCCGTCCAATCTAAAGCCGACGGCCCAGATCAGATCCAACATACCCCTTCGCCACTTTTAATTAAGAGCCCCCTGGTTTTCGAATATTTAACCCGCAGTCCTAAAGCTTTAGAAAATATTTACGATTAGGTCCTGTTTTCTTTCAGTTTGAACCCTAAGCTTTTGGATAATAGAACCCGCCGTCCAGAGCCTGTTTTTTGCCTTTTAGACCCCGAGTTCGATCTTTATTTATGTTTATACCCTTGGTTTCTTACTGTTTAGCCCTTAGGAAGTTCTGTTAATTGCAGTTAAGCCCTTAGACCTTGTTTTAGCCCTAGAATATGCGTTTTAACTCCGATTTCAGTGATTCTTGTGCTCATGTGTTCGTAGTGATGCGTAGAATAGTTTTGTTACCTTTTTAGCCACTGTTTGTATTGATTGATATACTGTTCTAATTTATTTCACTTGATATGCATGTACTGGCTTGTCTGGATTGTGTGTTGGTGAATGTTGATCGAGTCTAGCCGGTGAGCCTTTCGAGCCGACCTTTGAGCAACACTTTGAAGAGCAAGAGCAGCAGCTGCAGTACCAAGAGGAAGGCAAGTATAACACGAGAAATCCTTGATACCTATACACCATTAATGTTCACTTACATTCATGCATGAGTTAATTTGTTTTAGGATATCCCTAGTACTTCTGAGACATACTTTCGTGTTCAACCGGGTTATGCTTTGATGGGTAAATTGAGCTAGGCTTTACAACATGCGCTTACTGTCTTTGGACAGTGATACTTGATATTTATACAATGATGAATGTTAAAACTTGCTTTTTAGCAACATGGTTAGGAAGCTGGAGCATGTGCTGTGTGCTTTGTTCTCGGCAACCCTTGTTCTGGAATATGTGCTGTGTGCTTTATTCTGGACAATTCACGATCTGGAACATGTGATGTGTGCTTTGTTCTAGGCAACTTAATTAAATGGGGCATGTGCTGTGTGCTTTGTCCTAAACAACCTTCAAACTGGAGCATTGCTGTGTGCTTGTTCTGGGCATCACTTGTTATGGTCTATCTTAAAGTGGCAACCCGGGAAAACAGTACAACCACGGAAATCAATGGGCTCTGGTCTTGACTAAGTAAAAAGCACAACTCTAATTAGTTGAGGGTTACCGAAAGGCGCAAAAGGGGATCCGTGGTTTAAGTATGAGCCTGATCTGCTCGGGTATGGACTCACGTTGCGCCCTGACGTCCGTAGGCATTGTTGTTCACGTTGCGCCCTGAACGCCGTCAACCACTCACGTTGCACCATGGGTGTTTGTTGATCCCGGGAGTTGGGGTTCATGCGCCTATGTTGAAACCGTAGCGGCCCTTGGCTTTTTAGGGGGACTTTTGGAAGGTCTCGTAGCGTCCTTATGCAGTCATACCAAAGGAAGTGTGATGAATGTGCCTGATCAGCACTGCGTGGTTGGGCTACAGTTCTTTTGAACTTTACGCGACCAGGGGGGAGAGTGTAAAACTGTTATAACAGCCGTACTCACGGTTACGAGTGGCCTGGATCCTTTTCGAATGGTGACTTTTACCCTGGTGATGTTTAACTAAAACTTGGTAATGATATGATGATGAGATAACGATGATCTTTACATCCATAATTTGGGGTACAACTGGGATATACCTAACAGTTTGTAGTAATTTGGTTAATGCTAAAATTGAACAATTAAAAGTGCTTACCGCAGTTAAACAGTGTCTAGCCTTTTAAGCCTTCATCCCTCGTGTTATATTTGTTAAGTAAGGTGGTTTACTTACACTTGCATTATCCAACAAAATCCCGGATGGGTAATCAGATGAACCTGAAGGTGATGTGGAGTTTCCCGAAGACTTTCCAGATTTCTAGGCAGCTGTCAACCAGTTGGTGTCCTTGTGGAGTAGATGGAGCCACGAGAGTTTATCTTTTCATATGCGTAAACTTTGATTAAAGACTTGAGTCTTATTTGTAATAATTCTGAGATGCTATTCCTTTGTATTCGAGCACTTGTTTTACTTTGATATTCTGTTATCCTAAAGCTATATGTGTGTGTTGGACTTCCTGGGTACACATATAGTAGCATTCGTGTTTATTCGTAAATTCGGGTGTGACAGATTGGTATCAAAACAGTGCTGACTGTAGGACACGCAGCCTAGTTAGAATGGCCGTTTAGAGTCTTCTTTTATCTTTGTCCTTATTCCATTTAAGTTTTAATCTTGATTATTTCACTTATCCTTATTATTATTCCTTATTTCTAATTTACTTTAATCTCTTGTTTCACTTTGAGTTATTTTATACAAATCTTTATTCTTATTAATCTATCTTATTCTGTTACAAAATTTTAATTCATTCCTTGTTCTCTTTCTTCTATAGATGGCTCACACTAACTCCGCGCAAGTGTGTTGGAGAGTTCTTGCCTCCCAGAGTTGCTGACCATGCCTTGCAGTTCTTCAACCCTGATCCAGTTGGAGAGATAGAGCTGCCGCCGGTTCAGAAGCCGCCAGTGGAGGATGCTGAAGAAGAACCCGAGGAGGTCGAGATCTATGATGAGGAAGAAGACCGGTTCGTGTCTGTTGTTCCACCACCGGCGCCCCCTGCTCCAGCCAAGCAAGAAGGAGCCGCTGCCGGAGGAGGCCCAGAGGACCCCGAAGGCGATGGTGATGATTCAGATGAAGAGGACTCCGACTATGATGGCTCTAATGACTCTGATGATGATGAGGAAGACCACCCACCTCCAGCTACAGGATGGAAGGTGGTGGAGACTACACGTGATGGAGGAGACTGCTACTTCCATCGTCGTCTGCTTCGTCTACTTCAGCGCCACTATGGACATGGCCGTGTCAGTGTGGACTACCGCAGTGAGTGGTGGACTCATCACCGCTACACTGACTTCTGGAAGACCACGGCTTGTGTTCGAGTGTCTGCTCGACTGCTAGGCGCCGCCAGGACTGAGTCAGAGCACCCCGCACTGGCTCCCAGGGAGACACAGGAGGCTGGCATCACTGATGCTGCTCGCCGGGCACTCTACTGTCACACCCTGGTTTTTGGCCTTCTCGGAGTTTCCAGTAAATCCTAAAGTTTGGCCAAAAATAAATAGAAAGTGAGTGTTGCATTCGTGCCGAGATGCTTAGGGTTTTGTGTGTTTGTTTCTAAAAACTCGAATAAGTTTCCGACTAGGTTCTCGAATAGGTTCCTTTGGGAATTTTTTTCTAGATTTTTCAGGAATTTATTCTAATTTTTCTAGAGCTAATCCAATTTTTGGAAGCTTCTAGAAATCTTTTCATGAGTTCCAAATATTTTATTTGGGTTCATCGTGTCCAAATCTATCTCTGGAATTTTTCCCATGATTTTTGGAATTTTTGGAATATTTTTCATGGTTTAAATATGAATTCTAGACTTTTCTAGAATTATTTATTATCAGGAAATTAATTATTCCGAAAATCCCAATTTATTTGGGACAGCCATTGACCTTTAATCGGGCCTGTGTTGTCCTAAATCCATCCCACCTCCTTAGTTGGGCCAAATATCACAAGCCCATTAGTGGTAGTGGAATTTTGAAGCCCATTAGCATTGGAGGGAAGTTAAGCCATCTAAATCTATTAGTCCCATATTGCTAATGGATTGAGAGATGGTGGGTTTTCTCCCTATATATACGGAGCACCTCCCTTCTGGAAAAGGTGCCCTGTAGACTCCTTTGCAGGGAAGCCCCAAAGTTTGGGAATCCCTCAGGAGTGCATTCTTTTAAACCCAGTGCGTCGCCGCCGCTCTGCTGGACGTCGCCGCCGCCGCCCGAGGAGTCCCAGGAAGCCTCTCCGCGGTCCAGCCATCCCGAGCCGTGGCCGGGGCGTCGCCAGCACCATGCGCCGGCCAAGCTGGTCGTCGTCCTTCATCGGTTTCCCTCTCCGTTGTGCGACCGACGAGCTGCCGCCGTCCATTGTTGGCATGAAGTAAGCACTACATCACGATCCTTGTTTCGTTTCCTTTCTGTTTTGCCGTTCATGCACGAGTTCCGTCACCCGTAGCCCCGACACCGCCGCTTTCTTCTCGAACTCCAGCCACCACGTCGTCTCCTACGGTCACCTTGACGTCGTCGCCGCGGTGAGCCCTGCATGCCGCCCCGTCCCTCCTCTCTGCCCTCGTGCGTGCGCGCAGCCCCGAGTCCTGTCAGCCCTGCCGCCAAACCCTGCTGCCCCTGACCTTGCCGGTCGAGCCGAGCCGCACGCCCCGTCCCGCTGCCCCATGTGCCTACGCCTTTTCGCGCGCAGCTGCGCGACGCAGAAGCAGCGCCGCTGCCCTGCTGCTACCCTTGCCCGAGCACCTCGTGCTGCAGCCCTGCGTGCCCGCCTGCGTGCCCGCGCGCCAGCACCCAGCAGGCCGACCGAACGGCCAGCCCAACGAGACCGAGGCCGGCCACCAGGAACAGCCCCGGCGCTGCCCCTTCCTGCGACGTAGCACCAGAACAGAAGCGCCGCCGCCGGTAGGAAGTCACGAAGGAAAAAGTTACGTAGATGCAATCTGTTCAAGGTTCTTTTCCATTCTGAGCCCCAAAGAAACATGTAATTATTTGCCTTATTCCTTGTGTCTTGTAGCTTTTCCAGAAAACCCCCTAGGAAAATCCCACCTTAGCACATAAACCCCACCCGAGCCTTTTAGCAGATCTAACCCCGGCCTTTCATCAATTCACGACCACTATTTCTTGAGTCTTGCAAAACTTTCCTGCTAATTCTTTTCGTCTATAGTTAATTACGAATAAGCCCCCAGACCTTGTTTAGCCCCTACATTTCGTGTTTTAGCTCCAATTTGATCCATTCAAGTTGCGTTAGGTTCATAACAACATAATCTACGCTTTAGCGGTGACGTTCACCATAACCCTTGCTTCTGAAATTTAATTAGTAATTAATTTGATTAATGGTTAATTTAAACTAGCTTTCTAAATAAAAGATGTTTAGGCTTTTGCACCAGCCTTGTACCTTGCCAATAGGTGCAGCAGAGACCAAGCCTTCATGGTGATCATAACCTATCCAAATTCCATCCCTTTCATCCCTTTTGTTGCCACATATTTAGCCTATACCTTTATTTCTATCCTATGGTAATTTATATTCTGGCTTAATAAATGTTTAGTGTATGAACCATATAATTCTGGTGTATTATTTTAATACTGAATTCATATATGGTGGCCACATATGTGAAATCTAGATATTAAAATAGTATGTTGAATTGTATGTGCGTATACTAAAGTTTGTTGATCCATTTATACAAAATTCCATTGAAGCTTTATTCCAATATTCCAGGATGACATCATGTTCATGCCTTGATTATGTCACAATCCATTTGTCTTTAACCAAAATAATCCCAGCCTTTGTTCTTTGTACCAGTATGCCTTTGACCGTTCAATTGCCTATACCTTTTCACCCGTAGTTCTGCCTTTAGTGTTTCTCGCGCTCCCAAGTTCGTAGTAGCTAGTGTTTTCTAGTAGTACGCTTTTCAAAACTGTTGTATTGATTGGTGTATTGCTTTGTTAGATGTACCTTATGCTGGTGTTGATTGTGCCTCGGTGAGCTGCTCAACGTAGAAGGAGAGCAAGGTTCTGAAGAAGAGAAACACTGGAAATACTTTGAGGAAGGCAAGTATAACACGAGAAATTCCTTGCAACCTATACACTTTTAATACACCTTGCATACATGCTTGAGTTTAATTTGTTTAAGGTTTCCCTAGTGTTCCTATACCCTGATTTCCTTGTTCAACCTGGGTTATGCAATTTTGGGTAGCAAATGCTAGGCTAAACAACATGAGCTTACCGTCTTTGGACGTTGGAACTTGGATACTTATGATCATTTGCGAATGATTAAAACTTGCTTTTTAGCAACATGGTTAGGTAGCTGGAACATGTGCTGTGTGCTTTGTTCTCAACAAACTCTTGTTCTAGAATATGTGCTGTGTGCTTTATTCTAGGCAATTCACGATCTAGAACATGTGCTGTGTGCTTTGTTCTAGGCAACCCTTAATTTGGACATGTGCTGTGTGCTCCATTCAACCTAAATCGGAACATGTGCTGTGTGCTTTGTTCATAATCAACCTTTAAACTGGAACAATTGCTGTGTGCTTTGTTCTGGGCATCACTTGTTATGGTCTATCTTAAAGTGGCAACCCGGGAAAACAGTGCAACCACGGGAATCAAATGGGCTCTGGTCTTAACTAAGTAAATTGTATGATCCTAGCTTGTCTAAGTGGCTATCTGGCTTGACTTGGAGGAGAGGGCCAGAAGCGGTGGCCTTGGTCTGTCTCGGAAATGGGTCGATATTTACTTTTGGTGGGAGCAGAGAAGGTTCACACTGTCACTAGCGGCTAGGGTCTCTTTTGAAAGGTTTCGTAGCGTCCCTATGCAGTCACACCAAAGGTAGTGTGATGAATGTGCCTGATCCGCACTGCATGGTTGGGTTATAAAGTTCTTTTGAGCTTTTACGCGACCAGTGGGGAAAGTGTACAACCTCTGCAGAGTATAAAAACTGATATATCAGCCGTACTCACGGTTACGAGTGGCCTGGATCCTTTTTGACAGTGACTTTTACCCCGGTGATGTTTAAAATGAAATGACAATGGAATGATGGTGGACTTGATGATACTTCTCTACTTATACTTAAATGGGAAGATATCAGGTGCAAACCAACCCTTCCGTGCAAACTATGGAAACTTCAATCTGGACCACATGATATTGATCCAAGGGTGCACTCAGGGGAGGTGGGAGGGATGATTTGCAAAACTCAGGGAAGGTGGGAGGGGTGATTTGCAAAGTCGTATTGCAAATCACCCCTCCCACCTCCCCTGAGTGCACCCTTGGATCAATATCGTATGGTCCAGATTGAAGTTTCCATAGTTTGCACGGAAGGGTTGGTTTGCACCTGATATGTTCCCTACTTAAATGGGGTTACAACTGGGTTATTCCTATTATATTGTAGTAACTTGGTTAATGTTAAAATTGAACTACTAAAAGTGCTTACCGCAGTTAAACCGTGTCTAGCCTTTTAAGCCTTCATCCCTCGTGTTATATTTGTTAAGTAAGGTTGGTTTACTTACACTTGCATTATTCAACAAAATCCCGGATGGGTATTCAGATGAGGCAGCACTCGAAGATTATCAAGAAGACTTTCAGAAGAGTCCTAGGTTGTGGTTCACCAGCCGGCGTCCCTGTGGAATGGAGACTTCATCACGAGAGATAGTAAATAGAATTCCGCTGTGGTTTGTTTTAAAACCCTTGTCTTTTGTAATAGTTTCTTTTGTAATCGAGCACTGGTTTACTTTGATTTACCTTATTCTGGAGCTATATGTGTGTTTAAGACTTCCTGGGTACACATATAGTAGCATTCGGATTTCCTTCGTAAATCCGGGTGTGACATCTACGCCTATCGTGGACTCTACTTCAGCCTTGTCCGTGATGGGGCGGAGCGCTACATTCCATGTGTGCCCCATGGAAGGAGGACTAGCAGGATCGCCAACCCAGCTGGAAAGCAGAGTGCCAGACTCGTGGAGACCGTGGGTTTTGCTGCAAACATCAACACGGAGTTCGATTCACTGCTGGATGAGCACTCCAGGATGTGGGAAGAGCTTCAAGCAGCAAGGCTTAGGATCGCGGAGTTGGAGCACCCCGGCGCTGAACCACCTATGGAGGAGCCGGAGTACCTTGCAGAAGCACCGCCCCGCAAGAGGACTCGCTAGGGACTTCTGCTAGCCGCACCACCATAGATGAGCATTAGATGGTCTTGAGTTGTAATAAAAACGCTAGTCATGCGAGTTGAGTCGTTTGAGTCATGTGAGTCATCTGAGTCTTAGTGTTTGAACCGTGATAATGAGTGCTTGATTTATTATTATTGTGAACTTGTGTGATTTGGATCTTTGAAATGAGTGCGGTGCATGTGAACCTATTATTCACGTACATCTAGAATATTAATTAACTCGTTATTGAATAAATAGTTGGGTTTCTATAATCTAGTTGTCTCTTTATTTTGCTTCCATATCCTTAATCTGTTCTCTGTCTGCTAAATTCTCTCAAATCTGTTTCTATCTTATGCCTATGATCAGTCAGAATGGATTCATGTTATGGAATTGAAAAGTAACAGTGACATGTGTCTGTAACAGATGGCCAACCGGAGGAATGCTCGTGGAGGTCGTGCCAACCCAAACCTGCCACCACCGCCACCTCCAGTGCCGCTCGAACAGCTACTGGCCAATCAGAATCAGATGGTGCAGCAGATGGCCAACGCATTCGCAGCTGTACAGTAGAACCTGCAGAACCAGCCGCCGCCTCAGCATCAGCCGCAAGTCAGAGATCGGCGTGGGGAATTCATGAAGGGACGCCCGCCTGTCTTCACCCACGCCAGTGAACCACTGCAAGCCGAAGACTGGCTCAAGGCGGTGAATCGTCAGCTGGATATAGCTCAGTGCACCGACAGGGAGAAGGTGCTCTACGGGTCTGGACAGTTACAAGGAGCTGCCCAAGAATGGTGGGACTCGTATCTATACTCTCACCAGGACCGTGACCACATCACGTGGGTAGAGTTCAGTGAGCGTTTCCGTGCTCACCACATTCCGGAGGGTCTCATGACCCTGAAGCAAGAGGAGTTCCTGGCCTTGAGGCAGGGATCAATGACTGTCACTGCCTATCGTGACAAGTTCATCGAGCTCTCTCGCTACGCTCCTGAGAACGTGGCGGATGACAAGAAGAAGCAAAGGCAGTTCCTTCGGGGATTGAATGATGGCCTTCAGTACCAGCTGCTCACTCACACCTTCGACAACTTCCATGAGTTGGTCGATAATGCCCTGATGCTGGAGCACAAGCGTCGGGAGAAGGAGGACAAGAAGAGGAAGTTCCTCAATCAGACGGGTGGAAACAGCTCGCGCCCCCGCTTCAATCCACAGTCCGGTGGCCAACTCCGCATCCAAGGCCCACCGAACTCTGGAAACCAACAGCAGCACCAGCTGAATCAACAGCGTCCGCCTTACCAGCAACAACGCCAGCAACAGCATTACCAGCAGAAGTACCAGCAGCAGCAGCCACAGAACCCGGCACCACGCCTCACCCAGGGCAATGCTATACCTGTAACCCCCATGGCAGGCAGAGCTTGCTACAGCTGTGGTGACCCTGGACACTATGCCAACAGCTGCCCCAAGAGAGGCCAAAATACTAATGGGTCGAACAACGCCCCGAGGAACAATGGCCAGAACCCCCAGCAGCCGCGCAACAATGAAGGGCAGCAGAACGTTGCACGTGGAAAGGTGAACCACATGAGTGAAGAGGCAGCACAAGGAGGAACCGATGTGGTGTTCGGTACATTTCTAGTCAACTCACATCCTGCCACTGTTCTGTTTGATTCCGGTGCAACGCATGCTTTCATATCTGCTCAGTATGTGAAAAAGTATAGAATGACCATGCGACCCATGCAACACACTTTGATAGTTAATTCACCTGGAGGGGAATTAAGGGCAACATTAGCATGCCCAAATATAAGTGTACAAATAAGGGGGATAGAATTTCATGCTTCACCTATAGTGCTGAATTCCATGGGAATTGATCTCATCTTGGGGATGACTTGGTTGCACGCCCATAATGCCGTAATCAAGTGTGCTCAGAGGGCAGTGGAACTGACGACTGGGACAGGAGAAAAGGTTGAGTTTCAAGCAGATCCGTCCACATTGGAGACCGGTCAGATCAACCATATGAAGGGAGAAATCATGGAGGGAATCAGAATTGTGGGA
>CM014271.1:50087245-50174277 GCA_004135705.1 Alloteropsis semialata
GTTTATTTACTGTGACCAAAAATAAATCCGAAAATAATAGCAATTTTTTAATATGGGAAAGCTACTTACCGCCACGGCAAGTCGCGCCATTTTTCACGCGCTACGTGGCCGGTGGGATTTCGAACCCGCGACCTCTCCCTCGCGTGTGATGTCCTCTGCCACTGCACCACACTATGACTTATGTCTAGATTTTGTTTTGATTCCTCCCATATTATACTGAACCGAGTATAAATTGCTTGTTTGAGGCCCTAAACAAATTTAAATCAAAACATTGTCAACTACAAAGTTTCATAACTTTTTGAAATCCACAATTTTCATTTTGGTAGTTTCTCCGTCCGAGGTCGTTTACGAAATTTGAATTTCAAATTTGGATACATTCAAACTTAGTTTTCGCTGACAAGATGATTTCAAATAAAAATATTGTCAACTACAAAGTTTCATAACTTATTGTGATCTACAACTCTCATTTTGACTGTTTCTTCATCCGAGGTCATTTTAAAAAACTAAAACTCAAATTTCAAATTTTGAGAACTACAAACGCACTTTTCGTTGTCAAAATTAATTCAAATTTAAAAAAGTTCAACTAGAAAGTTGTAAAACTTCTGAAGATCTATAACTTTTATGTATGTCATTTATTCATCCAACATAGTGGTAGTAATATTATTCACAAATCTTATATATCTCTCTTCTAGTTTCAGAAAACCATATGAGAGAAACAGATTTTGTGAACAACATTACTATCCTTTTGTCGAATGAAGAAATCACCAAACTAAAAGTTGTACATCTTTAGAAGTTGTACAACTTTGTAGTTCAAAACTTTTTAATTTGAATTGATTTGTTACTTCAAAATGTGTCTTGAATTTATCTTTGCTAAGCGTTTTTTAAAAAACACTCGGCAAGCCCCGTTTTTACCAAGTGCTTTTTAAAATGCACTCGACAAACAACTTGTTTGCCGAGTGCCCGAAAAATTGCACTCGGCAAAGATGAGTTTTCCAGTAGCGTAAGGCTAGCTCGGCAGCGTTGCATGGCCGGTGCAGTGCAGCAGAGCTGCAGCACGTGCGGGAGGGGGTGATGATATATAGAGCATGGTCAGATTAATGCACGGAGATTCAACAACTAATGTAAGGTGTCTAGACAGAACTCCACAAGCTATAGTAAGTTCGCGAGGATGTAGTAGAGATGGGAATACATGTGTGTGCTCACCTTTGGGTCGAGAACTCGAGATGTCTCGCCTAATTTTGGCCAGCGTCAGCGGCGTCTGTTTCAGTTGCAGGAGAGCGCATTGACCGGTGGATAGACGACGCCAGGGTAGCCTTGGAGATGCTCATGGATTCATGGCTGACGATAGCTTGCAGTGCTCCATGGCCGGCTTGCATGCCAGGCATGGAGATCAGCACATTTGGCGTGAGTGCAGCCCGGCAGAGTTGCATGCAGAGTCTAGCGGCAAGGTCAAGGTACTCACAAATGAGGGTGGTGTTGCGGTGTTACCTAGCAGAGGTGCAGAGCACAACGGCATTAGCGAACCAGGGGAACAGAGAGCGAGCAAGTATAGTAGAACTGCACGAGATCCTCACCGAGATGTATGAATGTATGCGCATTGCAATGCAATAGCCGACACGGAGTGAGTCGGAGGAATGGCCGGAGACGGGGAAGATGGGCAGCGGCTCGACCTTTGAGTAGTGATCAACGAGCTCCTACAGTAAAAAGGCGACGGCGTTTAATGGCGTTTTGGCTACAAGGGAGACTCGGCGAAGGTTCAAAAAGCAGAAGAGAAGAATGAGGGAAACACGTAGAGTTGCTCACCCACGGTGGAGATGTGTTAGATGGAGAGGATAGGAACCGGTCCGACATGGAGAAGGCCGCTGGCGGGTCGAAGCTTCCAGCAAGAGGCTCATCCGGCCATGAATCGACGATGGAACGGGCGGAGAAGATGTACAGGGACTTGACGAGGCTATTGGAGACGACAGATCGCTCCCGAGTCCACTGAAGCGGTCGAAATCGTCAGCCGGACTTGGAGAAGATGGTGGCAACCGGTAGATAGGTAGGCGGACTTGGGGTAGACGATGCAGCTCTATAGCTTCACGGTGCTGAGCTCATCCAGCAGTGGATGGGCACACGCCAGGACGACTCCATCAGGGGAGGGAGCCACGGACACGACCAATCGGCAGTTGGAGGTCGATGTCAACGCGAGGAGAGCAGCTCCTCGATCACAGATGATGAGCACGGGAGACGTGCGGCGGCTCGGCTTCGTGATGCTCGTGGCGACGACGGCTTGGTCTGGTAGCCCCGGTGCACGGCAAATCGAACCGGCGAAGGGGCGGCGCCGCTCTGGTGCGGTGGATGGGGCAACGCAAGCAGCACGCGGACGTGGGGACGGGCGACGCACGCACAACTTTATAGAGTCCCGGACAGGGCCATCTCTACCATTCCAAGGGCCTGGAGCGAACTCTATACGAAGGGCCCTTTGCACTAAATTATTTTAGCAAAATAATAATATTAATAGTATTAATTAATTCTTAAAAGCAATGTCGATAGTACAAACTAAAAGAGCAGCAAAATAAAACAAATATGATCACCTCAAGAAAAGAAGCTCCATGACTCCATCAATCCTTGTTAAAAAAACTCCTTCGAGTGTTTCTTGATGCAAAATCATTAAGGACACTATCCAGATCAATATCTTCCAAAATATCCTTCTCGATGTTGCACATAGCCAGACCATTCAATCTTTGCTGTAACATAATTGACCTCAAACAATTTTTCGGTAATTTCAATTTTGAGAAACTTCTTTCAGCTGAGGCAACAGTCACAGGCACAGTTAAGAGAATCCGATATGCAATAGAGACATTTGGATAGCAATCTACAGTTGTAACAAACTGAAGAATCTCAGGCGCTGACATTAATTCATCTGATAAAGTTGCTTGCAATACCTCTAATTCAAAGAAAAAATCATCCAGATCAACATCAGATGAGTTGTCATGAGAAAAGACTTCTGCAAAAGTGGTGCAACATTTGTGCAAATCATTATCATCCAAGGACTTCAAATTGTCTGAGTTGAATAGGAAACCAAACACTTTTTCAAATGTCTTCAGTTGCTCAAATCGACTAGTCAATGAAGTAATTGTAGCATCGACGATGACTAGAAAGTAATTAATTTTAAAGGATTGCATAGCTGATAGTTGTATTTCTTCACTTTCATCATCACTTTCATCAAAATGCTTCTTTCTTTTACCTTTGCGTTTTGTAGGAAATTTCGGCTCTATATCCATATCAGATGCAATGGCTTTTGCAACCTTAACACTAGACTCAAAGCCTTCATCTCTGTACTTTTGAAAATATGAGATAGCCCCTTCAATTTGTTTGAGAGTAGCATCCATGCACACAACCTTAGATTGTAACTTTTTGCTCACCATATTTATAGAAAATAAAATATCATGCCAGATGACCAAGCCTAGTAAAAATTCATAACTCTCAAGTGTACTAACCAAAGATTGAGCATCACTTATAGCTGCTGGGTCATCAGTACAAATCTCCTGCACTTTTTGCAATGCTGTTCTTATTTTTGGAGTTTGGTACCTAATAGGCTGCACACTCTTAATTCTACTCTCCCATCGAGTATTAGATAATGGTTTAACCATCAACTTTGGAACATTTTGAAGCAAAATATTCCACCTTTTTGTAGAACGTGCAAACAATACATATATCCATTGTATAACTCCGAAAAATGAAAGAGCTTGCCTGCAAGATTTCGCCATGTCACAAACAGTGAGATTCAAACTATGACATGCACATGGCATGTACAATGCTTTGGGGTTAATTTGAAGCAAACGATTCTGGACACCTTTATTGTGCCCCTTCATATTGGAGCCATTGTCATAACCTTGACCTCTCACATCAGCGACATTCAAACCAAGAGTTTCCAATGTATTTATCAATACATTAAAAAGGCCCAATCCTGATGTGTCATCAACCTTTAAGAACCCCCAAAAAACTCCTCCACCCTCAGAATGCGACTTGACATATTGACACAACGCACAATTAGGGTCATTTGTTCTTCATGGTTTACATCTGGGGTGCAATCCAAGATAATAGAGAAAAATACTTAGCATCCTTGGTGACCCTTAATATATGACCCTTCACAGTATCAGCAAGAATAGAAATTAACTCATTCTGAATATTATGGCCAAGATAATGATGATGAATTTCATTACTTTGAATGCGCCTAATGTGTTCTTTCATCACAGGATCAAATTCAGAAATCATTTCAACTGTGCCCAGAGAATTACCATTGTTATCTTGATATAGCTTCTCATTTGATCCTCGAAAAGCCAAATTATTTTTAGCAAGAAAATTCACAGCAGAAACTATTCTTACCAAAACTTGTCTCCAACGCTCTTTTTCATTTGCAATTTCCCGCTGCATCTCATCATCAAATTTTTGACTAACCTCAGCCTAAGTTCATTCCATGTGTTCATGTTGGTCAAATGTTCGACATTGCTCTCATGTTCTTTGAGTCTCCCACTGAGACGTTTCCAGTCCCTTAAACCATCGGATGCTAACAAAGACCTGCTCTGATTTGATTTGAACAACTTGCAGCAAAAACAATAAACTTTGTCCACATGTTTAGAGTAAACTAACCACTTTCTGTCAACAGATTCACCATTAGTTAACTTTCTGGAGTAGTAAGTATATGAAAAATGCCTACCAATGACATTTGTAGGGAACTCCAGATTCAATTCTCTCACAGGTCCCTTTTCAATTAAGATATCCCTTTTGCTATTGTCAAGGTTATCCCATGTTCTAGGGTCATAGATAGATAAACAAGAAGCATCTTGTTCATTTTCATTTGAATTTTCACTATCAGATGAGGGACACAAATTTTCTTCCCTCGGACTATCCTCAATCGCATCAGTTTCTGGATTTAAATCTTGTTCCCCTGTAGCATTTTCATTGACCTCCACTTCTGCATTTAAATTATCATCATGTTCTTGTTGCCCTTGATCAGGTTCTTGTCCATGAATGTTGTTGTCTTCAACATTACTTGAAGGTGCCAAATATTTAAGTAAAGCACCCCTTTGCGATTCAACCAATTGATCATCTTGTTTTCTTTTTTTTTCTTTTCTGAGCACCCGACGATGGCTTCGGCATCTAATAGACTAATACCTAAATTAATTATACAACAAAATAAGAACTAAACAAATAATAGCGGCTAAAAATCTAGAATTAGAAGATTAAAAAAGGATTAGGGGGTCACCGGAGCGGCGAAGAGGCGAAGCCTGCGTGGGCGTGGCACTGGCGTTTGACGGCGGGCGGCAGCGGTGGTGGCGGCCCTGCCTTCTTCTGCGTTTCGATGCCGGCAGCGTGACTAGGGTCTAGGATCTTCTGGGCTCTGGCAGTCGAAGACTCGAAGAGCGTCCGTTCGGTTCGGTGTCGCGTGGCCTCGGGACTTGATCAGACTTGGACTTGTTCTCATCATCGTGTGGCCTCCAGAGATTAAGCTGCGTATGTTTCTTTTCTGAGGGAAAGCTGCGTACATTTTTTTCTGAGCGAAAGCTGCGTACATGTATACTCCCCTCTTGAATTTTGGGCCCCCCTTTCGGCTGGGCCCCCGGACGTCGCCCCTACTGCCCGGGGGTCAGAGCCGGGCCTGGGCGCGGGGCATCGGGTTTGCGTGGCACGCACGCCCAGAACGGCGGCGGCAGCACTCCGTGAGCAGCTAGGAGAGCTGTTGTGCAGCATGTGGGCCACATCGGGTCAGGCCGATAGGAAAGAATTGGATCCCACAAACAGAGAGAGAACAGATGGACGGCTGGGTAGATTAGGCATGCCGGGTCTAGGTCTTGAGGTCTAGCCTGATCCAACAGGATATTATGGTTTCTCTATTATTGCGAAAAGCTATATCAGATAAAAACAAATCCAAAAATCTAGATATTGTTTTTAAACCATGATAAACTCAGGAGGAGTCCCAAAATTCTCAAAAAAGTTCCATGGATAGATTTGAACATGATGAACCCAAACAAAATATTTGGAGGTCAAGAAAAGAATTTGAGGCTTCTAATAAAAAAGATTTAGCTCTAGGAAGAATAGGAATGACTTCCAGAAAAGTCCGGAAAAATTCCCAGTGGAACCTATTTGATGTCTGAGAGGACTTAGAGTGCTAAACGCTGAAGGCACACCACAACAAGAACACAGCACCCGCTCTTAAAGCCTATGTTGTTTTAATCTATTCTAGAAAAATAATATTTTCCTATACTAAATTTCCTATAAGAAAATACAAAATGTTGGAAAATTTTAGAAATTCTCAAATCCTTTAGATTGTTTAGTGTAATCTATTCACATCCCAAAATTTGAAATTTTGGGGTGTGACAAACCGGATTTGGAAACCAATGGCACCGATTTTCCCGAGTCCTAATAGATTTGGACTCTTTTGTAGATTCTGAATTGTAATAAGGTTTTTCTTGCAGTGCAAGACCTCCTCACCTTATAAATATAAAGGGTTACAGCTGATTGAGTTTTTATCCAATCGATCAATCAAAAATATCTTTGCTTTTTCGTCATCTTCAAGCCCTAAATTTTCCAACCACCATTGCTCTTCGTACTTCGTCTCTACAGCGTTGACGGCATTCTGAGTGGCCTGCCGACCTCAGAGCAACCCTAGGCGTGCCAGCCCTTACGGGGTCCCTCCTGGGCCGGCGTTCATAGGTCTTCGCTGCTAGCCCTAAACATCCAGTGGCATCGGATTCCAAAACCGGTGGTATCGGTATTGCCAGGCTCGCTGCTGGTGATTGATTCATTGCTGATCCACGCGAGCTAGCACAATTTTTTGGTTTGTTGATCAGAAAAAGCGTCAATACATTTTTGGCGACTCCGCTGGAAAATTTGGAGATCTTGGTTTCCATAACCGATCTATCAAACTCTAGCCAGATGGGCTCCATCATAGATCCAACAAGGAGAACATTGTTGTGCCCTCCATAGAGAAGCTCAGCGAGGAGGAGCGTCAGAAACTTGAAGCAGCCCAAGAGTACAAAAGGAACCAGTTCATGATGGGGCTGAGAAGGATCGCCATGGCAAAGTAACAAGAACTCATAAATTCATGATGTCGGCGTTCACTTGAAAGACAAGAAGGTGGAAGAGATACCTCCGATAACCACAATACCACCTGAATCTTCTTCTAATCCTATTGATAAGATTAGTGCTGCGCTTTTACATACCGATGAGTTAGTAGGCACTCTTATGGATAGGATGGACAGATTTGAAAAATATAAGGTGGTAGATAGTTCTTATTATGCACATAATATACCACCAACTATGCAACATGAGAATATGCATGCAAATGTGTTGGCTACACCAGGGCAAGTTCTTGAAAATCCATTGTATGGTATGCCAGCACATGTTTCGCCAGCCATGGCGAAACTGGTGGAATCAGTTTCTGGAACTAGTTGTTTTGTCCCTTTTGTGCAGCAGTCGTCGTCGCCTGCTACGGCCCTCCTTTTGGTAGTCCCTATCTAAAATAAAGAGGTGCCTAATCATACTGCTTATTTTACTACGCGTGCATACACAACACCTCTCATACCAAATCAAAATATTAGTGCTAGTGGGATTCCTAATGATGTGTATGACCAATATTTGCGGCAAAGTCCTAATCACACGCCTCATGTCGTTCAAGTTCAAAATACAGCCACAGTGCAACCAGAATTAACTCGTTCAAATTTACATGTTGAATTTTTGAAATTAAAGGATAAGTTGGCTAGTATGATGCAAGATAAGCTCGGTATTGATATGGGTAACTCTAGGTTAGATCAAAAACCGTATTCTGCTGATTTTGATATCATTGCTTATCCTAACAACTGTCGTGTTCCTAATTTTGTGAAATTTAATGGGGATGATAATAAGACCACATGGGAACACATTAGCCAATACCTTGCTTAGCTAGGAGATGCTAGTTCTAGTGATACTTTGAAAGTTCGCTTGTTTTCATTATCTTTAACTGGAACTACTTTTTCTTTTTTTTTCATTAACTCCTGGCTCAATTAACTCATGGAATAAATTAGAACAAAAATTTCATGATCATTTTTATAGGGGGAGTACTCAACTGAAATTGACAGATTTAACATCAGTTCAGCAACAAAGAGATGAACCTATTTTTTATTACTTTAAACAATTCAAAGAAACTAGAAACCGGTGTTTTAATTTGTCACTTTCTGAAAGAGATCTTGCTGATATTACTTTTAATGGTTTGAGATCCTTTATTAAAGAAAAAAATAGAAGGCTTTGATCATCTTTCAATTAATCAAGTGCAAGTAAGAGCTGTAGCTGCTGAAAACCGATTGAAATATCCTAAGGATACATATAAAACTCATTGTTCCAATGTTCATGTTGTAATCTATGATTCTAGTAGTTCAGACGATGAGAAAAATGTGTATGCTGCTGAACTTGTTTGGCCTTCTAAGAATAAATCGTACACATGTCCATCTCTTAAGCTAATTCATAAGAATCGGCAAGAAGTGCGATTTACTTTTGATGTTTCCAAATATGATCGTATTTTTTATGAATTGTTAAAGAACAGAAACATTAAAATGACTCATACTATTCCTTCACCTGAAGAGCTTAAGAGGCGGGCATATTGTAAGTTACATAATTCTTTCTCGCATGCTACTAATGATTGCAATGTTTTCCGTCGACAGGTGCAATCGGCCTTGAATGAAGGACATTTGACCCTACATGAGATGCAGGTTGACAAGACGCCTTTCCCTATCAACACCTTTGAGATGCAACCACATAAAGTTCCGGTTTGGCCGCATCAAGTCGAATCAACTAAAGGGAAAAATATTATTGTGGTTGATGAGAAACCTAAAACTTTGAAGGGGAAATCCATAATTAGGGAAGTGGTGTGTGAGAGGACTCCTAATTGTAGAGAAACTTTTAAGATCACTATAAGGACCTCAGATCTCGAGGGGCAAGGATCCTCGAATAAACCGTTTGAGCCTGCTATGCAGGACAAACCGGTTCCACCAGTTTCAGAAACCGGTATCACCGATTTTGGTCAGGGTCGCCTAAAAATGCTAAAACCCAAGTGACCTGAGATCGGAACCTAGAAAGTAAATATGGCCAAAGATCAGGGTAAAGATGCAAAGCCAAAGCTGACCTTTGACTAGTTATTTTCCAAATATGTGAATCAAAGGCCAGTTGATGAGGATTGGTTGGTAAAAAAAAAGGAAGAGATCACCTATGTACCAAGAGAAACAAGCTTCACCTCCAAGGGTGAATACCAGGCAAAATGGTGATTTTGTTACATTACATCCTCCACAAAATCAGTATCAAGCCAAGCCATGGGTTCCACCGCCATATGACTCTCCATATCCGGCGTGGGATTTTAATGGGATGTATGTGCCGTATTATTCTATGCCATATCATCCTTTTCATCCAGGAACCGTTTCCACATAGAAGGCAGCCCTCTCCTCCCAAGTAAGTTTATCGCCCTAAGAAAGTGGAGGAAGCTATTCAGAAGATGGATGTCGACCAGGAGAGGACTACTAGTGCTAATGTTATACAGATTGGCGACTTCAAGGTGATTTCGGAGGACAATGGCAAGAGACCAATTGTTATTGGAGATGAGGTCAAAGTATCAGTCCAGAAAAATATTGTTGCAGATCTTGGTGAGGCTAAGAAAGTTGAGATTGATAAATCTAAATATTTCTTTTCAAGATGGTGTCGTTCAGGTTTAACGCGCACACAAAAGAGGAAGTTGCAGTGGCTTCGTTTTCAGCAGCAGAAGGAAAAAGAGATGGAGAAACAGAGGGATGAGTGCTTCAACAAATACAGGCCCATGGTTCCTCCAGGCAAAGGGTGGAAGCTGAAAACCAATGAAGCTCTAGTAACAAACTGGTGGGACCGGATTCCAAACCGGCGAAATCGGTTTTGCCTGACGCAGCGCCCGACATAGTCCCAAATCTAGTGGGACTAGTTTCAAATCCGATGGAACCGGTTTTGAAGAGCGTAGGACCATCTCGTCCTGTTTTTGAGGTATTCGCTACTCCATCAGTTGATGAGAAGTTGTCGTCAGGTTCGCAGGATATGGACGATGAACAACTTGCTGATTATGACTCATCACCTGATCGCATGAATGTTGATGCAAATGTGGTGCACCTCTCTTCGGATTATTACACCATTCCAGAGGATGATATGGCTCATCTTGACTTTGGCCCAAAAGAAGCTATATTTCAGAGGGCAAATGATTCTAAAAATCACCTAAAGGCATTGTATATAAAGGGATATATCAAATGGGAGACCTATTTCTAGGATGCTTGTTGACACCGGAGCCATAGTCAATTTGATGCCCTATTCAATGTTCAAGAAGCTTGGTGGTATGGATGATGAGCTGATCAAGACCAACATGACTGTCAGTGGTGTGGGGCGAGCCTATGAGTGCTAAGGGAGTCGTTTCTATAGAGCTCACCATTGGGAGCAAGACGTTGGCTACTGCTTTCTTCGTCGCCGAGGCCCAAGTTAATTTTAGCTTAATATTGGTCATGATTGGATTCATGCAAATAGATGTGTGCCTTCTAGCTTGCATCAATTTCTTATTCAATGGATTGATGATGACATTGAGGTTGTGCATGGAGATACATCGGCTTGTGTTGCTGCTGCTGATGGTTCTACCATGTCTATGCATGATCATGTTAGGTGCTTGTTGGCGACTCCTAATGATAAATTCCACCGTCAACATGGATATAAAAGAATAATAAAAAGAATAGACATAGGGTTGTTTACTAATGAATTCCACTAGTTTTGGTGTATATGTGCTTGCAGGAACAAAGTGGAAAAAGATGAGCAAAAGTGGGCCCAAGGCCAGGTCGCCCGACCCCACCAGGTCAGCCGACCTGGACCCAGCCCCAATCCAGCCCATCTTCCATCCATGCAGAAGAAACACACCTAGAAGAGATCCCAACCATTGATTCTATGACGGTTCAAACCAAGGGCAAGAGATGAGCTACCCATGGATTGAAGGGCCCACATCTAAATTCAACCGTACTCATTTCAAGCATACCCACCTGGAACCGACCTCAGGACCCACAGAGCAGTCACTCAGAAGAACTAGGCCCTAGAGGCGGCAACCCTAGGTCGGCCGACCCCCCTAGGTCGGGCGACTTGGGTGTGCACCCGAACCAGTCGTCTCTTGACCCGTAGCTGCAAACCGCCTCCAGGAGAAGATCTGCGCCGTGCACTACTTAGGACGGTGGATCCTAGGGTCTGCCGACGCCACCGGATCGGCCGACCTAGGCCCACCTCCAAACTGTCTCAACTTCCTCGTACTGATTCACAACTGCCTCTCCAAGCTATAAATACATGAGCTCAGGGCAGGGCTAAGCATCCTCGAGCTGGATTGAAGACTCAAGGCGAAGACCTCCTCTTATCTAGAGTAGAAATAGCGAGAGAGTGAGGGAGAGTCTAGAGGAGTCCCGGCGTGTCGGCGACCCTCCACCTGTACCTCGACAGATGCAAGCTTCTAGTAAGTATCCGGGATTTCAACTAAGTACTTAAGTCTGAGTTATAGAAAGTTGAGTTCTTTATTGTGCTTGTGGGTTCATTGCTTTATTCGTAAAGTATCTTAATCTTTGATCAAGGTTAGGATAGCCGATATTATCTTAAGCATGGTGCTTAGGTGTATATCTGCGCTCGTTTGGCACGTAGCCCCACGGATTAGTAGAGGTAGGCGGCAGGTGGTGACAGCCCTGTCCGTCCTTTGTAATCCTCCACGCACGAGTACGACATAGAGCCGCATGCCGGCAATTTCCTAGACGTCTAGGATACCCCGGTGCCCAAAGCAAGCATAAGAGAATTCCCTTCGCTATATTTCCAGCTTAGTGCTAAGTTATCCTCTCTACCCAGCCTTTATATAAACTCGATCGATCTGGTCAACTTTAGTAATTAGACAGTACCTTCACGTTTCCCGTGGATTCGATACCTGGTTTACTCACGGGTGAAAGCTACTTCGACAGCCGTGCGCTTGCGGACTTTTTGTTTGCCACCGCTGGTGTCAACAGTGCTTAATAGGTTTAGATATTTCAGACTATGAGGTGATCAGTTGTAATAAAGATGTCTTTGTGCCTGCTATTCTAAAGACGGTTAAGAATCGGCTAAATCATCTATTGTGAATTAATGAATAATTTAAAATGGTTGCAGCAGAGACTTGAACACTATCGGGCACAA
Source organism: Alloteropsis semialata (assembly GCA_004135705.1). Taxonomy (NCBI): domain Eukaryota; kingdom Viridiplantae; phylum Streptophyta; class Magnoliopsida; order Poales; family Poaceae; genus Alloteropsis; species Alloteropsis semialata. The sequence goes on from CM014271.1 coordinate 50,099,453, forward strand.
AAGAACGATATGTGTGAAGCCATTGAGGATTTTGATGACATGAGGAAATTAGGACAAGGTTTCACGTCAGCTGATCCTTTAGAGGAAGTTGATATTGGTGATGGTTCTATACCTAGGCTGACGTTTGTAAACAAAAATTTGGAAGCCGATTATAAAGCTGAATTAATCAAGTTGAAAGTATATGTTGATTGTTTTACATGGAATTATTAAGAGATGCCAGGTTTAAGCCGTGAGTTAGTTGAGCATCGGCTACCCATTAAACCCAGTTTTAGGCCTTTTAAACAAAGTGCTAGACGTTGTAATCCTAATATGTACTACCGGATTGAGGAACAAATTAATTGGTTGCTAGACGTGAATTTTATTAGGCCTTGTCGTTATGCTGAATAGTTAACAAATATTGTGCTGGTGGAGAAAAAGGATTCGGGTAAGCTTAGAGTTCGCATTGATTTCAGAAATCTTAATAGAGCTACTCCGAAAGATGAATATCCAATGCCTATAGCCGACATGCTTATAAATGATGCTTTTGGACGTAAAATTATTAGTTTTCTTGATGGTAATGCTGGTTACAATCAAATTTTCATGGCTGAACAGGATATATCCAAAACAGCCTTTGTATGTCCAGGTTTTGTTTGTTTATTTGAGTGGGTAGTTATGACCTTTGGTTTAAAAAATACTGGTGCTATTTACCAAAGGGCTATGAATTTAATTTTTCATGACTTGATTTAATCATAGAGTTTTATATCGATGATATTGTTGTTAAATCGGCTAGTTTGAAACCCCATTTGGCTGATTGAAGACTTGCTTTTGAAAGAATGCGTCGATATGTGCATTTGGTGTGTTGTCTAAAAAGTTCCTAGGGTTTATTATTCATGAGAATGGCATAGAGATAGATCCTACGAAAATTGAAGGTATTAAAAAGATTAAGGCTCCTACATGCAATAAAGATTTGAAAAAATTCTTGGGCAAGGTGAATTATTTGAGAAGGTTTATTTGTAACTTGTCCAGGAAAGTTAGTGTTTTTACTCCTATTCTTCGGTTAAAAGATGAAGCTGAATTTACTTGGGGGGCAAAACAACAAGACGCTTTTGAGAAGATTAAATATTACTTGTCTTCGTCGCCGGTTATTAAAGCTCCTAGGAGAGGGGTCCATTTAAATTATATGTGGCCACCGAAGAGAGAGTAATTGTGGCTTTTTTGACTCAAGAAATTGAAGTGAAGGAGCACATTGTTATTTATGCAAGTTGTCGATTATTGGATGCCGAAATGAGATATATATTTATTGAGAAGCTTTGCTTGTTATTATATTATGCTTGTACGAAGATGTGGCATTATTTATTGTCTAATACTTGCATAGTAGCTTATCAGACCGATGTTATTAAATATATGTTGCGTAGACCAATTTTAAGTGGTAGAATTGGTAAATGGGCTTATGCTCTTACCGAGCACGTATGCCCCTATCGCTGATATGGCACCCTGATTAGACATCTTTTCTCTCATCCATCTCCATCTTCTCTCCCTATGGTCGTCTCCGGCTTGGGCATTTCATCAAGCTTGTTGTGGGCCTTTGTCACTGCACTACTCGGCACCAGCTGCAGCATGAGCATGGCCACCATCTCCTTGATGTCCTGAGAGTAGCACCAATGGGACCAGGCCTTTTGCCCATCACCCTTATGCAACGCCTAGAGCCGCCGTGGCAGGGGCGCCTCAGGCGCACGATATCTTGCGGAGCACGCCATGGAGGTGGCTGAGGATGAGCCCAGCTGCGCCAAGCTGACAGTCTATGAGCCGTGCAACTCCCTCGTCGATGAGGATGTTGGTGCTCTTGATGTTCTTGTGCACTAACTTGGGCATCACGTTGCCCCGGCTGCCGGAATGGTGGATGTAGGCCAGGCCGGCCGCGTCGCACGACGTGATGCACAGGCACATCGCCTACTCCAGCGGTGTGCACATAGGGCCATAGTGCACACATCACTTTGGCATTCAAGCCAAAAATTGATGCAATTACCATTCATACATGAGAGTGAGTGAGCAGAGGAGTAGAGAACTTGCCGTGGAGGAGGGAGAAGAGGATATGGTTGGACATGTACTCGTACACCAGTAGCTTCACTAGACGGAGAGGCGTGGCCAGAAGTAGCATGCACAAGCCGACGAGACACGCGAGAGTCAGAAGCGCGACAACGACGTAGTGCTCGAGCCCATTGAGCACTAGCCTCGTTCGCGGCCGCCGGCGCTGCTGGCCTCATGCCACGTGCTACTGCAGGGCGCCGGGTCAGCAAATAGGCTCCAGCTCGTCAGCGCGGCGCCAGTGTGCGTGTCGGGCAGCGGTCATTGAGGATACGGCGAGATTATGATGAGGAGATGACATGCTTAGATATGACTATTCAAGCACCATCGATGCCGAGGATAGCTTTTCATAAAGAAGCCGAGGATGATGGGGACATGGCGCTCTTGCAAACAACCATTCATTGCAAAGATAAGGTGAGTTTGTTCCTATATATAGTTTTTAATTATTTTGAGAATAAATTACTACCTAAAGATATTATTATAATTAGAAATCATGGAGAGGATGAGAAAATAAATGAAGGAAGACATGGAGGTGAAAAGGGCCAGCATTGGGCGTGCAAGTCAACTTGGAGGCCCAAATCAAGTTGACTTCGAGTCTATCTCGGAGTCCAGAAAAAGTCTGCGGTAAAACAGACACCCAGGCCACGTACGGGCTCGGATTTGGACATTGTTTATATGGATGGAAAGGGAATTTTATAGAGCTTCCAATGGCACTGGTCCCACATGAAAATTCATCAGCAGTCATCGGGAATTGTCGAAACAAGTTGACGTCCAGAATCTGTCTCGGTGCTGCGTTGCCTCATTTTGGCCTTTGGGCCGTGTATCGTGTTGGAGCCCATTAGGGTTGCGTCCAGAGGGTCTTGCACGACCCTAGACTCCATAAATTAGTAGCCGCCGTCCAAGTTAGGGTTTGGGTTTTGCTTAGATTGAATCTGTCCAGAACAGTGTCGCCGTTCATCGGTTTGTGAGACCCCAAATTCGTGTGCTTCATCCAAGGATTTCTGCAATTGAGTTGTGTTCTTCCTTGCCCTTGCTTGTGTTCTTGATTGGCATGCAGGGGATAGCCTTCTTGGTGAGGTCAATCGGGCTACGCATGGTTGATAACCAGAGGGGAAGTGGTGTTGCGATTGTGGGGCTCGGGTCATGTTGATCGGAAGTCGGATCGTTTGTGTCTCAATTCCGCCCAAATCAAGAGTTATCCTTACCTGACGAAAGATCGGGACCCTAGTTCCCATCAAGTGGTAATCATAGACTCAGGTATTACCTTCAGGTTTACCCTAGTTTAGTTTGTGCTATCATCCTAAAACTCCAGAAAATAGCCCCACAAAAATATTTGTTCGAGTGTTTCTGCTGTCCTATAACCCCTTTGTGCGCCACAATTTTTCTTTTTAGATTGCTTTTCTGAATTTTAGTCCCTCGTGTGTCATTGTGTTCACCGTGTCTAGATCTTGTTCCTGTCAATAGTGTTGAGTTTGCAGGTTGTGCATGATAGTTTGATTCAAAAAAATCATTGTGCATAATCATGTTCGACTTTGCATTCGGCCATACTTCTGTTTGGGTGGCCTGTTTGCATGCCCTATTGCTGCTGTGCGCCGCCCTAGCAATCAGAGAAATTCAGTTGAGAACAAGGAAAAGATATCATGTACATATTATTTACCATATTTGATGATTGCTTCATGTGCATGCACCAATAGCTTCAGTTTTGTTCAATAGTTTTTACCGAGTTAGTTATTATTGTGGCATTTCTTGAAAGAAAAAAAGAGGAAAGACAAGAGCAAAAGAAAAAGGCAAAGGTGCAAAAAAAAGATAAGAAAAAAGCCACACCAAAAAAAGAACAAAAAAGAAGGAAAGAAAATAAATTCAGAAGTGCTTGCATCCTTTTGAGTCCTTGTGCTGAGTTGTATTGTTGCTTGCTTGAACTAGGTCGAGGACGAGTTTAGGCTAGCGACATAGACTAGCTTGGGACTAATTTTCAATTTTACAATTCTGAATTGAATTATTGATATTCTTGATACATATATTTTTCCCTCCCAAGCTCCACATATATCCTTCTGGTTAGCACAGTTTTGACCCTGCAATTGCCTTATTCACTTACTCAAGGTGAGAACCAGCCACCGGTTGTACCGCCCTCTTCATTGTGTTGGTAAGATCCTTGTAAGAGCATGGTAAGACGCTTGAGAGTGTGTGACTTTACTACATAACCACATCCTAGTAGATTATAGAAAAATATACTTTTGTATGTTTTCTTGCTTTCCACTAACAATGGTAGGTTACACAACTTATGGAGAGGAGACAAAGATGTTGCGTGATGGCCATTCAAACATTGCAGCACCAAACCATGTGAGACGAGGTAAAACTCAGTATTTTATTCCTCCTTTTGATGGTGATTGCAACTATTCTGAATATGCTCAATGGGAGCTAATTGTGGAGAATGAATTGTTGTTTATGCATCATTTTTCTAAAAAGGAATGTGTTAGAGCTATCACTAGCACTTTCACTAGTTGTGCTTTAGTTTGGTGGGAGTTTATTTGTCAAAATAAGGAGACACCTAAAACATGGATGATGTTAAAACAACTTTTAAGATATGACTATGTGCCCACATATTCCTCTATGATGTGTGAAGAACTTCAATGTCTCAAACAAGGTAGACAATCAATGAAGTCACATTTTAAAAGATTGCAAGCTTTACTGTTATATTGTGAAAAAGATGAATGTGAAGAAGCAACTGAACATAGATTCTTACATGGGCTTCGATGTGAAATTCAGAATCTTGTTGATCACTCTTACACTTCTCTTTCACAATTATTTGAACTTGCTTGTATGACTGAAAAAGGACTTTTAGACAATGACAATGTTAAATCACATGTACCTATTTGTCAAGATGAGGAGAAGTCTCTGGAGGAGGACACCCATGTTGTACCTCTTCTTGTTCCTAACCTTTTGCAGGACATTCCACCAAACCAGGATGAGGAACAGAATGATAACATCGCCCCATGTGAACATTCAGGACCTTCATGTCATGATGCACCTGATCATGCACCTACAACTTCTGAACATGAGAGTGAAGGTAATGAACAGGGTGCTACACTCACACAAGGTGAGAATTCTTTTGATATTTTGAATTTGTCCACGGATCATGCTATCATAGAGCAACAATTAGTGGAACCTTTACTTGCTTTACCTTTGTCACAAGATGGTTTTCTTGCTGTTCCATGTGATAAAGAAGAGTTATGTGCAATTGATTCATTTATTCCTGTGCCACAACTAGTCCATATTAATGATACCCATGATTTAGAGTCATATACTTATGCTGAAAATAAAATGTTTATTCCAATTACATGTGCAAATGATGAACAAAAATTGCTATGTTCTTTAAATACATTGGGTTATATTGAATTTGATATTCTGTGTAATCTAAATTGTTTGAAGGAGAGACTTTTTGCAAATTTTGAGTTGCCATGCTTCACTAGGATCATTTTATTGGACAATATAATTGTTGGGTTATAGCCGAAGCCAAAGAGCCCAAACAATAGCTAAGACAGAGAAACAAAGACAAGCAACGATAAATTACTCATCAACGGTATTCTTGGGAATCAACGATAAATTACTCATCAACGGTGAGAGGTCCCCTTTTATAGGGAGGTCAAGAGGCACATTTTATATTCCACATATGCCCCTGAAAATCAATCATCATCCTCTAGACTACACAACTTAAGCTACCCAGGGGCATAAGGGTACATAAACATGTCCCAAAATGAATGCGTAGACCAGCAACTTCGTCTTTGACTTGGTTTGGACCCGGTCCACGCTGCCTTCACCGTGCCTCTGATGATCTTTAATGTCTTCACCTTCTGGGCGCCTTCGGTCACGAGATGCCTTCTCCTCAGAGGAAGAGAAATCGTTGTGCCGCCAACCCGGGCCTGTCCTGAGCCTGTAGGGAAAGATAAACTGCACATATGCAGGTAATATTTGAAACTTGCCTTCGCACCCACGTAGGATGAACCTGTGTGGCGAAGGCAACAGATCGCTTCATAGCGCTTGACCACTTAGTGTCGGGGACAGATCCCCAGGGGTACCCAGAAGACGGATTGGCCCAACCAGCAAGGGGTGGCCCAATCCGAGTGCTATCGGGCCGGTTTGTCAGACTGGGTGGTCCACCACTCGGGAGGCCCACCAGTCCGGTGAACCGGATGGTTACGACGGCGCGTGCGGCAAGGAAGCAGGCGGCGTATCCCGCAAGAAGCTCGGAGATCAAGATAAACTAGCCGAAATTTTAGGGAAAGATATCTGTAATCGTTATAGGATCTGATCCTTGTATTTCGGGTAGGTTATGATCTCTAGCCGACTTGTAACTCAAGGCAACCGGACTATATAAGGTGCTTTGGGACCCCCCTCCAGAACACGATCATTCACAACACCCACGACACAAAACCTAGGACAGAACCCAACTACGGAGATCCTTCAGGAACTTCATACACAGCAATACAAACATCCAACACAGGACGTAGGGTATTACGTCATCCTGACGGCCCGAACCTGTTCAATCCTTGCGTCTTGTCTTACCATCGACTTCTGATCCTTGATCTGTCCCTCAACAAATCAACCACGCGGACTACCCTGTGTGGACTGCCGGGTCCATAAATCCGACAGTTGGCACGCCAGGTAGGGGTTGATCGACGAGATCAATCTGCAAGCTCGATGGCATGTACTTCCGCCGTCATCACGCCGGCATCCACGAAGATATCCATCACTGAGGGGGCCATGTTCTTCTTCGGATCCATGGTCTTCACCGCTGGACCTGAGGGGGAGCTCTCCTTCAGCCGTGACGCCACCCCGGAGGAGACAGCGCCGCGACTTGACGCTAAGCCGGACGGGATCGTCACCATTGCCACTCCGTCGCCAATCATCGCCAACAACTCGGCGATCACGACGGCCAACATCGCTCTCCTGACACCCGAGGGGAGCACGCTTCCGTCTACACCGCCGACTGCTTCATCCACTCCGCCTCCGCCGCGCAGGGTGCAGCAGACGCCTGAGGAGCGAAGACGTCGCTGGGCCGCACGCCAACGCCAATTTGAGGCGGACATGGACCACGCTATCTCCTCCATCGGCGAATGTATCGAGCTCGCCGAATCTGCTCGCCAGGGCATCACCTCGTCGACACGACTCCCGTTGGGATCAGGAACAGCGGGGCCGTCTACCAAGAAGCACTCTGCGAACGGCTGAGCGCCGACTACTCCCCAGATGCGATCTGGGCGGTCGACCCCGTCACGACCACCCAGATCGGATCTGCTCCGGACGTTGCGGCAGCGCAACACCCACATCCTCAGGATGCACCGACTCCGCCTGAACAGGAAACAACTCCGACTTTCCCGCAAGTCACATGTGTCCTCCCTCCAAACAAAAGGATTGTGCCTGCCAAGCGGGAGACGTTCGTCTCCGACATATCAGTCGATGAGCCGACGGTCCAAGGGGAAGATCAAGCACATCGTGACGCAAGGATCGGACGCAATGATAAGAAGCAACGACGCCGCGACGCGCGACGGGATCGCTGAAACCCCAGGGCCACGCGTAACCTCCACGACGACTTCATCCAAGAAGTCGGCGGTGTGGGCGTCTACGCTACCCCGTCGGCTAATCTCGCCGCCGCGCACCTTGAACTGGAAGGGATTCCAGAAACCCCGGAGCTCAACCGGATCAAGACCAGGTTGACCGCCGCTGCGGGCATGATCAACGCCCAAAAAGCTGCCGTTTCATCGTCTCGCCACTCCAAGTCGGCCAGTCATCGTGAAGTTGATCACGACGTGGTCGACCAGCCGGACCTCCGCGAACAACTCCGCAACCATGACCTCCGCAGGAACCTCGACGACCGCCACCGGCGAAGGGACGAGGAGGAGCTCCGACGGCGCGCCGAGTACAACCGCGAACACGGCGCCTCGGGGTTGGACCGCGACACGCGCCTACGCCGAGAGCTCGAGGCCAATGAGGCCGCACGTCGCCACGAATTCGACCGCAAGTACGGACCTCCACTCGGACAAGACAGGCCACCTCGGGCTCGCACTCCTGAAGACCACTCCGCCGATTCGGGACGTGAGGACATGGAGAACCTCAACGACTGCGACGGCTTCCCGGCGTTTACCGCTCGAGTAAGATCTATTCGAATGCCTGCTAACTTCAAACCTACATGCATAGAAAGATACGACGGGAAGACGGACCCTACGATGTGGCTCCGGACGTACAGCATCGCTATCCACGCGGTGAACGGCGACCACGACTCCATGTGCGCCTACTTCCCCGTCGCCATGACCAAGGTGGGGCTGAGCTGGCTCCACAGCCTTGAGCCCGGCTCCATCGACAGCTGGGACACTCTTTGCCGCCAGTTCAAGAGCTACTTCCAGGGCAGCTCCATCCGGCCAGGCACAGCGTGGGATCTGGGCAAGGTGAAGCAAAACCGCGGGGAGAGCCTCCGCGACTGCACTGACCGGTACATGGAGAACCGCAACCTGGTTCCCGGCTGCTCCGAGTCCGAGATCATCAACTACTTCCTCGACGGCCTCGGTGACTCCGTCGTCTTCGAGCGCCTTTGCGAGGACATGCCAAAGACCTCCGGCGAGTTCTTTGGGCGGGTAAACAAGATGGCGAACGCCAAGTCCAAGCACTCCGCTGGTCCGAGCAGCCGATCACCTTCTCCAGGGAGGACCAGTGGTTCCAGATCTCCGACGTGGGCGAGTACCCCCTGGTGCTCAGCCCGATCGTCAACAACGCCCGCCTCACCAAAGTACTCGTCGACGGCGGAAGCGGGCTTAACATCATCTTCGCCCAAACACTGAGGGACATGGGCATCAGCCTCGACGCTCTGACTCCTTCTCTCCACCCGTTCTACGGGCTGATCCCGGGCAAGGGCTCCAAACCACTCGGGCAGATAGCTCTGCCCGTCACCTTCGGCGATCAGAGCAACTTCCGGACCGAGTACCTCAACTTCCAGGTCGCCGACTTCACCACCGCCTACCACGCCATACTCGGGAGGCCAGCGCTCGCCAAATTCATGGCGATCCCCAACTACACGTACCTGCTGATGAAGATGCCGGCACCAAACGGCGTCCTCTCCGTCCGCAGCGACGTCCACACCGCCAAGGGCTGCGACAAAGAAGGGCTCCACCTCTGCACCGGCATCGAGCGCAGCGTGCTCCAGATGGAAGTGGTCCACGAGGCAAGAACTTTCCAGGGAGACCCGGGCTCCATCCCCGAGTCCTCCAAGCGAAGAGCCGCGCCGACCACCATGCAGCCGGCTGAAGAAGTGCGCCCCATCTCGCTTGGGCTCTCCGACTCCTCCAAGACCGCCCTGATTGGTTCAGGGCTCGACCCCAAATAGGAAAGCGCACTCGTCGCCTTCCTCCGGGACAACGCCGACATATTCGCATGGACTCCATCAGATATGCCGGGTGTACCGAGGGAGGTGGTCGAGCACTCCTTGAAGGTTGACGCGAACGCCAAGCCAGTTCGCCAAAAGCTCGATCGCTTCGCGCAAAACCGCAAGGAGGCCATTAGGGTAGAGATTACAAGGCTGTTAGCTGCCGGGTTCATTAGAGAAGTCTTTTATCCTGACTGGCTTGCTAATCCAGTCCTTGTAAGAAAAAAGAATAATGAATGGAGAATGTGTGTTGATTACACGGATCTCAACAGGCACTGCCCTAAGGACCCCTTCGTCCTGCCCCGCATCGACCAAGTCCTCGACTCCACCGCCGGATGCGTACTCCTGTGCTTCCTTGATTGTTACTCCGGCTATCACCAGATCGCCTTGAAAGAAGAGGACCAAGAGAAGACATCCTTCATTACTCCGATTGGCGCTTACTGCTACACCAAGATGACGTTCGGCCTCCGCAACGCTGGTGTTACTTACCAGAGGGCCATCAACCTCACCCTGGGCACACAGATTGGCCGCAACGCCAAGGCCTACGTCGACGATATAGTCATCAAGACGAAGACCGAAGCCGAGTTCATCGCCGACCTCTCCGAGACGTTCACCAATCTCCGCAGGCTCAACTGGAGGCTAAACCCGACCAAGTGCGTCTTTGGCGTACCGAAGGGGAAACTACTCGGCTTCATCGTGAGCAACAGAGACATCCAAGCCAACTCCGAGAAGATAGACACCATCCGGAGGATGAAACCGCCGACTGGGAAGAAAGAGATCCAAAAGCTGACTGGTTGCATGGCGGCCTTGAGCAGGTTCATCTCCCGGCTGGGAGATAAGGGCTTGCCGTTCTTCAAGATCCTCAAGAAGACTGACAAGTTCGAGTGGAACTAGGAGGCGCAGCAAGCTTTCACCGACCTCAAGAACTACCTTTCCAACCCACCAGTACTCGCCGCCCCGCATAACGATGAAACGCTACTCCTGTACATTGCTGCCACGACTAATGTGGTGAGCACTGTCATCGTCGTGGAAAGGGAGGAAGAAGGAAAGGTGCAAAGAGTGCAGCGACCAGTCTATTACGTGAGCGAAGTACTCAGCAAGTCTAAGGCCCGCTATCCTCAGGTGCAGAAACTGCTCTACGCACTGCTGATCACATCAAGGAAACTCCGCCACTATTTTCAAGCACATCGCATCAAGGTGGTCACGCAATTTCCACTCGGCGAAATCCTCCACAACAGGGACGTTACCGGGCGAATCATCAAGTGGTCCGTCGAGCTCGCCTCCTTCATCATAGATTTCGTCCCGCGCATCGCCATCAGGTCACAGATCCTCGCCGACTTTGTCGCCGAATGGACCGAGAGCCAGGACGCAAAAGAAGACACCAGCGACGAACACTGGAAGATGTACTTCGACGGCTCCTTAATGATCGACGGCGGGGGCGCCGGTGTACTCTTCATCTCGCCGAAAGGGGAACTGCTCCGATATGTCCTCCAAATTCGCTTCCCCGTCACCAACAACGCCGCCGAATACGAAGCAATCCTCCACGGGCTCTGCATCGCCACTTCTCTAGGAATAAAGAGACTCCTGGTTTATGGCGACTCCGCTGTCATTATAAATCAGGTGAATAAAGACTGGGATCGCCACAGCGAGCGGATGAACGCTTATTGCGAGGCAGTGCACAAGCAAGAGGGGAAATTCTATGGAGTTGAGTATCACCATGTTCCACGGGAGAACAACATCGCCGCTGATGCACTCGTCAAACTGGGGTCAACCCACGCAGAAGTACCAGGGGGAGTATTCGTGCAAGGCCTCCTTAAACCCTCCATTAAAGAGTTAGGGGACGAACCAGAGCCTGCTCCTGAACTCTGCGAGGTATTGACGATCGACGCCGAAGAAGATTGGATGGCCGAGTTCATAGATTACCTCGCCCACAACAAGGTACCCAAAGACCCCACGGAGCGAAGGATTCTGGAGCGCCAAAGCAAGAACTATGTGGTAGTCGGCAACGCCCTATACCGACGAGCTGCCACAAGCCAAGTGTTCATCAAGTGCGTGACCAAAGAAGTCGGCCTCCAGATCCTCGACGATATCCACTCGGGAGTCTGCGGAAGCCACGCCGCCGCAGGATCACTAGTCGGAAAAGCATACCGGGCCGGGTTCTTTTGGCCTACCGCCGTCTCTGATGCCAAGGAACTCGTTCGCCGGTGCCAGGGGTGCCAATTCTTCGCCAAGCAGAAACATCTACCGGCCCAAGCTCTACGCACCATCCCGCCCTCATGGCCTTTCGCCTGTTGGGGGTTGGACATGGTGGGACCGTTCAGAGCGGCTCCGGGAGGTTACACGCACATCCTTGTCGCCATCGACAAATTCTCCAAATGGATAGAGTACAAGGCCATCGTCGGAACTCCAACGTCAAAGCAAGCCGCCACCTTCATCGAAGAGATCACACACCGATTCGGGGTCCCCAATAGGATCATAACCGACTTGGGGACACAGTTCACCGGATCCGCCTTCTGGGACTTTTGCGAGAGCAGGTGCATCGATGTATACTACGCCTCCGTCGCTCATCCCAGGTGCAATGGACAGGTGGAACGAGCCAACGCCATGATACTCCAAGGCCTTAAAGCAAGAATCTTCGACCCGTTGAAGAAATTCGCCGGACGATGGCATCAAGAGCTACCACAGGTCATCTGGGGACTCAGGACTCAGCCGAGTCGTGCAACAGGTCACACTCCTTTCTTCCTGGTCTACGGCTCCGAGGCAATCCTCCCCACCGACATCGCTTTTGGCTCACCGCGCATCAACAACTACGAAGAAGGCGAAGCAGAAGCAGCTCGCGAGGTGGAGCTCGACTCCATCGAGGAACACCGAGTCAACGCGCTCATACAGCACGCGTGCTACCAGCAACAACTCCGGCGCTACCACGACAAGAACGTCCAGCAACGGGACTTCAACATTGGTGACCTCGTCTTACGCCGAGTGCAATCCACAGCAGGGGTTCACAAACTCTCCGCCCCATGGGAAGGACCGTTCATCGTGACCCAGGTCATATGTCCGGGTACTTTTCGTCTCCAATACGAGGACGGCACCGAAGTCCCACACCCGTGGAACATAGAACATTTACGCCGATTCTACCCATAAAAGCTATGTATCACAGAGTTCAATAAAAATATATGCTTTGCCCATTCTTCATATTTGTTCTCCTTGCAAAACAACTCGGTATTACTCCGTTCCCAAGTAGTTCCTAACTAAATGCTGCGTAACCGGGCCTGAAACGACACCTAAGCCTTTCTACACGTGCACGGGATCCGCTCTCGACGTTATGAACTTAGGATAAGTGAAGCAAAGGGAAAAGCACATTGAAGCAAAAGAACTACTCGGGCAACCTTAAAACATAAAACAAAATATCCAATATTGTTGTTTTACTAATTCTTATATATACAAAGTCTACTCTACCCTGCTTCAGCTTGCAGGATCCTACTCAAGCTTAAGAGCCTCGCTGACCTTCTCGGCGATCGGGCGAGTTAGAGCCAGTGCCTCGTCGACTTGCTCCATTGAGGCGTCCGCCGCCACTCCATCGCCAACTGGTGCAAGGTCGATCCGTGGATAGAGTGTCCGAACACGCGTGAGAGCGTCGTTCGCAAACACAACCGCCGACTCCTTGACCAGATCGGCGATCCGGGACGGCGCACCATGCAGACGAGCAACGAGAGCCGTCGGTTCACCCTCTTCTGGGGCTACGGCGTCCAACAACTCCCTCGCCGCCTCGTTGACCTCCGTCAGGGACAAATGCGCCGACGCCAGATCTTGCTCCAAGCCTGTTATGATTTGAGCGTTATTCTGGATAGTATACATCCCCTGGAGCATCGTCATGTCCGCACCTTTTCGGAACTCCTGCTCCGTCTTCAGCTTCCCCGCCATCACCTCCTCTGACTTCTGCAGAGTCGCGTTCGCAAAACGCAACTCCTTTAGCTCCTTGATGTGGCGGTCCCTCTCCATCTCCCTCTCTGAAAAAGCAGAGAAGCACTCGGATCAGGACGAGAAGTACACGGCAAACTCGACGGCCAATAAGAATCACCGAAAAAGTTACACAAAAGACAAATCCTCACCATGAAGCTGTGAGCGATGCTGCACGATGGCATCATTCAAGCTCTTTCGGGCGACGTCACGCTGGCGCCTGACCCGTTTGAGCTCCTCCTCCATCTCCGCCGCGCGCTGGAGCGCAGACTCCGCGTCCTGGAGCTGCCCAAGGCGCGACTGCCTGAGCGTGGCCAACCTCTACAACGATTTGCCAAAACGAACAACTCAGACATTTCACAATGGACAAGAAAAGAAAAACAGGGCAGATGAGGGGACAAACCGCTGCACAGCGCCGGGACTGGTCGACTGCAAGCTGAAGCTCAGCAAGAACTGTCTCCTCCTCCGCCGCGATAGCGTCGACCCCGGGGACAGTGATAGTTCCCGAGGCGTCCGACTGCTTTTGGAGTCCTTCCTCACGGGCTTCTCCTTGAACGGTGGCGCCCGCGCCTGCGTGTGGGGCCTCCGCCGCCGGGTCCACCTCAGGATCTCCAGCGTCACCACTTGAGGGGATCGCCGTCTCGCCTCCTCCACCCTGCGCGTCTTCGGTCGCTTCCGCCGCCACGTTTACCTCCGGATCAAGCCCGGCTGGTATCTCCTCCGTCCGCGCCGCCGCCGACCCCTCGGCCAAGTTCGTCACCTCAGGCGTAGCACCTGAGGATGATTGGCCAACAGGTGTGACCGGAGGAGAACTCGGACCTTGCGGGACGTCAGTCGACGGAGCCTTCCCGCTGGCCGCCTCACCATCAAGGTCAGAGGCTTTGCTGAAAAAAGCACTCGGCAATGAAAACAAAGAACTCGGAAACAATTTTCCACACGGCTAACGAGCATGAGAGCGGAGACTTACTGGGTACTCTTCACCACCGTAACTCGGGGCAGCAAGACTGGAAGCTTGGGACGCCGTTGTGCCGAGGCCGTCATCAGGATCGGCCTGGTCCCCAGATCGGAGACTGGCCTTGCGTCCGCGGCGGCCTGCACAATCGTCTCAGCCATCATGCGCCGCCTCTCCTCCATCGGCACGCCCATGGCCCGGGCGTGCTCTTGCTCCTGGAACAAGGAGTCGGGCACCGCCTCGTCCTTCTCCTCTTTCTCCACGACGGCCGGGGAAGGATTTCCCGACTCGTCAACGTCGGCGTCTGAGCCCGCTGCAGGTTGCTTGGCCGGCTGCGCAGCCGACTTCCTCGCCGTCATCTTCCTTGTGCGCTTCCGCTTGGGAGGTGGTGACGGCGTACCCGCCACTGCTTGCTGGACGGAGGGCGCTTCGTCCGACATTGTTGCCGAGTCGTCCTCGGCTGCTTCACCAGTGACAGACATCGCCAACTTAGCAACGCCGCCCCTGCGGGTCCCGACCTTCGCCACGGTCATCCGACGCTTCCACGGGCGTTCCTCCACCACTTCTTCATCAGAAGGGCTCAGGGAGCCCTCTGTATCGCTTGGCGCCCACACCAGAGGAACGGGAGGATCAGCTGCTTCTACCGCTGGAGGGTCGACCTGGTCACCTGGGGGCGCTTCCCAGGAACACCTTCCTAGGGAGATCCTCCGGAAGCGGGGCAGCAGAAAAATACTCGAAGACCCGATCCTGCGCCAGAGAAATCGCAAAATCAGACGGCCAACGGACGACTACATCAAAAACCAAAAATTGCATCAAGAAGAACATTCAAAAGCGCTCGGAACATAAACTTACCGGTGGAGCAGGCCTCTTCAAGGAAAATGGGCGCGGCTGGTGCTTCTCCGACACGTGCCCGAGGAAGAACCCGCCCACGCGTGCTTTCATCTCCTCCTTGCCCACCGTCCAGCGGGCTCCCCGGGTGGGATCCTCCCGGCCCGAGTACTCGTAGCCCGGGTGCTTCCGCTCTTGGATTGGCTGAATTAGCCGCCTGCTAAAGTTGCAGGCAATGCCGATCGCCGTCAAGTGTCCGACTTCCTTGAGTTCCTTGATCATCGCAAGGAGCTCCTCAACTTCCCGCATTTGAGAACCGCTGGGAAGATCATTCCAGCAGTCCTTCACCTTCGGGCGCTCTCCGGTGTGGCAGGGAATCGTCGGCGCGTGGTTCCCAACATAGAACCACTCGGCTTTCCAGCCCTTGTTGGAGGTGTTGAGGGCGATGTCGAAGTATTCATCCTTCCGCCCTTGACGCAGCATGAACCCGGCACCTCCTACTACCACCATCTTCTCCTCGCTTGGCTGAGGCTTCAGCCAATACAAGTACCTCCACAGGTCGAAATGGGGAGAGATCCCCAGATAGGCCTCACAGAGATGGATGAAGATGGAAATCGCCATGATGGAGTTGGGATTGAGGTTGATGGCCTCGATCCCGTAGTAGTAAAGCAAACCTCGGAAGAAGGCCCCCGTCGGCAAGCCGAGTCCCGCCTCGAAGAACGGCTTGAACAGGACCAGCTCGCCGGAGTTCTCCGACGGGAACGCCTCCCCGGCGCTCGGCCGCCACTCCGCCACGGCCTGAGACGGGAGGATGCTCCGCTCCACCATTTCCTCCAGCATCTCCGTGGTCACCTTCCCCCGCGCCCACGCGACGGCAGGGGAGGGGATCTTGTCAGACTTGGGGACACCAGTGAGCTTCCTCTTCGGCGCCATGGATCTACACATAGGGGACTTCGTCCGCATCAACGAGCCTACGCTCCCCGTAGTGGCTAAACCCGCGGGGCGGATCTAGAAGCAAGAAGGATTCGTTGGTGGCGGCGGAATGGAGAATGAAGGATGGGGAAAACGGATCTGGAAACAGAGGGATTTCCCCTCCAGACCTAACCCTCACCCTTTATAACACGCCTCGATGCTCGAGATTAACGCTCGACGGCGCGATTAACGGACACAGGCTGAACGGTAAAAGAGCCGTTGGGCGCCTTCCCCTTCCGTTATGCGCCAGGCGTCAACGGTAAAAAAACGACCCCGAGCACTCGGGCAAGGCGAAGAAGTCGGCGTGCCGCTAAGGCTCTAACAGCACTCGCACTCGGGGGCTGGCGCCGCATTGAAGTCAGTGTGCCTCTCGGGCTCGATTGGCCCCGAACCACTCGGGAGCCAACACTGCAAGCCAAGTGGCGTGCCGCTAAGGCTCTAACAGCACTCGCACTCGGGGGCTGGCGCCGCATTGAAGTCAGTGTGCCTCTCGGGCTCGATTGGCCCCGAACCACTTGGGAGCCAACACTGCAAGCCAAGTGGCGTGCCGCTAAGGCTCTAACAGCACTCGCACTCGGGGGCTGGCGCCGCATTAAAGACAGTGTGCCTCTCGGGCTCGATTGGCCCCAAACCGCTCGGGAGCCGACACTGCAGAACAAACGGCGTACTGCTAAGGTTCGACCGGTATTCGGACTCGGGGGCTGGCGCCACATCAAAAACAGCGTGCCTCTCGGGCTCAATCCGCCCTGAAATGCTCGGGGGCTGACACTGCGAACGAGTTACAACAGTTGGAGAAGCGCGGCCAAGACCCGACGGCTCGGGGCTAGAGCTGCCGAGAAGCTTCCTCCTCAAGACTATCATGCGGTAAAATCTTTTTGCAGGTTATATAATTACAACGAAGCCGGTCGAGTGCCGGTTACAAAGACCAAACACATCAACCGTCAAGATGACGGCTTGGGGCACCCGTCCCTGCGCCTAGTGCTGCATCCGAAGCAAGCTTGGCCCACATGAGCTCATCGCAAGCTCTCTTGTAGCACCACTGCAGCCGTCGACGGGACAGCACCAATAGAGGGCTGTTAGCGAATGCCTCCGGGTATCCCTTGCTCTACAAAGCATTTCACCCCACATGGCCCTCGTCACATGGGAATGTAGGGGTGAATGGGACAGCACTCAGACGCTAATCAACACCTCAGGATCTTCGCAAGCACTCTTCTAGCACCATACTCTGGAGACTCCACAAACCTTCCCCGGAGGATGAACCCAGCAATGAGCCTCCGGCATATTGACTGCAAGGATCCTATACGTACTCGCCCTTGGATAGCAGCTCTGGCCCCTCGGCGGGCATTTATAGCCTCGGATAGCAAGAGGACGAGAGACTTCCTCCACGTCAACAGGCGCGTGAGCTCCGAGCCACGCGTCCCTCCTTCTGCCCAAGCTGCACAGGTCATCCTTATTGCTTCTGGCTTTACGCGACCACGGAAGTGTCCTGTGCGATCACGGGAAGACTGCTCCAGACACCACGTGTCAGAAACGACACCTCTCCGCCTGCCTTCTCTTTGGCGTATCTGACAAAGAAGGAATCCTCCCGGACCCTAACCGTACGCCAAGCTAAGTATTAATCAGTTAACCTCGTCAATTCTATGAGCTTTTATACGAGTTGCTAAAGTATCTGGGCAGCACACGCTTTAATTCGTGAAACCTTGACTCTTTCGTACGCCTATGCTCCTACGCGTGCATGCGGCCCAGCTCCCTGCGCTACGGACTATGGCTATCGGGGATCAGGTGCATAAACGTAACAGGCTAACAGCCCGCAGAAATTGAAAGACTTAAAAATAGGAAGCGGAGTTCGTTAACATTTATATCGCCAAGTATTTTCTCCTCTCGGATTCGTGCTTTATTGCAGGGTATGGATGACCACTCGGCGCGCTCAGCCCTCACGCTCGGGGGCTGGCGCCGGGACGACCACTCGGCGTGCTCAGCCCTCACGCTCGGGGGCTGGCGCCGGGACGACCACTCGGCGTGCTCAGCCCTCACGCTCGGGGGCTGGCGCCGGGGCGACTACTCGGCGTGTCTCGCAGGACTCCGCCGGTCCTCACGCTCGGGGGCTGGGCGCCGAAATTGACGCTGGATGATTTAGCCAGATGCTCCTCGACTAACGCTTGGACCGATTCCTTCGGAATCGCTTCAAGGCTCGGGGGCTACGGCCAACGGACGCACCTCGCGGCGCATCCAGTTGATTGTCTGGCGACCTCAGAACAAGGCTACTAACCCTTGGACCGATTCCTTCGGAATCGCTTCAAGGCTCGGGGGCTACGGCCAACGGACGCACCTCGCGGCGCATCCGTTGGGAAACGGCTCTCTTTTTCTCTCCAGTATCACGCGGTTTCGCTTCCAACTGCAGCAAGCTCGAAGCTCATCAGATGGCACGACCTCGCCGACTTGTCGCTCAACCACGTACTACTCGGGGGCTTGTCGGGGGTAGACCCCCAGGGGTACCCAGAAGACGGATTGGCCCAACCAGCAAGGGGCGGCCCAATCCGAGTGCTATCGGGCCGGTTTGTCAGACTGGGTGGTCCACCACTCGGGAGGCCCACCAGTCGGGCGAACCGGATGGTGCGCGGCAAGGAAGCAGGCGGCGTATCCCGCAAGAAGCTCGGAGATCAAGATAAACTAGCCGAAATTTTAGGGAAAGATATCTGTAATCGTTATAGGATCTGATTCTTGTATTTCGGGTAGGTTATGATCTCTAGCCGACTTGTAACTCAAGGCAACCGGACTATATAAGGTGCCTTGGGACCCCCCTCCAGAACACGATCATTCACAACACCCACGACACAAAACCTAGGACAGAACCCAACTACGGAGATCCTTCAGGAACTTCATACACAGCAATACAAACATCCAACACAGGATGTAGGGTATTACGTCATCCTGACGGCCCGAACCTGTTCAATCCTTGCGTCTTGTGTTACCATCGACTTCTGATCCTCGATCTGTCCCTCAACAAATCAACCACGCGGACTACCCTGTGTGGACTGCTGGGTCCATAAATCCGACACTTAGCGAAGGCGATGGCGTTCTAACTACCTGTGGTGAAGGCGAATGCCTGGAACTCAAATGCAAAGTAAACGGGTGAAGGCATTTTCTTGGCAGGCCAATCCCCCAACAGTAGCCCCTCGTGGACGAGGGCTTTCTCCAATAGGCCGATGTCCTTGAAAATTCAGGGTTGCCTTCGCCTGTTCCAGAGAAACGCCTCCTTCCATTGGAGTAAAACCCGAGTCAATGGTTTCGTTCTGAGTTTGCCTTCGCACTTTATTTTTATTTTTATTTATTTATTTATTATTATTACTATTATTATTATTTTTGAATCGACGGTGCCGTTTCATTTTTCGAGACGCAGTAACGGTCATATTTTTTACCCTCCTATAAACAGGACCAAAGGGGGACCCCCTTTTTTACCTTTCCTTGCTTCACTATTGCTTGCTTACTGCTTACGCCAACTTCTTCGCATTTGATTGTATACATTGCCTTCGCAAGTTTTTGTAGCATTTTGTGGTGTTCTTCTTTGCTCGTCAGAGGTAAGTTTTGCTTTGTTTTTGTTTGGTCTTAGCTTGTGATTCTTCTTCTTCAGTGTTTGTTACTGAACAAACTGTTGTGTTGACCGATATGTCTGGTGAAGGCAGCCCTGAGGCTCAGAGATCTCCTCCTCAGGAAGAGATGGGTGATGCCGAGGCTGAGCGCTTTGCTCAGCAGATAGAGAATGAAACTATGGCTGTGGAGGGGGCTTCTGGCGATGACCACGCCAAAGAGGAAGAGGCTGGTGAAGAAGAAAATCTGGATGATGTGGAGGCCAATGTTGATGAGCTAGTGAATCCTACTAAGAGGCCGAAGACGCTCATATTTGGCAAGTCTAAGGTCGGCGAGAATGATATCAAGTTCTATGAAGAGAAGAGGTATTTTCCTAAGGGTTGGGGCCGTGCTCCTGGTGCCGATACTATCCCTAACCCTCGCGAAGACGTAGCTATGGTCTTCATGGATTTTTTTATTGCTAGCCTGAGGATGCCCATTGACAACATCATCGTGAAGATGATTGTGCCCTATGGCTTACATCTACATCATCTGACGCCCAATGCCATCAGCCACCTTATTCAGTTTTTCTGGGCTGTGAAGACGCATGAGTCACCAGTTACAGTTGATGGGTTCCTTCAATTATATGAAGGTCATAATCAGAGCAAGTCTACTGAAGTCGAAGGCGAGTTGTTTACTCCCGATTTTGGTTGTGTGACTTTCACTGGGCGCCGCCGTGGTTCCAATCTTGTGAAGGTAGAAGTTTCCTTCACTCAAAGAAATAAATGGACCAAAGATTGGCAGAGGTACTGGCTTTATGTGAAGGTTCCTTCAAAGGAGATTGTTTTGGCAGATGGGACTAAATCTTTGTCTTTCCCTCTGCACGGCAAAGTTAAGCCACTTGACTTTGTTTCTTGTCCGGTATTTAACCCTGATAGTCCTGGCTTCAAGAATTGTTGGCAAGCCTTCTGGGCGGCTTCACAGAAAATCTGCAGCCGTGATCTTGTTGAAGAAGGTCTCTCTACCGGTGTTAACTTCTTATCTGTCGACTGGGAGCCATATAAGGTTGAGTGGAAGCCTTTTGGTAATCATACCAAGGTTGTGTTCCCTCAGTTTGGGGCAAAGATCCCCGAAGGTATGTCAGCAGCAGAGTTCGTTGCTTCGATGGAGCAGCGGGCTATTGATATTCTTGGCCCATACAACCCGAAGGAGCATCGTAGTTGCGAAGATAATTATGTTGCAACTAGGCTCAATTTTGAGGAATTGAAAATTCCTTACGGTGATCATAAGGTTCCCGTTCCTACTAAGGAGAAAGGGAAAGGCAAGAAGATAAAGAAGTCGAAGATGAAGGAATTGGACAAAGATGATTCTGCGATGTCTTCACGCGCTCCATGCGGAGGAAGACGAGGTGGGCGAGCCGGAGGCCGCAGCCAGGGTGGTGGGCAAGGGACGTAAACTATTGCGACGGCAACTTTGACCTCCATCCCAGCTAAGCGGAGCAGCAGCAGTTCTTATGAGTCTGCAAAGAAGAAACGCCACCAAGAGCCGCCGATTGCCGCGTTCTGGTGTCTGTTGTGGCTCTAGCTGTTGGCGCCACTTCGTCAGGTTCGCACGGTGGTCATCCTCCTCGCCCACCTCGGGCGGCACCGGCAGCTCCGGCTTCGGCACAGTTGACGGCTTCGCCGGTCACTGGTTTTATGAGTTCTGCTCCTCGAAGTGGAGACGCCATTTTCGCTGGTGAGATTGCTCTCTTTGAGAATTATTTTCGGGGCACGAGTCTTCCTTTGCTAAGGGGATACTTAGTGCGGAATCCAGTTGTTGATATCAATATTACTTGTGAAGGTGTCCCTGAAACACCTAGAGATACCCCTTTTTTGGATCCTTTTGACAATGGCATTGACCTTAGTCAATTTGAAGATACGCCTATTCGGGATGTCCCTATTGTTGAGTCAGTTTTTGAGGAAGCGCATGATGTTGTTGGCACCGTCGCCGAAGCCCCTGTGGAGGTTGCGCCAGTTGGCCCTCCATCGCCGACTTTGGCTTCTCCTCCCTGAGCCACAAATTCTTTGCAAGTTTTGGCCAATTTTGCCGAAACTGTTGATATTGACGCTCAGGCTAAGGGGAAGCAGGTTGCCAAAGCCGAGACTTCTGATGCCGCTGAGAGGGCTACTACTTCTCAAGCGAATATGGAAGTTGATGCGGGGGTCGATGTCCCCTCTTCTTCCGAAGGTATTTATACTATTAACTCTTCTTGTTTAATGTTTTTAGGAACAATAGTTGTAGTGCTCTTTGGTGTTGAAGCTGAGGATACTTTTTGAATAGGTGGCAAAGATGAGGCACAAGCTCATGTGCGCGAAGGTGGGCCTCTCCAAGATTTTGTTTGGGAAGGTGTTTTATTTGTTGGGCTCGTAGCTTGTTTTTGGCTTTAGTTATTTCTGTGAAGATAACATTGTTATCATTGCTTTTGTATTAGCAGAATATCAGCAACTTGTGAGATCTTTGGATCCTAAGAGCATCAGTTCCAACATCTTGGCCTCTGGGATGAAGGTTTGAGTTTCACGCCTTCGCCTTTTGCTTTGCTGTCGCTTTTGGCTTCGTGCTGCTAGCCTTGTAATACTAAGTGAGGAGAGTGATTTCTTTTTGCAGATCGTTGTTGCTATTAATGAGTTGCATAATTGCGTCCCAAGGCTCAACTCCATTGCCACTGAGCGCGAAGAATTGGTGAGGTTCCAGAGGGAAAAGGCTGAGCTTCTTCAGATCCAAGCGAATATTGATAAAATCAAGCAAGATCTTGAAGATGAGAAGGCCCTGTTTCGCCAAGACCGCGAGTCTGTTGTAAAAGAAAACTAATCCTTGAAGGATAAGGTTGCTGCTTTGGAGGTTCAAGTTGGCAAAGCCAATGTACTTAAAGATAAGGTTGCTGCCTTGGAGGCTTGGATTGTGGACAAGGATGATGTTCTTGATAATCTTCGCAAGAAAGTCACTAAAGATGTTGAAATTATCTCTATGTTAAAGAGGGAGGTTGACACTCTCACCGGAGTTAAGGAGAAGCTATCACGTAATGCCGAGTTATATTGGTCTCGCAGCGAGAACACTGAGCGTGAGCTCATGTCCTTGCGTTCTTCGGTCATCTCCCTTCGCAAGGAAAATGAGGATGTTATCAATGTTGCATGGGAGCGTGGCCTTAAGTTGTATCACTTGTACAAGGAGGCCTTGCGACAGTTTGGAGTGGAGCCCCTTGCCTTCCCTGACAGGGATTACAGTTTGGACAGACTGTTTAATTGGATTGACAAAGAGTTTGCTTCGCTTCCAGGGGTTATCCAGTCTGTCGGTGACCTCGCTGTCAACCTCTGCTCATGCAATTTATTGAAGATTCTCGCTGACAACGGCTGTGATCATTATAAGGCTTTGCTTCGAAAGGGTTATCCTTATCTGGAGCCGAAGGACCCTGCCGATGAGAATGCCTTTTCGAGGGACATAATGATTGCGAAGGCGCTTTTCTGTAAGCACTTCTGGGTTGCGAGTGGACGCCAGGCGGCTCAGAATATTACCTTCGATCGGCGGGCCAAGGCACTTTGTTGGTTGCTGTCGCAATCATCTTTGATTCATTTTGTTCTTAATTTTATAATGTTTTGTTTGATAGCTTATGTATTCTCAGTCAAAGGAGTTGAGCCGAAAGCTAAAGGCTGATGCCGAAGCCGCCGCGAGAGAGGCTCCTACGAAAGAAGCTGCCGAAGCCACCACCACTAGTGCTGCTGCGACTGGTGCTGCTACTAGCGAAGCCGGTGCTAGTTCTTCTTCCCAGGGGCGTGGTAGTCAAGGAGCATCTGGAGTTGATCCCCAGGTTTAGGGACGTTTAGATTGTGATTAGAGTTCACACTTGTTAAGTGGACAGATCTTTTGAACCTGTACATTTGTCTATATTCAAGGTGATGAGATGCTTGAACTTACTCCGCTGGCCATGCGTGATGGGCCACTTTGTATTTCCGGCTTCGCCTGGAAGGAATATCAATGGCGCTATCCAAATTCTAGTCATAGTGACTTTTTGGAATTTTGTCACGAGTTTTATCGTCACAATGAGTTTGATGTTTTCAATTTTTTCACTGCGTTTATTGCTCATGGTTCAGATCGACTCGCTGCGAAGAGAAATGCCAAAGCCATTTCCCTGGGCATTCCGAAGATGGAGCCATTTGATGTTAGTCCTGGTGACAAGGACTTTGCTTGTGTTTACAATGCTCCTCGCTTTAGATCATCTGGCGAGGAGTTTTATGGATATGTATTTGAGATGTTTTGACATCTTTGTTTTGAGAAAGTCTGATGTAAAATTCTGGATCATGTGATGTAATTACAACTTTGGATGAATGAATATGAATTCGATTTGCCTTCGCTTTTGTGAGAAATGCCTCCTCCCCACAAAGCGAGTTTATGTTTATTCATGCGAAGACGAATATCTTCATGATTTTTGCGAAGCTGTTCATATAGAGGAATATCTTCATGTTTGAATGAAAGAGGTTGAACTCGGTTTGCCTTCGTTTTTGAAAGAAAACGCCTCCTCCCCCCAAAGTGAGTTTATGCTTTTCGTTCGAGCGCTCAGTTTGCACATGCTTTGACAACTGTTGAATTTGATCAAAAGCCTTTGGCTTTTTGATGGTAAGGTTTTTGCAGTTGGGATAATATGCATTGAGCCAATGCCTTTACTACTTCTTGGAGCATTTTTTACTCCCTAGAGTAAGCAACTTTTTGCATCTTAAAAACAATCTGAGCCGAAGCCCCTTTTACTCCTTAGAGTAAGCGTTCTAAATCTGAATTGGTGTTGCCTTTGGTAGGGTCAATTCAGTTCTATTTGGTTTATCGAATACCGGTGATTTGGTCGAAGTCAATCGCTTTCGATGCGACTCTCTTTTGGGGAATAGCTCATTCATATATTTCACACGAGTTACATTTGGCACCGCCTCATTAAAAACCTCACCCCTTGGTAAGGGTTCCCCTGTGAGGAAAAGAGTAAGGGCTTTTTGAGAAGAGAATAAAAATCTACTTTACTAATTGACTTAATTTATAGATTACGAGGCCAATTGTTACATCCTTTTCACAAGTAGTACCTTTGCAAGCTATCCGCATTCCATGAATGCGGTAGCTCATTGCCTTCTTCATCCCTTAGGTGAAATGATCCTGGTCTGTTGCTCTTGATGACTTTCCTTACTCTAAGGAAAGACATAAAGGGCCTTCTCATTTGTTTTGCAATTTTTCCGAAGGCATACTTGGGTTCTTCCTTAGTACCTAGTCACCTATCTTTATGTCTTTCCTTACCACTTTCTTGTCACGCCATTTCCTAGTTTCTTCTTGGTACTTGGAGATATTTTTAGCTGCTTGCAGCCTGTAAATCTTTGTGAGGTCTTTGTCTATAGCTTTGCTTTCTTTGGGAGCCTCTTGCTGAGTGCGAAGCCCTTTGTGAAGAATCTCCTCAGGACACACTGCTTCTTCGCCATATAGTAGCTTGAAGGGTGTGAATTGAGTTGCTCTTGATGTAGATGTGTTACGAGCCCAGACTACCTTCGGCATTTCTTCTACCCATTTGCCTTTTTTCTTACAATTTGCGAGGCATTTTCTGATGGCGGTGAATATGATGTCATTTGCTCTTTCAACTACGGCATTGGATTGCGGGTGGTATACTGATGCGAATTTTGCCTTCGTCCCGATGGATATGCAGTACTGCCTAAATTCATCGCAGTCAAACTACTTCCCATTATCTACTGTGATTTCCCTTGGGACTCCAAATCTGCATACGATTTGCTGCCAGAAGAATTTGATGACAGTCTTCGCTATGATATTTGCTAATGGCCTTGCCTCAATCCACTTGGTGAAATATTCCACTGCAACTATTGCATATTTTAGGTTTTCTTGAGCTGTGGGAAGTGGACCCACCAGATCTATGCCCCATCTCTGCAATGGCCAGGTTGGAATTATCAACTGTGATAGCTCCGAAGGTGATTTTCGAGTTGCTACACATTTTTGACATTCATCACAAGTCTTGACTGTGTTTGTTGCATCATTGATGAATGAAGGCCAATAGAATCCTTGTCTCATTGCCTTCCTCACAATTGCTCTCGCTCCAAAGTAAGCTCCGCATAAGCCACTGTGTATCTCTTGTATTAGTTCTTTGCCTTCGCTTATTGATATGCAGCGAAGCCAAGGAGCCACCACTCCTTTCTTGTATAAGATATTATCAATGATTTGATAAGACCTTGCCCTCTATTGCATACTCTTGAGATCGCCTTCGTCAATTGGTTCATAGTATCCTCTGAGACATGCCATTATGGGTGACCACCAGTCTTCTGAATTTATTGCATTGATCATTTGTGGCTGCTCATCAAGTTCTTTGATCGAGGGCGTTGTTAATTTCTGGAAGAAGACATCAGGTGGCAACTTGTCTCCCTTTGCAGCTGCCTTGGCCAATGTGTCTGCTTCTTCATTTTTTGCCCTTGGAATGTATTCGACTGTGAAGCCTCTGAATTTTTTCTCCATTGCTCGAACTGTACTTAGATATTTGATATGCTCGGGTTGCTTTGCAACACTCTCTTTTTCAATGTGATCTGCTACCACGTTCGAGTCAGTTTTAACAATGAAATATTGAGCGTCCAATGCCTTCGCTTTTCTGAGCCCTAATAGCACAGCTTCATATTCAGCAACATTATTTGTGCTTCTGTCACTGTTTCTGCAAAATTCTAGATTTGCTGTGTATCTCATTTTCACGCCCGAAGGCGATTGCACTATTGCTGCGATGCTAGCCCCTTTGTCCCCCCAAGCACCATCACAGTGTATTAGCCAACTTTCTTCTTTGGTCAGATTTTCTGCCGAAGGCAATGTCCATTCTGCTATGAAATCAGCCAAGACTTGTGATTTGATTGCTGTTCTTCGCTCGAAATCCACCACTTATTCTGACAGCTCTGCGGCCCATTTGCGTATACTTACCGAAGCTTCTTTGTTACTCAGTAGCTCTTTTAGTGGTTGACCTGTGAGCACTTTGATGTTGTGTCCCTCGAAATAATGCCTTAGCTTTCTAGATGTCATTACCACAGCGTAGATCATTTTCTCGATCTCTGTATAGAATAGCTTCGATCCGGCCAGTGCTTTAGAGACATAGTACACTGGCTGTTGTACACTTCTACCCTCTATCAGCTTCTCCGCAATAAGTGCAGCACTGATGGCTGATTGTGAAGCTACGATGTACAGTAATAAAGGTGCCTTCGGGTCTGGTACTGTGAGCTTCATGGGCTGCATTAGATATTGCCTTAGCTCTTGAAATGCCTTCGACTGCTTTTCTCCCCATTCAAATTTTGATGCATTTTTGAGTGTGGCGAAGAAGGGTAGGCTTCGCTCAGCTGCCTTTGCGATAAATCTATTGAGCACTGCGATTCTGCCAGACATTTTCTGCACATCTCTAATGCATTTTGGTTCTTCCATGTTGAGTATTGCATTGATCTCATCTGGATTGGCTTCGATCTCATTCGTTGATACCAGACAGCCAAGTATCTTTTCCTTGGTTACCTTGAAGACACATTTCTCCGGGTTGAGCTTGAGGCCAGCTTCTCTCATTCTTGCGAAGGCAACTGCCAGGTCTGAGATGTGATCTTGTCTTTTGACACTTTTGACCAAGATATTGTCGACATATGCAAGTATAGTTTTGTTTTGACATGCGACAGAAAGTGGTATCAGCATTGCGAAGCCCCTCGGGCATTCTGATGAAGCAAAATATACCAATAGGAGTGATGAAGCTAGTTTTTTCTTCGTCCTCTTTTTCATCTAGATCTGATGATAACCGAAAAAACAATCCAGGAGGGACATCATCTCACTTGCAGTAGCCTGATCAATTATTTTGTCGATTCTTGGGAGTGGGAAGTCATCTTTTAGGCACGCCTTATTGAGGTCGGTGAAGTCAATACACATTCTCCACATGCCATTTTTCTTTTTCACTGGCACAGTGTTTGCTAACCACTTGGGGTATTTTACTTCGCGTATAACATTTGCATCTAGCAATCTTTGCACCTCAGCTTTAACTGCACTTACTTTTTCTTCGGACATTTTACTCAATTTCTGCTTCTTCGGCCTCATCTCAGGGCTGATTGCAAGTTTGTGCTCAATTATGCTCCTGTCAACGCCTGGCAAATCTTTGCTTGACCATGCTCTTCTTCGTCAGGTTCAAGATCTGAGCCGATGATGACTTTCCTGTCGAAGACATCAGGCTGCAATTGCACTAGTTTTGTTTCTGTTGCACCTTGCATGCTTTTGCTGTCTTTCTCAGCAATTGGCTTCTCCTCTGGGTAGATAGGCTCTTTTTCTTCGAGCATATGTACCTTTCGCTAGCATGGGGTGCTGGCATACTCAATTTTTCTTGCCTCTGTTTGGTCACCGAATATGGTGATGACCCCTTTGAGAGCTGACATTTTCATGCATAAGAAAGCTTGCCTTATAATAATGTCGAAGACATTTATGACTCCTCTGCCGAAGATAACATTGTAGTCGAAGAACATGTCAACGACGTCGAAGGTGATGAACTCAGTTCTTGCATTTGATGTATCACCAAAGGATACTGGCAATGTGATTTTCCCCAATGTTGCAGTGCGCTTCCCCCCGAAGCCGACCAAAGGTGTATTTGATGGCTCTAGGTTATCTAGGTTGATGTTGGTATCGATCTGAGAGTTTTGGCCAAGATGATATCCGCAGAACTGCCTATGTCCATGAGCACTTTCCCGATCATCCAGCCAGCAATGTTGGCTTCGATCGACATTGCGTCATTGTGTGGGAAATTGTGGAGCTTGAGATCTTCTTCGGTGAAGGTAATTGGCATGTGGGACCATTCTGATTTCTTGTATGGGCCATCCACTGAGATGTTATTTTAGTTGCCGAAAGTAACTCTTTCTCTGCTTCTTCGTTTTGAAGGTGAGTGAGGATCCTCCAGTTATTGGCATAATAAGGCCATAACTGGGCAAGGGTGTTGGCGTGTTTTGGTCTTGTGGCTTTTCTGGTGGGGTGGTGGAAGTTCTTTCACTTTGATGTCTTTGTTTGGGATAGGTTGGGTGTTTTGAGGGTACAGGTGTGGGTACATAGTTTGTGGGTAGTAGTGTTGGAATGTTTGCGGCGAAGGCGAAAATTGAGTCGCCATCGCAGTTGTGGGATGCACAAAGTTTGAGTTTAGGGAGGGATAGACTAGGCAATATGGTTGAAAGTCCTGGGTTTATGTTTGGGTTTGTGTGGTTTGGGTATTGGGGTGCGAAGCCGAAGGTGGCTTCGTTTGGGTAGCTTGGATTTTTTCTGAGTTCATCTTACCAATGGTTTTCTTGATGTCTCGGCACTGCTCTGTGCTATGGGTGTGATTTTTGCCATGATACTAGCAAAACAGCTCTGGTCCCGAAGGTGGACCCCTGCCTGTTCTTCCACCCCTTTGAGTAGGCTCATTTCTTTGGTTCTAGTATTGGCTTTCTGGGTAGGTGGGTTTGTTTTCTTGGAACGAAGGTGGACTCTCCACGCTCATGATGGTTTGGGATGGGTAACTTTGGTAGTGGTTTTGGTTGTAGTGATGCTGCTTATTTTGGGAATCGTACTGGCTTTTCATGACAGCTTCTCTAGCGATTCACCTTCGGTTGTCATTGTCGGATCGACAATATTTTTTGAACTCCTCATACAGATCTCCAAAGGTTGCTAGTGTTTCTCCTTGCAATATGCTGCGCGAATGGGCCAGGCCGAAGCCCCTGAATAGCTGCAAACTTGGCGGCTTCATCAGGAATATGAGGAGCTTGAGATCGCAGCACAAACCAGGGAAAGTAGTCTTCCAAAGATTCCTTCGGCTATTGGTGTAGAGTTAGCTCTGCGTATGAGAGTGCTTGGTCTCCCATTATGCTGAAATTCTTGATCAGCTCTCTTTTCAGATCATACCAGCTGCAGATAGATAACCCTAGAAGCTTAGTGTACCAGTTCATTGCAGTGCCATCGCAGACGATGATGAAAGATTTTGCCAGAACCACATCATCTCCCCTGGCCGAAGCTATTGCAGCTTCATAAGAGAAATTGCTTGGGGTCGGTGAGGCCATTGTACCTTGGTAGAGTGATGGGCTTGTACGAAGGCGCTTATCTTGCCAATTGCAGACTTTCTGATAGAGGGCAAGTATGATCAATGGGATGAGTGTGCAGCGTTTGGAAGCCGGTTTCCGATGTGGAAACATAATTTGCTCCAGCATTGGCGAAAGCAATTGGCTCATTAAGTTCTACTTGGAGCTCAGCAACTTGTTTCTTGGCTTTCTCGAGTTCTTCTTGGAGTTTCGCAGTTCTAGAACTTGTGGAGTTCAATCTTCTTTGCTTCTCTTGCCTCAGCTCTTCCAACTGCTTCCTGACCTGCAGCAGCAGGTGTTGTTCTTCTTCTTCTTCTTCTTGCATTTGCTGTTGGGCAGCATTGAGCTATCTCTGCTGCTCCAGACGGCGAAGGCGGAGCCTTTCCTCCACCCTCCACAGCTTGTTTTCGGTGGTGAGTGTGTCCTCATCGACTTCTGGTTCTTCAGTGACGGCTTCGGTTATGGGT
The DNA here is from genome assembly GCA_004135705.1 of Alloteropsis semialata. Lineage (NCBI taxonomy): Eukaryota > Viridiplantae > Streptophyta > Magnoliopsida > Poales > Poaceae > Alloteropsis > Alloteropsis semialata. The sequence goes on from CM014271.1 coordinate 50,129,774, forward strand.
GGTAAGGTGCTTGGTGGAATTATGGTTTGGGCGTCGGCTTCACCGGTTGAGGTTGTGTCTTCGGTGGTGGTGGGTGGTCTTGTTGCTACTCTTCTTGGTGGCATGGTGGTGTTCGTGGATTTCCTTCGTGCACAGCACAGACGGTGGGCGCCAATTGTTGGGTTATAGCCAAAGCCAAAGAGCCCAAACAATAGCTAAGACAGAGAAATAGAGACAAGCAACGATAAATTACTCATCAACAGTATTATCGGGAATCAGCCCTTTACACGTAGGTGAGAGGTCCCCTTTTATAGGGAGGTCAAGAGGCACATTTTACATTCCACATATGCCCCTAGAAATCAAGCATCATCCTCTAGACTACACAACTTAAGCTACCCAGGGGCATAAGAGTACATAAACATGTCTCAATATGAATGCGTAGACCAGCAACTCTGTCTTTGACTCGGTTTGGACCCGGCCCATGTTGCCTTCGCCGTGCCTCTAATGATCTTTAATGCCTTCACCTTCTGGCCTTCGGTCACGAGATGCCTTTTCCTCAGAGGAAGAGAAATCATTGTGCCGCCAACCTGGGCCTGTCCTGATCCTGTAGGGAAAGATAAACCGCACATATGCAGGTAATATTTGAAACTTGCCTTTGCACCCACGCAGGATGAACCTGTGTGGTGAATGCAACAGATCGCCTCATAGCGCCTGACCGCTTAGTGAAGGCGATGGCGTTCTAAATACCTGTGGTGAAGGTGAATGCCTGGAACTCAAATGCAAAGTAAACGGGTGAAGGCGTTTTCTTGGCAGGCCAATCCCCCAACAATAATTATAAAAGAGAATATATGGTGCGTCAAGTTTACATTTGTTCAAACCTGAAATCTTCTTTGGTTGGACAACAATGTGATCAATTAGAGGGCTGCAATAACACTAATCTTGTCAAATCCAGCTCCTCTAGTTTTGTTTTAAAGAAACAGGTGAAATTCCAAGAAGGGGAGCATTATAGAATAGTACCTACAACATGTTCTACAACTACGATCAAACCAAGGACGGTTTGCTTTCAAGAAGGGAAGAATGATGAGGATACGACATGCTTAGATATGACTATTCAAGCACCATTGATGCGAGGATGGCTTTTCATAAAGAAGGCGAGGATGATGGGGACGTGGCCCTCTTGCAAACAACCATTCGTTGCAAAGATAAGGTGAGCTTGTTCCTATATATTCTTTTTAATTATTTTGAGAATAAATTACTACTAAAGATATTATTATAATTAGAAATCATGGAGAGGATGAGAAAATAAATGAAGGAAGACACGGAGGTGAAAAGGGCCAGCATTGGGCGTGCAAGTCAACTTGGAGGCCCAAATCAAGTTGACTTCGAGTCCATCTCGGAGTCCAAAAATAGTCTGCGGTAAAACGGACACCCGGGCCGCGTTCAGGCTTGGATTTGGACGTTCTTTATATGGATGGAAAGAGAATTTTATAGAGCTTGCAATGGCATCGGTCTCAAATGAAAATTCATCTGGGATCATCGGGAATTGTCGAAACAAGTTGACGTCCAGAATCTGTCTCGGTGCTGCGTTGCCTCATTTTGGCCTTTGGGTCGTGTATCGTGTTGGAGCCCATTAGGGTTGCGTCCAGAGGGTCTTGCACGACCCTAGACTCCATAAATTAGTAGCCGCCATCCAAGTTAGGGTTTGGGTTTTGCTTAGATTGAATCTGTCAAGAATAGTGTCGCCGTTCATCGGTTTGTGAGACCCCAAATTCGTGTGCTTCATCGAAGGATTTCTGCAATTGAGTTGTGTTCTTCCTTGCCCTTGATTGTGTTCTTGATTTGCATGCAGGGGATAGCCTTCTTGGCGAGGTCAATCAGGCTACGCACGGTTGATAACCAGAGGAGAAGTGGTGCTGCGATTGCGGGGTTCGAGTCGTGTTGATCGGAAGCCGGATCATTTGTGTCTCTGCTCTGCCCAAATCAAGAGTTATCCTTATCTGATGGAAGATCTGGACCCTAGTTCCCATCAGATTAGGTGGATTATGGGGAAGCAGCGGTGGCCTTCGTCGGCACTAGTGTCACCCACAAGTCCACAACTGAGCGATCAGCAGGAGGGAGATGTCATCTCGAGGAGAGCGACCGTGCGTTCTCTCCATTGATACGACCATGAGAGCATTCCGGCGTGATTGCTCCACGCCATGGTTCCTCTTCGAGAACATATAGGCAGATCGTGTGAATCTCAAGGCTGCACCGATCGTTTTTTTCCAACATGGGAAATTTTATTGATTTCAAGATCGTTACATCGATATGATAAAAAAAACTTGAAACTCTCCTGGCCTCTACATTGCTTAGATGCACAGACTTACAAAAAGAAAACAAAAGAAAAGAAAAGAAAAAACCGACGAACTAATGACACGCAATCCGAAGACTAGGTGTCTGAAGAATAGCCCAAGTACGGAGCCAATTTACAACTGAGTAAATAACCTGCAAAGAAGAAGAAGAATGTTTTTTTTCAAAAACCAAATCATTCGTGCACAATCATAAAGATCAACAAGTAGCAGCCGCCCCTAGTAGTGCTAGTGATTTCATCTCCTTATTGAGACTCCAAAGCCAAGACCCAAACATATTGGCTACACTATGAGGTTAACCCTGTAACCACATGAATCATAGACCAGACTAAATGGGCAAATCGATAATCCAAAACCAGGTGCATAATTGTCTCATCTTTGTGAAAAAGAAACACTGTTTGCTGCCTTGCCAATTGCGCTTTGCTAAGTTATCCTTTGTTAAAACTATGCCTCTACGTAGATACCATAAAAAATGTTGTATTTTTAGTGGAGCTTTTAATTTCCAAAGCCGTTTATTATGTTTGGGATATCATTATGGATCAAACCTAAATAGTGAGGTTTTACTGAAAACTCTCCATTAGGGTGCAAGTTCCAATGAAACTCATCGACATCTTGACCCAAAACTACATTAGCAATACGTGGAAGGAGATTATTCCACATTACTAACTTCTTCCCGATTGAGTCTCTTCTCCATGAAACATTAGGAGGTGATGTGCTTAGAACCATTGCAACAGTTAATTTTTTATGATGGGCTATGTTGTAGAGACAAGGATATTGTTCCCGCAATGTCCTATCGCCTAACCACCTATCTTCCCAGAACCGAATCTGTGATCCATCTTTGATAATGAAAGAACCAAACCGAAGAAAATCTTATTTAACCTTCAAAAGGCTTGGCCAGAAATGCGAATCCCCAATCTTCCATTGAACCCAGGAAAGCGGTTTAGAATGAAGGTACTTGTTTCGTATCAATTGTTGCCAAGTTCCCTCTGTTCTGAGCAATCTATATAGCCATATGCTAAGCAGGGCCGTATTCTTAATATCCAGATTGTGTACCTTTGTCTTATGGTTGACACAAGATGTCCCACTTTGCTAACCGGTATTTGCGTTTCTGTTCATCACTTTGCCAAAAGAATCTTGACTGAAAGTAATCCAACTTTTTAAGGACACCTTTTGGAATTGAGAAATATGACATCATGTACAAGGGGAAGCTACTAAGCACTAAATTAATCAATGTTAATCGTCCCCTGTTTGCCCTTCCAACTATTGAGCCGCTTTTCAAATCGTTCATCTACTCTTTTCCAATCAGCAATTGATAATTTCCTAAAGTGTATTGGAATGCCCAGATACCTCATTGGAAATGCCCCTGGATTACAACCAAATAGCTTGGTGTATTGAGCTTCTGCCACTTGAGCAGCACCAAAGCAGAAAATTTCACTCTTATGTAAGTAAATTTTGAGACCAGATAATTGGTCGAAAGCACAAAGCAATAGCTTCATATTATTAGTTTTTTTTCCAGATCATGATCCGTAAAGAGTATGGTATCATTTGTCTATTGTAGTATAGATAAGCCATCATCAACAAGATGTGGCACCACACCAATTACTTGACCATCTGCTTTAGCCCATTTGATTCATGTTGCCAACATGTTAGCAACAATGTTAAACAGAATGGGTGATAAGGGAACACCCAGGCGAAGACCTTTTCTAGTTTGGAAATAAGGTCCGACCTCATCGTTTACATTGATTGCAACACTTCCACCCGAGATGAAGGATTGCACCCAAGATATCCACTTAGGTGAGAAACCTTTCATCCATAGCGTTTGCAAAAGAAAAGGCCATTTTATTTTTTCATAAGCTTTCTCAAAGTGGATTTTGAAAATAACCACACTTTGTTTCTTTCGATGTAACTCATTTACAGTCTCATGCAAGATAACGACTTGCTCCAAGATATGTCATCCTTGCATAAAAGCAGTTTGAGTTGGACTAATTATGTGGTTTGCTATTGAGTTGATTCTAAGAGTGTCAGTTTTAGTGAAGATTTTGAAGCTGACATTGAGCAGACAAATTGGTATGCACTGTTGTATCTGATTAGCTTCTTGGATTTTTGGGTCAAGTGTAATCACTCCAAAGTTGAGCCCAAAGAGAAACAGTATGCCGGAGTGCAAATCATGAAACATTTGCATTAAGTTCCCTTTGATTATTTCCCAAAACTTCTGATAGAACTCAATTGGGAAGCCATCCGGACCAGGGGCTTTATTGTGTTTCATTCCAAAAATAGCATCTCGATTTTCCTTCTCTATGAAAGGAGTTGTAAGAAACTCATTTTCAGCCATAGTAACTTGAGGGACATCATCTGTCCTCTTCTCAGCAAGGGAAAAGGAGTTTCCTTCAGGTTCTTGAACAATCCTTTATAGAAACAAGTAATGTAATGTTTCAAGTTTTCTTGCCCTTCAATCTTCAGATTTTTGTGGCCTAGGGAAAGTATTCTTTTCTTCCTGTGTTTACCATTGACAACCATCTGGAAGTATCGAGTGTTATTGTCTCCAAGTAGGACATCTGTGACTTTTGCATGTTGGTAAAATTTAATTTCCTCCTCTCGAAGGAGTTTGGCTAATTTTTCCCTAGCATGATCAAGTTCATCTCTCTCAACATCTATTAGGATCTGTCTTACAGCAGTAATATCAAGACTCATAATTGGTAAGAGTGGCCTGTTAACGGTCCTTACAACAGAAAATCCGACCGTCAATAGCCTCAGAAAATAACAAAAGACTAAGCAAATCTTAGGCATTTGTATTAAAATAATATGGAAGCATGCATATATGGGATATATTTGAGTACAGGTACAATGGTGCAAAAGAAGGAGATTGGGCCCAACAATGGTTCTATTCAAGCCGAGATGTAGTGAACATGTGGACCAAGTGTTCCAATGCATTCTTGGCCAAGTTCTTCCCTATCGGCAAAACCAATGCCCTTAGGGGAAGGATCTCCAGCTTCCAGCAAGATACCGGAGAAATAGCGTCGGAAGCGTGGGATCATTTCCAAGACTATGACATGGAAGAGTGGCTCGTGCTACAAAACTTCTATCACGGGCTCTCCTAGATGACCCATGAACATATGGATGCTACAGCTAGAGGAGCATTCCTCTCGTTAACCATGGCCGCCGCCAAGCTACTGATCGAAAAGATTGTGTCCAACCAAGATTGGAACGATGAACGCCTTCAAGGGCATAAGCACGGCATGCACATGGTGAAGGAGGTGGATATGCTGGCCGCCAAAATGGATTTGATTATGAAATGCCTTGATGACCGCACCAAGGATGGGGCCAACAACAGCGAAGGGCCACTAGATTTACATATGACGTGTGAAGTCTGTGGAGAAACTGGCCACTCAGGGAATGATTGCCCCAAGACACAAGAAGAGGTGCAGTTTGTCAACGGCAACAATGGGTACCAGCCGCAAGGAAACTGGAACCAGCAAAGCCCGTTCTATCAGGGAGGTAACAACAATAACTCTTTCTCTGACCAACCCTCTCTGAAAGATTTAGTCCTAGGTCAGGCCAAGATTAACGAATCTATCTCAAAGAGACTTGCTGCAAATGATAAGGCTCTGGAGGGCATAAATTCTAAGATCGAGAGTTTGTCCTCCACCTTCCAGAGCCAGCTGAGCTTTAATAAAATGCTAGAAACCCAACTTGCTCAGTTAGCCGCTGTTGTACCTTCAGGTGACAAGGGAAGAATCTCGAGGCAACCGGATTCTTCTTTTGAAAAAGTAAAGCTGTTTCCACGAGAAGCGGTAAGGCTACTCGGGATCCAGTCCCAGCTAACCCCACAGGAAAAGCACAAGAAACCAGAAAGGAAGCACCAGCAAAGGAGGATGAGCCAGAAGCTGAGCTAGTGCCAGCAGGAAAAACAACACCACATGAGTTCTACGACACCAACGTCCTACCGTTTCCTCAGTGCCAAAAGAAACAATCGACAGACGAACAATTTGCCAGGATTTTGGAGGTAATTCAAAACTTGAACATACATGTTCCACTGCTGGATGCCATGCAGGTGCCGACATACGCAAAGTACTTGAAGGACATACTAAACAACAAACGTCCACTCCCAAGTACGGAAGTCGTAAAGCTTATAGAGGAGTGCAGTGCAGCCATCCTGAACAAAATACCAGAGAAGAAGAAGGACCCTGGGTGCCGCCCCACCATCATGTGCGCCATCGGGACCCAGCGCTTTGAGCACGCCCTCTGTGACCTTGGGGCAAGTGTCAGTGTCATGCCTAAGGTAGTCTTTGACCGCCTTAATTATACTATGTTGTCCCCAACTCCCTTGAGACTATAGCTAGACGACTCTACGGTCCACTACCCGGAGGGGATAGCCGAGGACATCCCGGTTCGCATCCGGAACTGCTTCATCCCTGTCGACTTCATGGTCTTGGACATGGACGTCAGCAACGACTCATCGCTCATCTTAGGGCGACCCATCTTGAGTACGGCAAACGCTCGCATTAATGTGGGAGCAGGACAAATCCATCTTCACATTAGTGGGAGAGAGGAGAAGTTTGATTTCAAGACAAAGGCGGAGCAGTGCTCCATGATTAAAATCAAATATGGGAGGAAACCAGAATATGAAGGAGGTGGAAATTACACCACCAGAGAAGGACAGCTTGGCCAAGTTCATGGAAAAGTTTAGGGAAAATAAAGTCCCAAAGAGGTATCACATGAAAAGTGTTGACGGTCCTTACAATAGAAAATCCGACCGTCAATAGCCTTAGAAAATAACTAAAGTCTAAGCATAACTTAGGCATTTGTATTCAAATAATATGGAAGCATGCATATATAGAATATATTTGAGTACAGGTACAATGGTGGAAAAGAAGAAGGGGATTGGGCCCAGGCCCAGGTCGGGCGACCTAGCCTGGCACCCAATCTGGCCCATCTTTCTCACGTGCAAAGAAGCACGACATTGGATTATCTCAGCCACTGATTCAATGACGGTTGAAGTGAATGGACAAGATCAAGCCTCAACACCATCACATGGACTGAAGGACCCACAACCGAGGCTTCTTGCACCCGAATCAACCGAACCCACCTGGAACCGACCTCAGGACACCAGGCAGCCACCTAGAACAAGGTGGGCCCAAGAGGCAGTGGAGCTGGGTCGGCCGACCTGCTCGCGTGGCCGACTCGGCCCTGCCTTGACCAGTGGCTCGTGATCGACTTCAGGGACACATCTGGGACGTGCACGCCTAAAGGTGGCTCATCCAAGGGTCGGCTGACACCCCCCTTTCGGTCGACCTCGGCCCATGGCCGAACGGCCTCAACTACCTCTACACCGCCAATGGATGCTATAAATGCCTGCCATGGCCCCTACATTCGACACACAGCAGAAGAAGAGCTCTCATTTTCTACAATCTTAGTCTTAGTCATAGTAGTGATAGTCTTAGTAGTTGACCTTCTGAAGGGCTTCTGGAGGAGTTTTGGTAAGCTCTAGAGTTCAGCTTTTGTATCTCTTTACTTGCTTGTAAGTCTTTGATCTTAATGGAATCATCTTCATACTTATGTTGTATGCCTCAACTTTGCTCTACTTACTTAGCATATACATCTTATGTCTTGCACCTTATTCAAGATGACGTATGCTATGACATTGGCTCAGTGTGCCTTATGGTTGCTCTATCTATTAACGTGATAGATAGGGGTGTATTTCTTTATGCAAACATAGTGTTTGATATAAGGAATACCATTGAGGGTATCGTTGCCCCACGGATTAGTAGAGGTAGGCGGCAGGTGGTGACTGCCCTATCCGAACTTTGTAATCCTTCATGATCCGGAGATGATGTTAGGCCTTTATGATAAGACATCCTGCTGTCATCGCTTGATGAGGGAACCACTGGACACCTCGATATGTCCTCTAACATATGTCCCTAGACTGAGCTTGTATATGATAAGGTTGTATATCCAAGTTCCATATGTATGATGTTCATGAACCCTCTTTGATCTCTACTAATGATCTATTTACTAACTAAGGCTTATTTACCATTGAGCAATGAACTTCTATGTGTCACCTTACCCCTACATTGTTATATCCTTTACCCTTGCTTAGACTTTGGGTGATTAATAATGTCGTAAGTAAATGCATCGAGTGACAGCTCTCTTTAATTAAACGCTTTCCCTGCGGATAAACAAATACGATACTCGAGAATACTCTCGGATGAAATGCTACAACGTACTTTGGTGCGCTTGCAAAATAATGTAAACATTAAGAAATACCAACAAAAAGCAAGAAGCCTATGCAAGGTGCGAATGCACAGGCGACTAAGGCACCGAAACAAGCAGTTAACTGCCAGAAGAAGGTAAACCAGGTGTGGCGGGTTAAATCATCTGTTTCCTCATCTCCAGGAACAGATGCTGCTTCATCAAGTTGAATCCAACCAAGGTGACGTCATCGCTCGATGACGTAAAACATGAGTCCTGCGTCGACAGGTAAATCAGTGTCAATAAAACAGCTTGGGGAAAGACACCCCCCATCTAGGTAAGTCCAAAAAGTCTTTATGAATAAAGTTTTTTTTATTTTCTTCCTTAATAAAGTTAGTAAATGAGAGAGACCTAGGTTAGTCCCTAAATGTCATAAGTTTTTGCTAAGTCTTTAATTTGGATATGATGAATAGTTGCTCTTATTTCTCTCTTGTACCTATGTTTCAACCTGATATTCTCCTAAGTTTTGAGTTTGCTAGTTTAAGCATGTTCTTTTTCTATTATCTTGTCAAATTGTGGGTAGCACATGCAAGCTCTAGTCTAGGTTATTGATAACTATGATATGATAAGATCTGAGTTACCCTAAGCTCATACCAAGCAAGACTTGATAACCTTTTGAAAAAGAATAAAATAAAAGAGTTCCTTTGGTGAATCAATTACCTACCAAAGCCCATATTGTATGAACCCCTACAAAAGCTACTCGTTGTTGCATCGAGTCTTGTCAAGATCATTGTGATTCGTAGGAGATTTCCTTCATGCTTTTAAAATCAAGAGCACATACACACCACCAATATATGCCATACTTCTACTCTGGAAGTGAGAAAATCACTCACCCATCCACCAAATAAATGCTCCACAAAAGAAAGTATGATTCTCTTCCCTAACCACTATTGCAAAGGAGGCACGGGCAATAATAATAAAAAAATGGACACATGAAGGTCCAAGCATATAAAAAAAAGTTGAGCACATGAAGGCTCAAAGTTCAAAGAGTATAGACCTGTCTCCAAAGCAACTTTTACAAGGAAAGAGGAACATACAAAAGGGAGCTACCATTTAACGTTTATCCACACACGTGCACATCTTGATTTGAGGGTATGACTTTATTCTCTTTGAATCCTGGTTTTGACTTAACGAAATGTGCACTACGAGTAAGCTACAAACTCTTCTAGCACAAACTCCACTAAAATGAGTGAAATGAGCATTGAGAGAGGATCCTGGTAACGAATACACTTCGAGTGAATCGAGAATATCATCCAAGGAACTTTGTTTTCTTCAAAAATTCCCAAAACCTCTGGTTTGATGGTTAAGCAAGGTAAGAAGCAAGGTGCTTGTTCTAAGTCATTATGGCCATCAACCGTCCAAGACAAGGAGAAGCTACAAGTCCCATAAAGGCCAAGGTAATAATAGAACATTTATTTTTTGACCAGCTTATTCAACTCTTGGTAGAATGTCTTATTGAACCACTAGTACTTTTGGGAAGTAATGAGGAAGCAACTCTTGATCCATCGAGCCTAATTTCCAGTCTTTGCTCGGGACGAGCAAAAGGCAAAGCTTTGGGGGAATTGTTGAAGGTCCTTACAATAGAAAATCCGATCGTCAATAGCCTCAGAAAATAATTAAAGACTACTCAAATCTTAGGCATTGGTGTTCAATTAATATGGAAACATGCATATATGGGATATATTTAAGTATAGGTACAATGGTGCAAAAGAAGGAGCTTGGGCCAAGGCCCAGGTCGGCCGACCTGGCTAGATCTGGCGACCTGGCTTGGCACCCAATCTAGCCCATCTTTCTCACAGGCAAAGGAGCACAACATTGGATCATCTCAGCCACTGTTTCAATGATGGTTGAAGCTAATGGACAAGATCAAGCCTCAACACCATCACATGGATTGAAGGGTCCACAACCGAAGCTTCGTGCATCGAAATCAACCGAACCCACATGGAATCGGCCTCAGGACCCACCAGGCAACCACCCAGAGCAAGGTGGGCCTGAGAGGAAATGGAGCTAGGTCCGCCGATCCCCTTGGTCGGCCGACCTGCCCGCGCGCCCGACTTGGCCCTCCCTTGACCAGAGGCTCGTGACTGACTCCAGGGACGCATCTGGTACGTGCACGCCTAAAGGTGGTTCATCCAAGGATCGGCGGATGCCCCCCTTCGACCGAACTGGGCCAACGGCCAAACGGCCTCAACCGCCTTTGGCTGCCTCTACACCGCCTCTGGATGCTATAAATGCCTGCCATGGCCCCTACATTCGACACACATCAGAAGAAGAGCTCTCATTTGCTACAAGCTTAGACTTAGTCTTAGTAGTAATAGTCTTAGTAGTTGATCTTCTGAAGGGCTTCTGGAGGAGTCTTGTTAAGCTCTAGAGTTCAGATCTTATATCTCTTTACTTACTTGTAAGACTTTGATCTTAATGGAATCATCTTCATACTTATGTTGTATGCTTCAACTTTGCTCTACTTACTTAGTATATACATCTTATGTCTTGCACCTTATTCAAGATGACTTATGCTATGACATTGGCTCAATGTGCCCTATGGTTGGTCTGTCTATTAACAAGATAGATAGGGTTGTATTTCTTTATGCAAACATGGTGTTTGATATGAGGAATACCATTGAGGGTATCGCTGCCCCATGGATTAGTCGAGGTAGGCGATAGATGGTGACAGCCCTGTCCGTCCTTTGTAATCCTCCACGTTCAGGAGATGATGTTAGGCCTTTATGAAAAGACGTCATACTGTTGTCCCTTGATGAGGGAACCACTGGACACCTCTATATGTCCTCTAACACATGTCCCTTGACTGAGCTTGTATAGGATAAGGTTGTATATTCAAGTTCCATATGTATGATGTTCATGAACCCTCTTGATCTTTACTAACGTTCTATTTACTAACTGAGACTTATTTATCGATGAGCAATGAACTTCTGTGTGTCACCTACCCCTACCTTGTTATAACCTTTACCCCTATTTAGACTTTGGTTGATTAGTAATGTTGTAAGTAAATGCATCGGATGACAGCTCTCTTTAACTAAACGCTTTCCTTGCAGATAAACAAATACGATACTTTGGAATACTCCCGGGGTGAAATGCTACAACGTTCTTCTGTGCACTTGTAGAATAATGTAAACGTTAAGAAATACCAATATGGCCCACCCTTGGAGGTTCTTGCGAAGCGCTCCCATTTTTATATTCCATCTTTGAACTGAGTTTTAGCCTCTTACCGGCTTGTTCCGTATCTCTGTGACCCGATCGTTGAAATCCTCACGAGAGAACCAGCTAAGTTTCATTTTGAACTACTTTCCAGTTCCCGTGAAGGCCGGCATGCCCGTATCCAATAGAAGTTTAGTATGGTCTGAAACACCTCTATCTAGAGCATGTACAATCACTAATGGGTATTTAAATTCCCACTCCGTCGACATTAAAACTCTATCAAGTTTCTCATAGGGTGGAAAGTGAATTTGCCCAAGTAAATTGTCATCCTGTTAAATCAATTTCCCTAAGGTCAAAGCTATCAATGACCACATTGAAGAGAAATGGCCACCAGTTATTAAATATGTTATTGTTCTTCTCCTTACTATTCCTCATAATATTGAAATCTCTTCCTATTAGGGCGGGTAGAGGGTTTTATTGACAAGCTCGTACGAGTTCAGCCAAAAAAGGAGATTTGAACTCCTCTTGGGAGGACCACAAATGGCTATGAGAATCCATTTAAAGTTGTCATTTTTATTATGGAGATGAAATTTGATATAAATCTCCCCTTCCACAATCAAAGAGACATCCATAATATTTGAATTCACACCAAGGAGGATACCACTAGACCTACCCCTAGGTGGGAGGCAATGCCAATTGAAGTATGCACCTCCTGAGGGTCATGCTAGATACGAATTAGACATGTCCCCTACTTTCCAGTTTCCATAATGGCATCAAATTCAAGATTATGATCTTTGATTGCTTCTGTGATGTATGGGTATTTAGCCAAGTCGGAAAGACTTCTACTATTCGAATAGAAGCCTATTATGGGGAAACTTTTTTTTGTTTTTTGTATACCTTTTATGTCCCTTACTCTTCTTGGATGACAACTTTCATTTCTGACTGGAGGCCATATGGTCACAAATTTTTGTGTCCAGGTCTGAGACATCTAAGCCTACATCAGAGACATCTTGCACCAGTTGGGCGAGAAGATTACCATCGGTTTCAGTATCCTTGTCATCATATGATGCAAAAGGGTCAATATCTATTTTTTGTTTTGTATCTGTTCATTTTTTCCTTTAGAATGTGGAGATAAAGCTGTTCTATCCACTTATATACTTTTGAGAGCATTAATAGAAATATTTACAGCGTTGCTACTAGTACCCCAGGAGAAGCCTATGTTGCTCAGGTTTGAGATACATCTGTCTTTAGGTAAAGATGCCATGGAAAAAGGTGAAGGTGAATTAGTTGTACCGGGCATAATGGTCCATGGAGTCAAAGGCGAATGTGGAGAAAAAATTATGTTTGCCACCGTCTTAGTGTCCTTTGGACCATCCAGATTACGAGCGACCGCTCTCTTCTTTGCTTTGTCCATTGTATCCTCATTAGCTGAGCAATGCTATCTACATTAGCCACAGTGTTAGAACGTATACTGCAGCGCTTGCCCTCCAAAATTGTCGATCCCGACAATGGTTCAATACCTTGTGTTGACTGAAAGGTCAATGTTGGTGCAGACATAGCAGGGTCCATGTTAACCAAAGGTGTGTACTGATTAGGCATCGACATCACCTGGTCCACATGATCATCGTGCTTATTGTTAGAAATATAGGCATCATTCGAGCATGTAAATCATGATGATGATTAGTGATCCAGTGAGAACATGATATGTGCATGTGTTCAAGTTCAATCTCATATTAAACAAGAACAAAGAAAAGAACCAAAGAAGGTTCAGGATGTACCCTGAGACGAGGTTGCTGCCAGAGGCATTGGCTGCGCCATTATCAACTGGATTGGTCATACTAATCGGTTGACCTTGTTCGATGTAGCCGTACAAATGCGATGCAGTGACGAGTCGATGCAGTGCAACCCCTCGAACGGCACCGGGAAGTAGTGGACGTAGTCGTACAGGCCACCAGGAACTAGACGAACTTGAGTAGTCACGTGAATACGCTCCCCAAAAACCTTATCTCCTGGCTATCCCGAGCAGGATCTCACACCAGTCGAGGTTCCGGAGGCTCTGTTCTCGCTAGAACCATGCGCGCAGTGCTAGCGATGGGGAGACAAGCGTTGCAGCAGAAACAATGAGGGAGAAGAGAGAGGTCTCCTAAGCAGGAGTACCTGAGAGGTTGTGTTGGTGTGTCTCTCTAGGTAGGGGAGGGCCTCCTTTTATAGGCGCTACCTGGCAGAGGAGGATGCACCTGGACGCCTCTATAGGAAAGGCAAGAATCCCGTGGAGCAAATAAGGCACATCCCTGTTAGCGTTTAAGGCTCTGCCCATGCCCACGCCCACGCCCACGTGCACGCCCTCGCCCTCGGCCTCGGCCCAGCTCGGCGAGGCGAGCGAGCACGCGCGTGTGGCATCCCGGTTACCCTTTGCCAACTTCACATTAGGTGTACCACGTGTCCACGTAATAAGTTGGTTGAGATCCTCTCAACTACCAATATGGTAGTAACCACTTTTAACTCCCTTTGCATTAATCATGGGCCTTAAATATTTTAGATTTAATTGGAATTATAAAAAGGCCAAGCCCAAATAAATGTAACAATCCCCACCAATATTTCACGGCACACGAGAAATGCCCTCAGCCCCATTGCTGTTTTTGATATACTATTGTTTCGGTGGAGACTGTTAAGTTGAACTTCCACCTAGAGTAAAGGCTATGCTCATCCACAACTGACCAATGGACTATGCCTTGAATTGGTAGTCTTGTGCGAACAAGTTTTACCAGAACCCTTTTACTAATACTAGGCTGCTTGATGCATCCCCGCGGTTTGGAGCATATAAGTCAAACTCCATGCCTTTCATGAGTATCTAGAGATGAGCCACTCTCATAGACTATGACTAGCAGTCGAACTCATATAGGTGTAATTCTCATAAGATGTTCTGTAGGTCAACATCTCTGCTTCTCAAAAGCCACTTGAATTACATTAAGGTATACACCATCCTGCCATACAGAAAAGAAAAGAAATGCATCCATCCTAGAAATTATTTTGCTTCAAAGGTTCTCTTCTCTCAGTCAAACAAAAGCTTGTTCCTCATCCTAATTCATGGGATCTCCGATCACATAGGACAGGTTCCCACTATGAAGTGACTCACATGGGTCTCATTTCCAATTCCTTGGATGCAAAATCTATCACATTCTGTAAAAGACCCTTTGTAAATTGATCTGCCAGGTTCTTAGTCGTCTGGACATAGTCCAAGGCAATTACTTTGGAGGTTCTCATTTTCCTGGCAGATTTTAACCACCTCTTCACATGCCTTGATGACTTCATGTTATTCTTAGAACTGTTTACTTTGACAATTACCATCTGGTTATCACAGTTCATTAGAATCGCCGGTATTTATTTTTCAACTACTGGCAAATCCATAAGGAGATCATGAAGCCACTCGGCCTCCATAGTGGCGGTATCTAATGCCGTGAGTTCTACTTCCATGGTAGACCTTGTTAAGATGGTCTGCTTGCAAGACTTCCTGGAGACAGCACCACCTCCAAGAGTGAATACGTATCCACTTGTGGCCTTTATCTCATCGGCATCAGATATCCAATTTGAATCACTAAAACCCTCCAGTACCTTTGGGTACCCAGTATAGTGAATCCCATAGCTCATTGTACCCACTAGGTAGCGCATTGCTCTATCCAGAGCATTCCATTGATCATCTCCCGGGTTTGATACGAACCGGCTCAGTTTGCTCACGGCGAACAAGATGTTAGGCCTTGTAGCGCTAGCTAGGTACAAAAGTGAGCCAATGATCTGGAAATATCTCAGCTGATTTTTCGTGATACCTTTATTTTTCTTTAGTATTTTACTTGCATCATAGGGTGTTGGAGCAGACTTGCAGTCACTATATCCAAAGCGACTCAAGACCTTTTCCACATAGTGGGACTGTGTAAGTGTCACCTCACCATCACCTTCTCTTACTAGCTTAATATTAAGAATAACATCAGTTTCACCCAAATCTTTCATCTCAAAGTTTTGAGACAAGAAATATTTGACCTCCTTAATCATGTCAAGACTTGTCCCAAAAATCAGGATGTCATCAACATACAAGCACAGGATCACTCCTTTTCCCCCACCATAGCGATAGTACACACATTTGTCAGCTTCATTCACAACAAAGCCAGCAGTCGTGAGGGTTTTATCAAACTTCTCATGCCACTGCTTAGGTGCTTGCTTGAGGCCATATAGAGACTTTATTAACTTGCACACCATTCCCTCTTGACCTTCAGCTATGAACCCATCAGGCTGATCCATATAGATCTCCTCCTCTAACTCTCCATTTAGAAAAGCTGTCTTTACATCCATCTGGTGAACGAGAAGACCATGAGAAGCTGCCAGGGAGAGTAGCACTCGAATTGTGGTCAGTCGGGCAACTAGTGAGTAAGTGTCAAAGAAGTCTTCTCCTTTCTGAGTGTAGCCTTTAGCAACAAACCTTGCCTTGTACTTTTCGATAGTACCATCAGACCTTAGCTTCTTCTTGAACACCCATTTACATCCCACAGGTTTGCACCCATAAGGACACTCAACTACTTCCCAAGTTCCATTAGACATAATTGAATCCATCTCACTCCGTACCGCTTCCTTCCAATAGTCTGCGTCTGGAGAGGAATATGCCTCTTCAATGGTTTTGGGAGTGTCATCCATGAGGTACACAATGAAATCATCACCAAAAGACTTTGTAGTCTTCTATCTCTTGCTCCTCCTAGGAGCTTCATTGTCATCCTCCTCAGGATTTTCCACAAGTGTTTGTTCTGTGTGTTCCATCGTAACAGCAGGTGTAGCATCATTAGACAATTCTCTGCTAGACGTGCTTTCTTTCCTCTTCATAGGAAAGATGTCCTCAAAGAAAGTAGCATCCCTGGATTCCATTATTGTACCGACATTCACGTCTGGCACTCCAGATTTTTAGTTCCAAGTTTACGTTTCTTGGTTATTGGCACGTTAACCTTTGCCAAACAACCCCAAGTCCGTAAATAGGAAAGTGTGAGCCTTTTATTCTCCCATTCCTCGAATGGAGTTTTCTCTTTATTCTTTGGAGGAACATGATTTAGGACATGACACGCTGTCAATATAGCCTCACCCCACCATTCCTTAGAGAGTCCTGCTATGTCTAACATGGCGTTAACCAAATCAGTTAGAGTGCGGTTCTTTATTTCGGCAACCCCATTTAACTGTGGTGAGTAGGAAGGCGTCCTCTCATGAATTATACTATGTTCCTCATAGAATAAGGTAAACAAGTGTGAGAAGTATTCTCTGCCACGATCCGACCTTATGCATTTGATCTTTCTCTCAAGTTGATTCTACACTTCAGCTTTATAGATCTTAAAGAAGTGTAGTGCTTCATCTTTTGACTTTAACAAGTAAATGTAGCAGTATTTAGAGGAACCATCTATTAGAGTCGTGAAATACTTTTTACCCCCCTTTGTCAACATGCCATTTATCTCACAAAGATCAGAATGAATGAGCTCCAGCAGTGCCAAGTTCCTCGCCTCCGCGGCCTTGTGAGGCTTGTAAGGTTGTTTTGATTCAACACATACATGGCACTTAGAACCTTTGACCGTGGTAAACTTCGGAATTAAATTTAAACTATCTAAGCGCGACATACAACCAAAGTTAACATGACACAGTCATGAATACCAAACATTTAACTCATCATTATTAACCACATGATTCACCACATTATTACAAGCATCTGATAAAGAAAAGCAGAACAAGCCTCCGCAATCATAGCCTTTTCCAACAAAGGTTCCATACTTGGAAAGTACACATTTATTGGACTCAAACACTAATTTATAACCATCTCTACACAGTAGGGAGCCGCTAACTAGATTCTTCTTAATAGTAGGGACATGTTGCACGTTCCTCAGCTGCACGGTCTTTCCTGATGTAAGCTTCAGATTGATCGAACCAACACCAAGTACACGCACATGTGATCCATTCCCCATTAACAAGGAGGTAGTTCCGCCGACCTGATGAGAAGAAAACAGACTGATATCAGCACACACATGAATATTAACTCCAGTATCAACCCACCAATCAGGTGATTGACAAACAGAAAGGACCATAGGCAAATAATTACCATACCCCGAGGTTCCTCCGTTGTCATCACTTATGACCATGTTGGCTGCCTTCAGCCTTTATTTGCTTTTCTCGTAGTCTTTGGCATAATGCCCCTCAAGACCGCAAGTATAGCACTTGCCCTTACCCTTGCTCGGCTGGTTCTTCTTCTTCTTCTTAAAAGTGCTTGTTTGATTGGCCTTGACCTTAGGCTTATCCTGGTTCTTCTTTTTTGCTGGCCCTTGAAGTTCTTCTGGACCAGGTTTGCACTAGAGGACCCGACAATTCTTTTGCTGTGATTGTCCTTCGCTCTCGCCTTCTCCTCAACATCGAGAGATCTAATGAGCTCAAACATGCTGAATACTTGTCTCATATGTTTCAGAGAGGTAGCAAAATCCCTCCAAGAAAGTGGCAGCTTAGCAATCATGATTCCAGCCACAAACTTGTCGAGCAAATCGCATTTAAATCCCTCTAGCTCCTTAGCTAGTCACTGAAGCTCATGAGCTTGTTCCACTACTGAACGGTCATCGACCATCTTGTAGTCGCAAAACTGCTCCATGACATACAGCTCACTGCCAGCATCAGAAGCACCGAACTTGGCCTCAAGCGCATCCCACAGCGCCTTGCCAGAGTCCAGTGACAGATAGCTGTCCACAAGGTGATAAACAAGAACGCTAATTACGGCACCTCGAAACAGGTTGTCGGCTACCTGAAAGGCTCTCTCATCATCAGGAGAGAGATCCTTAGCCTTTCCCTGTGTGACGTAAAAGCGGTTCATGTAGGTCAACCAAAGTGACATCCTACTCTGCCATCTCTTGTAATGTGTTCCATCAAACACGTGTGGTTTAAGTGCACTTGCAAACCTAGCATTATCACAATTATAAGGTTTTTAGATTGTTAGAAATATAAGCATCATTTGACATATTTAGTTGTGAATAAAAGCATGTAAATCATGATGATAATTAGTGATCCAGTGAGAACATGATATGTGCACGTGTTCAAGTTCAATCTCATATTAAACAAGAACAAAGAAAAGAACCAAAGAAGGTTCAGGATGTACCCTGAGACGGGGCCACTACCGGAGGCATTGGCTGCGCCGTTATCAACTGGATTAGTCATACTAATCGGTTGACCTTGTTCGATGTAGCCGGACAAATGCGATGCAGTGACGAGTCGATGCAGTGTGGTCTCTTGAATGGCACCGGGAAGTAGTGGACGTAGTGGTACAGGCCACCAGAAAGTAGACGAACTTGAGCAGTCGCGTGAAGACGCTCCCCAAAAACCTTATCGCCTGGCTATCCCGAGTAGGATCTCACGCCAGTCAAGGTTCCGGAGGCTCTGTTCTCGCTTGAACCGTGCGCGCAGTGCTAGCGTTGGGGAGACAAGCGTTGCATAGGAGTACCTAAGAGGTTGTGTTGGTGTGTCTCTCTAGGTAGGGGAGGGCCTCCTTTTATAGGCGCTGCCTGGCGGAGGGGGGATGCACCTGGACACCTCTGCAGGAAAGGCAAGAATCCCGCGGAGCAAATAAGACAGGTTCCTGTGAGCGTTTAAGGTAGGCGCCCACGCCCTCGGCCTCGGCTCGGTGAGACGAGCGAGCGCGCGTGTGGCATCCCGGTTACCTTTTGTCAACTTCACATTGGGTGTACCACGTGTCCACCTAATAAGTTTGTTGAGATCCTCTCAATTACCAATATGGTAGTAACCATTTTTAACTCCCTTTGCATTAATCGTGGGCCTTAAATATTTTAGATTTAATTAGAATTATAAAAAGGCCAAGCCCAAATAAATCCAACACTTATTGTGTCCGCTCCTGTAGCAGCAACCTTGTTGCTTTGCTTGGAGCGAATTTCCAGTGAAGCAAAGGGATGTCCGCCTCGCAGTGGCGTGGGGCTTAAGTTGCACATCTGTTGCAGGTGATGCCGCTGCAAGAGGCACTGGAGTCTCATGTGCTGCAGATTCTACTTCTCTGCGATCAGTCGGTAGAGGCTGCACCTACACAGGGGGTGTTGCTGCAGGAGCAGGGTTTTTTTTACCGACCGGTGGCCCGTTACCGCCGGCCGGCGGTAGCGGTTAACAGGTCGGTTAGCCGCGGTTACCGCCCATTACCGAACAAATTCAAAATCAAATTCAAAACACGTAGTTCAAACGGTATATAGCGGTTAGCCGGTCGGTAGGACCGGTTAGCCGGTCGGTTTTACCGGTTAGCCGGTCGTTAGGAGAGGTTAGCCGGCCGGTTGCGAAATAATTGAATAATTATGCATAGAAATAGAAAATGACCACAAATACATACAAACATGGATACATAATAATAATTGTGCATAGAAATAGATCAACGGTAGTATTGCCTAGCCATTTCATACTTGGCGGTGGACATCACATTCAAACCTTGCCTTAGAAGCAGCTCAGCTTTGTAGTCTTGCCAAGTTTGGCCCGTCCACGCCGATGTCGTCTGCCATTCCTGAAGTAACATACTGTACCAATGGGGGTCTTGCCATTCGTACACCCATCTCATCGGTGGCTGCGTGCTCAAATCAGGTATAGGATAGTGATAACTAGACTGGGAGGAATCGCTGTATGAGCTAGAAGAGTACTGTGGAAAGTGTGGAGTGTTGTAATCCGTCGGTTCAACCGTTCTCCTCTGGGATTCCGGTGCTCCATGGTCAACGTCCTGAGTAGCATGCATGAATTCAGTCTCCCCTGCAACCAACCATATAGCATAATTAGTACTCACAGTGAAAAACATATGTGCATATGTACGTGCATGCACTTGAAACCTGTGAAACGAAGACCAGCACCGCCACCGCCACTGCCACCGGCACCGCCACTGCCACCACCACCACTGCCACCACCGCCGCCGCCACCGCCACCAGCACCGCCATTACTATCATCATCATCATCAGCGGAGCTGCTATCCTGAGACTCCTGATACGGTGGACTACCATCACCCTCGCCATCATCAGTGTCGTCGTCGCTCAGCACTTGTGTTGTTTTGCCTTTGCCTTTTCCCTTGGCCTGTCCTCGTTGGCGCTTCGGGTCACCCTTCGTAGGCCCTACGTGGTGCTTCCTCTTCCCTAGGTGAGTGTCACCCACATTTCGACGTGCCCAATCACTGATGCAATCATCCCCTGTAGAAGTCCGGAGGTCTGATGGATTTATATGATCCGTGACAATATGGGACGGGAGCGGGGTGTCTCCGTCATCATCGTCCTCGTCCAGAACTGGATCCCCGTTTGATCTACCATATTCCATCCACTCCCGCACCGGATTTTTCTCATCATAGAATGAAAGATGGGACAGCTGATCAATGAAATCACCTTCATCACGCACGGGGTTGCCGACATCCGCAAGTCGCAGGCGTAGATTGTAGTTGACATAGACAAGCTTGTTCAGTTTCTTGTGCGACAACCGATTGCGAACCTTTGTATGCAGCAAGGCAAAAGTACTCCAGTTCCGCTCGCATCCACTTGACGAACAACATTGAGAAACAAGCCGCAAAGCAAGGCTCTGCAGCTTGGGAGTGGTGTTGCCGTTTACCATCCACCATGAAGATGCAGTTGTCTTTGGGTCAAGCGCCATTTTCATTGCCAAATCTGTGGCAAACTCGCCACGCCTTTGTCGAAACATCTCAGCCTCGTTCAATGCCTGGATGGCGCTCTGGATATCCGTCATGCGCTGAAATGCATCCTTGAGTGTACGCCACATTTCTGAAGTTGGAGTATACGTATAGGCATACCTCGGATTTAGGACAGCAGCTGCAAAATGGAAATACCGCCAATGAGCATAAAGTCTATGGAACGTGAAAGTAGAAACTTTTGTGACAGTCTTACCTGGACCCGCATACGTCTGTACGATGACGTCCTTCATCCTGCTGTGCATAAGCTGTTCATACTCTTTCCACGTGGAAACATTTTGACCGAAGAAAGACTCCATTTCATTTCTCACATTCTGGAAGGTCATAATCACCTCGCACAAGTTGGGCCGCTTGTCCTGATCAGCAAAGCGAAGCAACTTGTATATTGGTTGAACACAGTCAATGATAAATTTCATTCCCTCCCACCACTCCATACTTGCAAATCTGGCATGAGTAAATCTACCCATATTTGTATTTGCCCATTTGCTCTGCAAAAATTCAGGAGATCCCATCCACTGCATGAAACGATCACGTTTCCGATATATGCTGTCTAGGAACATGTAGTTGGTCCCAAAGCGAGTTGCATTCCACTTGACCAACTCACCACCGATCGCTTGCCTCATCATTGCATTCAACTAACCATGATTGTGTAACCAAGCTGAAATTTTCTTGCATTGATCGATCAAACCTTGATGTTCATACCTTGCACCGATATCCTTTAACAGCAAATTGACAGTGTGTGCTAGACAAGGTGTCCATGCAATGTGTGCATACACATCGGAAAGCTCCCTGCATGCTTTCTTGTAGTTCGAGCCGTTGTCGGTGATAACATGAACGATATGCTCTGGCCCAATCTCCTCCACCACCTTTATAATCTCCTGGTAAAATAGACAGATTCTTTAGCGGTTTCCAGACGCATCAACAGATTCTTTAGCAACATCGGAATCATATTCGGATTGAAAGGAACTAGGTAAGGGGGTACTTGGAGCAAAAATGCGGAATCTTGAGATTTTCTAGACGCATCAATAGACTTGTGGAACCACGTGACCCCATTGCAATATATCAAAAAGTTGATGACACTCATCCTCGTCGGGCCAGTCCACGAATCGCACATCAACGTGACGCCAAAGAGAGGCCACTCTTGCTGAAACTTTGCGTACTGAGTCTTCAAGTCTTGCTCGTTTTGATCCAGGTACCTGCCATCAATATCCCGTCCAGTGGGTGACGCGATACCTTCACCTGCAACCATATGGCAATCATGAGATTAGATAGAGACATGCAGTTGCATAGGTGTCATTCGCATGAAAAGAAAACTTACCCCACTTCTGTGTCTCTCTGACCGCGCTGACAAAGTATGGATTGTCAGCCTGTCTTCCAGGTAATCCCGCAATATGGAAAAACTTTGACCAAGCTTTCCCAATAGCTTCCTTTGCATTCTTACCCTTCTGCGTCTAGGAGCCTGTGTCAATCCTTGGCTGCGTCGGTCCTCTCAGGCCCGCGGCCAAGTTATAGTCCCTCACCCCAGGAGTCTCCCTCACCGAAGTTGCCCTTCGAAGAATCCTCTGCACCGGATTTCCTCCCCTCGAACCACTACCCCCTCCATGCTCGTATGCACCTCCTCTCTGTTGCACCCCCCGACGGAACTCCTCTTCCGCTCTCGATTGGTTCAGGGCACGCTCCAGCTCAGCCTCCTCATCATATGCTTCATCTCCACCGGGATAGTTACCCTCCGCTGCAAGCTTCTCCTTTCTCAACTTCTCTCGAGCCCGGTCAGAAGTTGCCTTCTGAACCCTTTCAATGTCACGCTGAAAGTACTCACGCACCTCCTTTGGAACCTTCCTACAATGGACGACCTCGGTCCCACGCCCTGCCAAATGTTGTTTCAATCTAGTGGAACCACCTCCTCCTTTGGACGTATGACAATAATTGCATCTCCAACCGGGGTAAAGATTTTCACCGTGTTCCCATACAATATCTTTCTCTCCGCCTGACATTTTGTATCTGCAAACATGGAACCAACGTAAACATATCAATCACAAGTTCACAACACATACCTAAATCACAATACACCTAAAACCTTGCAACACCTAAATCACAATACACCTAAATCACAACATACCTATATCAAATCATACCTAAATCACAATAGCCTAAATCACAATATCTTTCTCTCTGCCTGACATTCTATATCTGCATAAATGGAATCAACATAAACATATCAATCACAAGTTCACAACACATACCTAAATTGTGATATACCTAAATCCTTGCAACACCTAAATCACAATACACCTATATCACAATATACCTAAATCAAATCATAGCTAAATACTTGCAACACCTAAATCAAATCATACCTAAATCCTAACTCAAATCCTAGCTAAATCAACTAAATGGAGGAGGGGGTGGGCGGCTTACCGCAGCTCAGGAGCGGCTTACCGCCGGTCCGGGGCGGCCAACCGTCGGGCGGGGGCGGCTGACAGCTGCGGGGGTAGATCAGCCCGACGGGCGGCTAACCGGTGCAACCGCCCGGCTAACCGAGGGCTGGGGGCGGCTAGCCGGCGGTGGGCGCCGGTCGTCTCCTTGCGGGCGGCGGGAGCTCCCGGGACAGGGAGAGGGAGGGAGAGAACTGCGGGCGCCGGTGGGGGAGGGGGGCCGGGGGGGTGGTAACCAAGCTGACCGGCCTAAATGGGCCTTAATGGGCCGGACGAAATTTTTTTTTCTTTTTTTGTTGAACTTCTAATGCAGCAAAAAAATACTAAATGAACTAATATTTGAAAATTTTTGACACCATTAGATTCTACGCACCTTGAAGTATTTTTAGAAATTTTTGTTTCATTTTTCAATTTTTTGAATTTAAATTTAAAAATTTTGAATTTGGGCGGTTCCCAACCGGCCGGTACCGCTACCGGTCCGGACCGGTAAGACCGGTTACCGCGGTAACCGGACCGGTTGGGAACGGTAAAAAAACCCTGTGCAGGAGCTGTCGGAATCCCCACCACAACCGGTCCTTCACCAAAAAGGCAGCAGCGACCACACTGCTAGGTGTACACACTCCAGCAACGTTTGAACCAGACTTGAATCAGCCGGTTTTTGTTTTCCTCCTGAAAGAGGCAAATATGGTTGTGCAGTACTTTGGCTAGAATTTTATTGCAAACTTTGCACAAACTCACCAGGTAAAAAACCAGCCCTAGGTGGAGGTCTTGCAAATCCAAGTGGTGTCACTGCAACTGCAGGAAGATTGGAAGTACCATCCATCACAAGTGGCTTTATAGGTGGCCTCGGTCGTTGATTACCGAAAGGTGTCACTGCTATTTGCATTTGCATTGGCGAACTGCTCGAGCTACCCATATAAGACCCAAACATGGGTGTAGTATGAAGGTGCATCTAGGCCCCTAATTCGATTTTGGAGATTAATGACAACATGATCATTGCGACTAATGTGTGTTTTGCAGCGGCATTCAAATAAGTTAGTGCAATGATGGTTTTTCATGGTATTCTTGGCCCTCCCATCATTTGATTTATTTATTTCAGATCAAAGAATATGCAAGAAGCGTAAGGACAAGTTAGTACCAAGTGTCGTTTGGAGTTGAGAGGCACTTGGATTAGTATAGGTCCTTGTTTTTCCATTGGCCGTACTATAAAGGGAGGCAAGAGTTGTAGCTTGACTTAAATAAGACTAGAGTCTAAAGGTGATGCACACTTGTAAAATTCTAGCACTAGGTAGCTCAGATGAAAACATAGAAGCTATTGAAGAAAGTTAGAAACTTAAAGAATTTGAATTGGACAAGTTTCTAGACTTAGTAGTGAAAATGTCGAAAGCACCGACTGTTGCGGTGGTGACCAATTTGGTCACCACCGCAATAGTTGGTCAGTGCTGGGCCAGGAGGACCCGATGGACGTAGGCCCACCGACTGTTGCAGTGCTAGGCCAAGCAGTGCAGGGGACCAGGAGGGCCCAGGAGCAGTGCACCACCGACAGCACTGACCGCAATAGTCGGTCCCATAGAGCCAGAGACAAATTCGTCTCTGGTTTGACGGACTGTTGCGGTGCGATGTGGTTTTACCACCACCGCAATAGTCGGTCCCCCTATCAGTGACCGTTGGGATTAGGTAAAAAGTGGGCACTGACTGTTGCGGTGCGTGTACTTTTACATGACCACAACAGTCGGTCGATTTGACTTTAGCGGCAGCTGAGCCCCAACGGCTAGTTGCTTTGTTTGGGCTATATATACTTCATGTATTGGTTCAATTCAGCTCTCTTGCAATCTAAGGAAGTTCATAGCAATATTTGGGAGCTAAGAGCAAGCAAAGCACTAGTAGTGATTGAGAAGTTCTTGATTGTGAAGATTAAGGACATCTTTAGTGCTTAGTGAGTAGCAAGTGTGTATCCACCTTTGTCTCTTGCCTTGTGCAGATCAAGTGAAGCTATTGCTTGTTACTCTTGGTGATCGGCATCACCTAGACGACTTGGTGGTGGTGCTTTTGGTGATCTCTCAAGGAGGTGTCTTGTGAGAGGCCCAAGAGGTGTACACGGCATTTGGAGTCCGCCGTTCCGGAGGGGACAATCGATATCCACTAGAGAATACTTGATCCTCATGTTGGATCAACGGGGAGCAACACCCTCTGTTGGGTGCTCCAATGAGGACTAGGGGAGAGTGCTGACTCTTGATACCTCAGGAAAAAATCCAGCCTCCTAACTTTCTCTCTTTACTTTTGGCAATTTATTTTTTCGCATTTACTTTCTTAGAATTGCCATGCTAGACTAGGATTGGAACTAGGTTGCAAAACTCTTTTTATCGTCTAGATAGTCACACTAGTTAGGACTAGGCACATGGGGTGAATTGGCTTGATTAGGTGTTTAATTTCGCAAAAATTTGTTAGAAGCCTAATTCACCCCCACCCCCCTCCCCCTCCCCTCTCTGGCATCTTGATCCTTTCATAGTACCCTCGGCATTCTTCTGTTTCTTGGAAGCACTGACAGGTTCTTTGTTTGAAGGACCATCCTTGCCCGCTCCGTTATCATCCCGATCCATTGGGTCATGATCCTCAGGTGGGCGTGGTGCAGGCAGAAAAGAGCCATCTTCCAAGTTGAAAGATATAACATAGCCCTCTGTCCCAAACACGAGGTCAGTAATGTAAGGCAGGTGTTGCTTGTCCAACGCCCCAACCAAAATTCGAATGACCCATTTCTTCCTGTGTGTGAGCATATCAACCTCTAAAGTAGCTCCGACAATAGAACCCGAGGCCCAGAAAACAGGGTAATATCTCCAAGCATGAGGCACTCCTGTGATATGTACCCAGACTTGGTCAAGTTGATAAGTAGGCGTTACATCACTACAGGCATGCCAATTTGAAATTGTTAAAGTAACTCCATGGCTTTTTAGCTGGAAGTCAATATCCGCCATTCTGTGAATGTCCTCGTCAGATGGAAAAGCAACTAGAAATGAGTCTTTGCCGTGTGGAAAAGCCTCCCACCTCTAGTCTGCCCTTCTAGTGAGCCTGGCATGTTCTGTCAGGATTATATCGGCTGGAAGCTTACCACCTGTCACCCTAATCAACCCTGTCGGTGATGGGCTAGGTGTCTCCAACTTGTACTCAATCTCTGGAATCTACAAGAAGCCAAGTTGTGTCTTCCACGAACCGCAAAAGTTAATGAAAGGCTTTGGCATAGTGAGGATCGGGCATTTGGATGAGATATGCGAATTCATTTTGTTGTAGACGACACAATTGAGGTCTGTTTGACATTCCTCAATAGTATGTCCACTTCACTTGTATCGGCAATAGAACGGTCTCTTTTTGGGTCTACTTGACTCAGCAGGTAGAGACTTGCAGCTGACGTTGAGTGGCTCATGCAGCACCCTGCTGGCTTGACTCGGCCACATTGCCTCCGGTAGTAGCCGTATGGTGTGATCCCAGGATAGGTTGATACCATTGTTGCACCTCCCGCTGCTGAGCACCTGGAGCTTGTGCCACTCCTCCCCGTCCAGTTCCTTGAACTCGACCAGGTCCATCGCCATGCCCGCGATCCCTGTGTCCATCTCCATGTACCATGTCCCTATCGAGACCTTGACCTCGTCCATCTTGGCGACGGAAGCGAAAGTTGTTCCTGCCCAGTGGAGCCTGGTGGTGACGGGAAGGCCCAATATGATTTGGCGGTGGCTACCGCACAGCCATGGCCTCATACGTCGAGCAAACAGTGATGGCTTGAGCGAGCGACGGTGTGTGGCAAGGGGCAGTGTCAAAGAGGAAGGTGGCGCCCTTCTCGAATGTCATGTCGCTGTTGCTGGTGAAGATGACTGGTGCCATCGAGTTTTCTTGACGATTCTCGACAAGAGCCCCTATCTGCTGCGTCAGCTGTTGGTTTTTTATACCGGCTAGCCTACCGTGGGGGTCCCAAGGTAGTCTAGTTGTTCGAAGGGCCTCACCGGAACCAGAAGCGCGATGGTGAACTCGAGATGATTTAGACAGGTTCGTGTGGGATATGGGTACCCCTAGGCCCACTACCGACCGGGTAGTCAGTCGGCCTGGGCCCACATCTGACAGCGGTGTGGGCCGACTCAGGGCCGGCCCACGAGGATCTCCGGATTTGATGGACAAGATTGATGGAGACTTGGCCCGCAAGGCGTGTGGCGAGATACTCGGATCCCGCCTGAAGATCACGGAGATTACGTTACAACCAACTCATATTAGTTTCCTGGTTGTAGCCGATAATCAACTTGTAAACCCTAGGCCGTCAGCTTATCTAAGGCGGCCTAGGTCGACCCCTTTATTCATCGAAAAACTCTCCACCTCATTGTAGCCACAAAACTCGCCATCGTTCTCTGGAACTACGCCGAGTAGAGCAATACATCACCACCGATGTAGGGTATTATACCTCCGGGTAGCCCGAACCTGTATAAACCCTGCGCCCCTGTGTTACCTCGAGCTCCCTAGTCTCGCGATTGCCCTTTGCCTACAAATAAACCATTTGGGTACCCCTAGTGGACTGCCGAACGATAACTCCGACAGTTGGCGCACCAGGTAGGGGTGATCGCGGGGCATTACAGCTAGTTTGATGGCAGATCATCGCGGCGTCATCTTCCCCGAGAGCCTCAAGGATTGCCCCGAGCACCTTGAGGGCATCAGCTTTTTTTGCGGAGATCCACTCCACCATGTCCGATTCCGGCACACCGCTTGGTGCCATCACGCCGACCAGTTCCGCGCTGTCTACTTCGCCGGCTCCGTTGTTGACCGTCGTTCCACTCCAGCAGCAGTTCGATGCAATGGCGCTCCATGACCAGGCTCCGAGCCTGGCTGCTCGCCAAAGTCTCCTAGCCCCAGCCGAGCTCCTCGCTGGGCTGGACTGCATCCAAGGCACCCTCTCTGAGTGCATAGCTATGTCAGAGGAGGCCCTGTGTCGACCCAACGATCAACCCCCACTCGCACTCCGCAACGCGTCGGCTGACTACTCGACGTGGGTGTGCAGAACCAAGGCTCAAATCCAATCTAAAAGCCCACCAACAACCACCCAGTCTCCGAGCCACGGGGATTTCCAAGTCGCCATAAGCGTGCTCCTGCCGGCTCAGGCTGACTCAGGCAACGACTCCAGCTACGTCACACCTCTGGGACGTGAAGTTTTCGTTTCCGAAGATCAGGCCACCTATCGGTTTTTTATACCGGCTAGCCTACTATAGGGGGTCCCTAAGTTGTCGAGTTATTCGTAAGGGCCTCGCCGGAACCAGAAGCACGATGGTGAATACGAGACGATTTAGACAGGTTCAGGCCACCTCGAGTAGAGAGCGTAATACCCTACGTCCTGTATGGTGGATCGCTTCGTATTGATGGTTATGATTTTACAAGGGGTCCCTGCCTCACCTTATATACTTGGGAGACAGGGTCTACAAGGCAAGAAATACAAACTCCTAGTCGGATGCTAAACATAGAGTCCTAACATGAGTAGGCCGGGTTGTTTCCTAGTACTCGACTAGTTTCCTTAATCTGTACGCCTCTTCCTTGTATCTGTCAGAGTTGCCGGCCCAATCTTCTAGCGGGCCCACAACCCATGAGGACTCCCATGGATCTTGGTCCGTCAAGCCCCCGAGCTTCTTCATGTCTTCATGCCTGCCTAGTTGTTTCTCAACAGTTTTAGCATCAGCCGAGTTGTTTTCCCATCTTCTTGCTTCTTTGTTGAAAACCTTCAGAAGTGAACATGATGTGCTCCTTGCCGACTTCTTTTGCAATCAGCCCCTGGGCTTTGATTTTTAAATCTAAGATGATGCAAAAACTTCCCCATTTACTATAATGGTGTCCAGCTTTTGAAAAAAGATGGAACCATTATGGGTCTAGCCCCCGAGCCTAGAAATGTTTTCAAGGATTAAAAACAATTCTAGGGTCTTTAATGAAAAACTTTCCAAAAAAATATATTATTCCCCTCAGCTCCCAAGCTTAAAGCAGATGACAATAAGCTTATAGACATTTTTGTGGAAATAAGTATATTCTTTGATTAGGAAAACCTCATCCTATTAAGCATCAGCCCCCAAGTATGTGAATACTTCGGTAAATAACCTAGCCCGTTAGGAAATTGCCGAAAAATATGCATCTGGTTCAAAACCGCGAATGCACAAGTGTTGGCATATTTAGTGAAGATGACTTTCATGGAATACGCTTAGGGTTACCACTCTGTTAATAAAAGCAGAGGAATACCGCTTCATATTCACATCTCCTCCAGCCGCCATTGCAAAATCTCAAATCTTCCATACTCGCGCGCGCCCTCAAATCCACTCCAGCCCCGCGCAAGATCCCATTCGCAAAGGTCTCGGCTAGCAAGATGGGTAGGAAGCCAACAACCAACAAGCCCGCGGGAGCAAGTCCACAGCAAGCAAGCCGGCGGCGAGTAAGAAAGGCCCCCAAGATCCCTTTTACCGGGATGCTGGTTTTCAAGAATGCTCCTGCACCTGCACTCATCTGGAAGCCGTCCAGGGCAACAGACCAGTTGGTGCAAGATCTCATCAATCAAGGTTACCTCCTTGACAAATCTATTTCTTGCTAGCGCACAGATGTAGGAAAGCCGTGGCCATTCGATGAGGTTCATGAAATCGTTGTGTTCTCCTCTTTTTATGAGCGTGGATTCGCCCTTCCCGCTCATGATTTTCTCCGTGGCTTGCTCGCTTTCTACAAGCTAGAGTTAGTTCATTTGAACCCCAACTCAATCCTCCAAATTTCTCTCTTTATCCATCTTTGCGAAACCTTCCTTGGAATCGATCCCCATTTCAACCTATTTCGGCTTCTTTTCCACGTGAAGTCAAGCTAGGACAAGGTTATCAGTGGCGCTGAAATCCAACTCCACCAAGGAATGAAGAGCGTCTACTTTGACTTCAAGATGAAAGATTCCATTAAGGATTGGGCGGACAAATGGTTCTATGTAGAGAACCAGCCCCCGAGGCTGACCAAGCATTCTGGCCATCTGCCGCAGCCACAAAGTAATTGGAATGAAGCACTCGGCGAGGATGAAAGTGCTGGACTCGCTGGGTTGTTGAAGATGATCTCTGATCTGAAGGAAAAGAGCCTGACAGCCATTGGGGTTGCCAGCTCATTCCTCCGCCGTCGCGTGCAGCCCTGCCAGAAGTGGGCGCACGTTGGCTACGATTACACTGGCCCCAATGATCCGACAAGGGTCTCCGCCATTGACTTGTCGTCCGACGAAGTCGCCGTCCGTGTCCAGGCTCTATTCATGGATGCGCATGAGCTGCCACACCGGGTACCCGAGTACTCGACAAGTCGTCCCCTAGCAGCAATAAGTTCGAAATCAACCCGAAGATTATGTATTTGATATCTGGCCTATTTTCGAACATGTACTGACAAATTTCTTTGTCCCAATTGTAGGAATTGCGCACAAGGTTTGCCTCTGCACCTCCTGCTATGGAGGAGTCACAAACTGGTCTGCCCGAGCCACCACTCTCCTCGCCACCAAAGCAAGATGATGGTGGTTCTGGAAAGGGGAAGAAAAAGCAGAGCCGGTCACGGACGATGTGGTGTTGGAAGAAGGCTCCTCGTCAGATGAGGACACGCCACCACAGCCTCATCCAAAAATTCTTGGTCAGGGAGGATCAGGCCTGAAGAGGCCCATGTCTGACGATGTGCCAAGCCCTCAAGTCCCCAAGAAAAGGCGGGCTGTGTGGAAGAAGCTTGCATCCTCCACTGAGAAGTCTGCCGACACCGACCTACCCGTAGCAGAAGAACTTGGCGCAGAGACTGAGAAGGATACAGAAATACCAGTAGGTGTCCCACTGCATACGTCCCCACCCAAGGTATGTTAAATAGTTACTTGAACTTCTTCGTTTGGACCTGTTCCGAGTTCTTTGCTCCTGATCCGAGTTCTTTATGCAACAAATGCCGGAGAGAGAATCCTCTCCAAAGGAGAAAACCCCTGAACCTCAAGACATTCCATCAGCCGGGCTCTCCTTTGATTTGGATGATCCAGAATTTGACATGGATTTCGCTAGGTAAGTGTTTTGTTCTGTTGGATAATGCAATCTGTTCATCCGCTGTACCCAGTAGATTGATCTTTGCATTCTTCTGTCTTGTTCAGCCGGCCGTCCATGCCCCCACCTGCTCAGTCGCCAGAGATCTCGGAGGTCAATTCTTCCGTGGACACCATAACCAAGGAAGCGGGAGTGGAGCGAGAGCCGAGCCCTTGGATGTCACCACAGCCTCACCCTCAGGAGTCAAGCCCCAAAGCTTGGTCATCCTCCAAAATACCAGAGCAAACCGCTCTGGGTACTTCTGCTCAGGGCGCATGGCCTAAGTCCGCAAAAAGTACCCGGATGGCGAGCCTGCGTACTGAAGAACTTGATGCTGTTGCCAGACTCGTGAAGTCGTCTTCTATTGAGGAAATAATCTGGGAGAAGCAGAAGGCTCGAGAACCATCGCCTGAGCCGTTCCAGATCTATACTGGAACGCCAGGCGCAGGCCCTGATGATGACAATGCCTTTCTGTTCAACTCCCAGGTTGATCAGGAAGATCTTGAGAAGGCGGCGGATCTTTAGAAACAATTTAGCAGGCTCACAGAGGTTTGTATAAAGTAACTGAATACTGTAAATATACTTAACTCCACTGAATGTTTTGCTGACAACTCCGCTGCCTTGTTTTGAAAACAGAGTATCTTGCACCACTCGCACCAGAAGTCGGAGATGCTCCGCAGGGCCAGCGCGTGTTTTACTCGAGCAGAGAAGGCTGAAAAGGACTTGGTGCAAGACTGGGTGATCCTGCATGCTTAAAGGAAGGAGTGCTCGAGCAGAGAAGGCTGAAAAGGACTTGGTGCAAGTACTCGGCCTAGCCTTTAAGCTTACGCAAGGAAGGATCAACCCGGCGTGCACCCATGACATGTTCGACGGTTACATGGAGGAGGAGAAAGACACGGTGGAGAAGATAGTCTCTCGCCTTAAGTTCTAGGTTTTCTTGTTATGTAAGAAAATCCTATGTAACGAACTCGTAGTTGTAAATACTAATGTTTTGTCAACAAGAGTACTTGTGATCTTTGTTTTGGTTTGCCCGATCCCTCTGTGTTTAAACAAAAAGTAGATGGCTTTTGCGAATATAGCCTATCTGGGTTGTTTTTAAACAACTCGGCATAATTCAAATCATTTTTGTATATGCGTTACATGGCGAGCAAGCGTAGCATGATACATGTATCCGAATTTCAAGCTTAATGTCAATGGAATATCGACACTTTTATTATCGTTTGGCTGAAAAGCCGATATCAGTACATTGAAAGGACTGACTTTTATTGACTCTTAACAATTCCTAATAACTTTTAAGGGTAAAAACGCCGCAAGTGCTCAATGTTCCAAGCATTGGGCACCTCTGTTCCGTCTTCCCGTTGTAGCTGATAAGTACCCGGGCCGATGACCCTTGATACTATGAAGGGCCTTCCCAAGGCGAAGATAGCTTGTGTTGATCCTTTGTACTCTGAATTCTCCGGAGAACCAAATCGCCAATGTTGAATGACCTTGCTTGGATGTTTTGGTCATGATATCTCCTGAGTTCTTGCTGGTACTTGGTTGTCCTAATCAATGCAGCTAACCTCGCTTCTTCTAGCATATCCACATCTTCTGCTCTGCTCTGCTCTGCTCTGTTGCTTCCTCTGTGTAGTTTTGGATTCTTGGAGCGTTGTACTCGATCCACCGGGAGTACTACTTCGGAGCCGTAGACCAGGAAGAAGGGTGATTGCCCCGTCGCGCGGCTTGGCTGGGTTCTGAGCCCCCAAACCACGGCTGGCAACTCTTGCACCCACTTGCTGCCATACTTTTTGAACGGTTTTATAGAGCCTTGGCTTGAGTCCTTGGAGTATGAGGCCATTAGCTCTCTCAACTTGTCCATTGGCACATGGGTGCGGCACCGATGCATAGCGGACTTCGATTCCTAGGCTGTGGCAAAAATCAAAGAACTCGCTCCCAGTGAATTCGGAGCCAAGATCAGTGATAATGCGATTTGGGATGCTGAAACAATGGGCAGTGTCTTGGATGAACTCGGCCGCCTTTGACGCTGTAGCATTGACAAGCGGCTTGACTTCAATCCACTTGGTAAACTTGTCGATCACCACGTAGAGATATCTGAATCCCCCTGGCGTAGTCTTGAGTGGTCCAACCATATAAGCCCCCAGCATGCGAAGGGCCAAGAGGGTGGTATGGTGTTGAGGACGGTTGCGGGGACGTGAGCTTGCCGGGCAAAGAATTGGCAGCCCTGGTAAGTCTTCATGATTTCTTCTGCGTCTACCACTACGGATGGCCAATAGTACCCGGACCGGAAGGCCTTGCCGATGATCGTTCGGTGGGCGGCGTGATTGCCACAGATTCTGCCATGGATCTCTTCAAGGATCTCCCGTCCGACTTCTGGAGGGACGCACTTCATCAAGACTCCGGATGATGCGCCGCGTCGAAAGAGGGTGGAGCCGACTACTACGTAGTGCTTGCTTCGCCTGATGACTTGCTCGGCTTCCACGTTATCTTCGGGCTCTTTCTGATGTAGGATGTACTCGATGAAGGGCTTTGTCCACTCGGGTGTAATCACCATGACTTGCTGATGAGGGGGTGTTGTAGTCAGCTGTACTTCCTGTTCTCTGATGGATGGTTGTAACAGCTCATGGACAAAAACACCACCCGGTACTTGCGCTCGGTGGGAACCAAGCTTGGAGAGTGCATCAGTAGCCATGTTGTTGTCCCTAAGGACATGATGAAATTCAAGTCCATGGAAGTGCTTCTCGAGTTTGCGGACCTCCATGCAGTATGTGTCCATGTTCTCTTTGGTGCAATCCCAATCTTTGTTGACCTGATAGATGACCACCGAAGAGTCTCCGTAGACCACCATATGCTTGATGCCAAGGGAAGCAGCCAGACATAGCCCGTGCAGTAAAGCTTCGTACACGGCCTCATTGTTGGTGGCTTTCTAGAGGATCTGGAGCATGTATTTGAGTTGATCGCCTTTCGGGGATATGAATAGTACTCCTACGCCGGCTCCTTCAAGCTTCATTGATCCATCGAAGTACATGATCCAATGCTCAAGCGGTTCTTCTGGCACTGCTTGTTCTATCTCTGTCCACTCAGTGACGAAATCCACTAGGGCTTGCGACTTGATGGCAGCACGTGGGACGAAGTCGATGGCGTGAGAGCCCAAATCGACCGCCCATTTGGAGATTCGCCCTGTTGCGTCCCGGTTGTGGAGAATGTCGCCAATTGGGAAGGAGGTGACTACAATAACCCGGTGAGCATCGAAGTAGTGGCGCAGCTTGCAGGAAGTGATCAAGACAGCGTATAATAGCTTCTCGACCCGGGGTTAGCGTACTTTTGATTCTGTAAGTACCTCGCTGATGAAGTAGACTGGCCGTTGTACCTTGAATACATATCTGGGTTCCTCCCGCTCAACTACAATGGCAGTGCTCACCACAAGTTGTGGCTGCAATGTAGAGGAGCGGTGGTTCCTGATCAGCTGGTGCAGTAAGTACTGGTGGAGTCTGGAGGAATTTCTTGAGGTCTTCAAACACCGTGTCGGCTTCTGCAGTCCATATGAACTTGTTTTGCTTCTGGAGGAGTTTGAAGAAAGGTAATCCTCTGTCACCCAGTCTTGAGATGAATCAGTTGAGGGCCGCCATGCATCCGGTCAGCTTCTGGACATCCTTGAGGGATTTGGGAGGCGCCATGGATGTAATAGCGGTGATCTTCTCGGGATTGGCCTCAATTCCCCGGTGGCTGACTATGAAGCCCAGCAGTTTTCGTGCGGGCACGCCAAGCACGCACTTGGTGGGGTTGAGCTTCCATTGGAATTCCTTGAGATGTGCAAAGGTCTCGGACAAGTCGTCAATATGGCTGTCCGGGTTCTTTGTTTTCATGATGACGTCATCAACGTAGGCTTCAACATTGCGGCCAATCTGAGCCTTCAAATAGCTCTGAATCGCGCGCTGATATGTTGCCCCTGCGTGCTTGAGTCCAAAGGACATTGTAGTGTAGCAGTAGATGCCAAACGGAATGATGAACGCCGTCTTGATCTGGTCGTCTTCATGCAAGCTTATCTGATGATAGCCCGAGTAGCAGTCGAGGAAACAGAGCAGAGAGCAACCGACTGTGGAGTCCACCACTTGAACAATGTGTGGTAGCTCGAAAGGATCCTTTGGGCAGTGCTTGTTCAAGTCGGTGTAGTCGACACACATCCTCTACTCGTTGTTGTTCTTCTTTCGCACCAGGACAGGATTAGCGAGCCAGTCGGGGTGGAACACCTCCATGATGAACCCGGCGGCTAGTAGTTTCACCAGCTCCGATCGGATGGCTTCTTTCTTGTCCTGGGTGAAGCGTCGTAGGCGTTGTTTCTTGGGTTTAGCAGCTGGATCAACATTGAGTTTGTGCTCAGCCAACTCCCTTGGGACTCCCGGCATGTCAGATGGCTTCCATGCAAAGATGTCGTGGTTGTTCCGTAAGAAGCTGACGAGTGCGCTTTCCTATTTGGTAGGCAGGTCAGCGCCGATCAGCGCCGTCTTGGAGGGGTCACCCGTCCCTAGGTC
The DNA here is from genome assembly GCA_004135705.1 of Alloteropsis semialata. Classification (NCBI taxonomy): domain Eukaryota; kingdom Viridiplantae; phylum Streptophyta; class Magnoliopsida; order Poales; family Poaceae; genus Alloteropsis; species Alloteropsis semialata. The sequence goes on from CM014271.1 coordinate 50,166,263, forward strand.
GATTGCCTTGATTGGAACTTCCTGGGAGGGCTTCATGTTTGACACGGCTGGCTTTTTCGTTGGGATGTCCAACTCAGCCTCACCGAGTTGTTTCGCCATAGCTGCTACGATTGCTGCCTGGCTCGGTTGCTGCATGCTTGCAGCAATCGTCACTGCCTCGATGTCACAATCGTAGGAGGTCTTCAGGTCGCCCTTTAGGGATAAGATCCCCTTAGGGCCTGGCATCTTCAAGACGAGGTAGATGTAGTGTGGAATCGCCATGAATTTTGCCAAAGCAGGTCTTCCCAGGGTCACGTGGTACGACGATTCGAAGTCCGCGACGTCAAGCGTGATGTACTCGGTCCTGTAGTTGGCCTCGGTACCAAATGTGACTGGAAATGATACCTAGCCAAGAGGTACAGTGGCGTTGCCTGGGACAATGCCGTAGAAGGGTGAATCAGTAGGCTTGAGCAAATTGGTGACGTCCAAGCCCATCTTCTTCAGCGTCTTGGCGAACAAGATGTTGAGTCCGCTTCCGCCGTCGATCAATGTCCTCGTGAGTCGTGCGCCTGCCACCACCGGGTCTAGTACCAGAGGGTACCTTCCTGGGTTCTTGATGTTGGTTCATTGGTCGTCACAAGAGAAGCTGATTGGCACCTCTGACCACTTCAGGAACGTGGGGATAACAGGCTTGATGCATCCGATCTCGCGATGGATTAGCTTTTGCTTGCGCTTCGAGTCTGTCTGAGCAATCCCGCCAAAGATGATATTGACAACCTTGTCGGCTTGTTGGTAGCCGGTGTCTTTGTCACCCTTGCCTCTATTGTTGTCGGGGTCGTCGGGTTTGGGGCCGCCTCCAGTGCCAAAGGCTTTCCTGAGCCCGATGCAATCCCTGCTGGAGTGCTTGTCCTTTGGGTGGAAAGGGCATTGCTTGTCAAGTAGTTTCTCGAATCTTTTGAGGGAAGGACCTTTCTCAGCAACGTTGACCGAATCCTTGGGCTTGCGTTACTTGTCGTTGAAGTCACGCTTGCCACTATTCTCAACTTGCTTGCCCTTGTTGCGATCGTTATTATTGTTGCGGTCACCCCCCGTCCTGTTTCGGTTGAATCTTTCATGCTGCAGGTCCTTGGCGCCGAACCAACGACCGATGAGTTCGTGCATGGCCTCAAGCATCTTTGGCATGTTTCTCCCGAAGTCGAGATGTAGTGTGGGATCAGTGAGACCGCTGTGGAAGCAGTCGATGAAATCTTGGTCGTAGAGACCGGCACATGCTGAGCGTTTCTCCCAGAACCAGTGGTTGTAGCTTTGGAGGTACACGTTTTGGCCTTGTTTGCACTGGGCTAGATCAAAGCGAGTACCCGGCTTCTGCCATGAACCCTGAAAGTTGTTGATGAAAGCCTTGCAGAGTGCATCCCATGAGTCAATGGAGCCTGGTTTTAGCCCTTCCAGCCAACTCAATGGAGCTTGTTCAAGGACTACTGGGAAGTATGTGCACATGGTGTCGGTGTTGCCCTTTGCTGCCTTGATCGCCGAGTAGTAGATGCGGAGCCACTGCTCGGGATCGCGCTTTCCGTCATATCTTTCGATATGAGCCAGTTTGAACTTGTCAGGCCAAGAAGTGGCGCGGATGCGATCTGAGAAGACCGGGAACCCTTCATATTTGTCAAGGCTGTGATAGCCTCGGCCGGGGGGCCCGTAGATTTGGTCGTACTCTTAGCGTCGCCTGCGCTCTTCTTCTTCCTGGTCGCAACTCGCGCGGAGATGACGGTGCGTGCGTCCTTGTTCTGCAGCTGGTGTCGCAGATCTCTGTCATCATCACGGTAGTTGCGGCGTGCATCCCTGTCCCTGTTGCCGTCGCGCCCGCCATTGTGACTCTATTGAGCAACGTGGTGGCTAGGCCCGGCGCTGTGGTTTCTACCTCTGGTACCGACTACCATGCCTCCCTCGTTGCCGGGTTCCTTGCGGGCTCTGCTTGGGTGATGGGACTGATTGTTGCGGTTGCCGCCTTCGGCAGGCCGGTTGCTTGCCAGACGGCTTGGTGCCTTGGACTTGGTGGTGGTCTTCGCAGGGTTAATTGCGTCATGCTGGATTAGCCGCTGTCTCAAGCATCATCTTCATCCTCTGAATCTCCGGAGTTTGGGCCATCTGGCCAAGCTCTGTTGCGACAGCCAAGATATTGGCTGCGGCGTTGGTGTAGACATCCTGCCCGGCGACTTGCACGAATCTTTCATTGATGTTCTGTGGAGGAAGTCTGCGACCGGCACGGCAGCGACACTCTGCGCGAGCAGCGTTTCGTTCTCTGCGCCGGTTTCAGTCAGCTTCGACTTCGTTCACCACTGTTGGCTCATCGTTGGAGACTTCTTCTTCTTGGCCAATGATCACCATGGCTTGACGCCCTGGAGAGTAGCTCCCCATGCTTGAAGAAGCTGGGACAGTCAAGCCACGCCCGCTTGAAGAATCCAGGGGCTGCCCGTGTTGAAACGAGAGTGGATCAATGCATGCGATGATGCGAAACATATCCAGGTCTTCTTGCGGTGTTGCTCCGAGATTTGGCTTGCGTCTAGGCCAATGGACGAATCTTCCCTCTAGAGTTGAGGTGATGACGAGTCCGACTTGTTTCCCGCTTAGAGGGAATTTGTCGAACTCGACCAGAGATCAGAGTTGTTTTGAAGATGCCGCCTGAAAAACGGAGTCGGTTCCCACAAGACCAAAAGGAATCTGGCTCAGGGTGTTGATCTCAAGCTTAGCAGTGGCTGAGCTCCTTTTCTTCTGATTATTGAGTTGTTGGATTTTGGCGCGACCGATGGTTCAGAAACCGGCTCGGATCGCCTAGTCCGCTTTGAAATCTTCCTAGTCCGAGTTAGAGTCAAACTAGGACTTGAGGTTTCCCGAGCCCGAGTTGAATTTGGACCCGGGGACGCGATCTCGTCGAGCTTGTCGGGAGTTGCTCCGGAGTCGGCGACTTGAGGACGCGGTCGAAGTTTCCCGCGCCATCCACCGTGCAGACCCAGGAGCTGAAGACGAAAGTGGCGCCCTTCTCGAACGCCATGTCACCGTCGAAGTTGATGATGACCGGTGCCATCGAGCTTGCTTGATGATTCTCGACGAGAGCCCCTACCAGGTGCGCCAGCTGTCGGTTTTTTATATCAGCTAGCCTACTATTGGGGGTCCCTAAGTAGTCGAGTTGTTCGTAAGGGCCTCGCCGGAACCAGATGAACGATGGTGAACATGAGACGATTTAGACAGGTTCAGGCCGCCTCGAGTAGAGAGCGTAATACCCTACATCCTGTATGGTGGATCGCTTCGTATTGATGGTTATGATTTTACAAGGGGTCCCTGCCTCACCTTATATACTCGGGAGACAGGGTCTACAAGGCAAGAAATACAAACTACTAGTCGGATGCTAAACATAGAATCCTAACATGAGTAGGCCGGGTTGTTTCCTAGTACCCGACTAGTTTCCTTAATCTGTACCCCTCTTCCTTGTATCTGTCAGAGTTGCCGGCCCAATCTCCTAGCGGGCCCACAACCCATGAGGACTCCCATAGATCTTGGTCCGTCATCACCCAAAATGGAGAAACCAACTCGGAGAGACACCAGCCTCTCGAGCGCAACACCGATCGAGCTCGTCGCCGCGCTGCCATACCCCAGCAACCCGAGGCAGCCATGGGAGTAGAAGCCGCAGGAGGGCTGCATCCGGGCGCCCCAGCAAGACCGCGTCCTGATGCGTAAGGCCCATGCGGTGTTGATCCAGTCAACCTAAATGGCGCCTTTGAAGACGTGCAAGGGGCATTCCGCATGCCACAAGCCAACATCGCCGCCGCATTCGCCGAAATGGGACATATTGCAGACACCCCGGAGGTCCGTCATGCCAGGGCTTGGCTCGTGGCAGCACAGGAGCAAGTTGAGCGTTCCTACCGCTCCAGATCCAGATTCGGCCGAGCCAACTCGAGCAGATCCATCGGCAACCGGGGCGGGATGCCTGTCCAATCGGGGATATCGGCGTTCAGCATCTTCTTCAAGCGAGCGGTCACTTCAAAGTCTGGGACAACTGTTAGTTAAGAGTCATGACACTTCAAATTAACAAACACTATCAGAAATATTACCGAATGGAGGAAAAAATAGCTTATCATCAGGCTTCATCCTGTTCGGGGCATTATCACCTGTGAAAGTGTAGGCATAACGGTCATGAGCTATAAGCGGGATGGATCTCCATCGGATGAAGATTTTCGCCACATTAACTGCTGTTAGACCCGCTTCACGGAGTGCCAAAATTCGATCAATATGCTTCTGCATCCTAGAGGTGACATTGGGCAGGGCTTTGGTTTCCTCCTTGAGATAGGGCATCAAGTGTTTCCCTTTTGCCAGAGAGGCTTGGGGAAGAGTGATGTAGAACCAGTGGCATTGATAACCTTTCCAGGAATCTTTCACTGGAAAGGGGACGTAAATGTCCTGATCTCTCAAGTAAAACCTATTGACCTGATCATGAGATGGTCTTTGTAGAATGCAGGGGCATAAAAATATCTCCATAGGTTAAGCGATAGCTTAATCCCTAACCAGGCTTCGCACAAGAAAGCAAAGACACAAAGCATGGTGATGGAGCCTGGCTTGATGTGTACGAGTTCTATGTTGTAGAAATCACAGACACTATGGAAGAAATTCGAGGGATAGACCCTGAACCCACAATGGAAGAACTCAAGGAATGCCACAAGCTCAAGAGTGTTGGGCGTTGGGTAAAGCTGACCTCTCGCATGACGGCGAGGGAAGGTGGTAGTGTCGGGCAGCAGTCCAAGATTCTCCAGTTGCTACAGCTGCTTTGCCATGGTGGTAGATTTGTCCCAATACTTGTCGGTGGTGCAGATGGTGGATCCGCTGCGCAGCTCCCTTCTGGGAGCGGCGGCGCTGCTCTGCTCCCGGACGATTCATCCCCAGATGAAGACTGGCGAGAGGAAACCATGGTGGGAAAGAGTGGCTGGATTGTTGGAGGAGCGAGAAGATGAGTAGCAGAAAGCGAATGCGGAATGGCGAGCTGTTGTAGATGCGAGTAAGGAAGATGAAGGCCTAAATGGAGACCAGGCGGCTGCGCCTGGGGCTTTACGGTTTCGAGAGGGAGCATAAACCTCGAGAAAACTGGCCTCGATCCACGTTATCCGCAGTCACTGGTAAGTCAAAAGATTCTTTCCTTTCTCTGCGGTAGGCGTCGTTTTGAAAATCATGCAATTAAATTCAATGCATTTGGGATTGATAGCTTATTGGAGAAGCTAACAATTTTAAATAACTGAATATAATACGTTATGAGGAAATAACCCGATCATCCTTGACCGCGAGCAAATTTCCCGAACAAGTTAAATAGTTGATTTGTTCGATGGAAGTTTTATTCGAGGGATTTTGTTCTCTGAATAGACCATTTCTATAGACTGATCAATGCAAAAAGTTCCAAACACAGGAAAGGGATCATTGTTTCATCTTCCAAGTGAAATTACTTCATTGGTTCAAAAGGAGCACATTTCACAGGAGATCGATAACTATCCTGAAACTAAAAATTTAAAACAACGGTCCTGGCATGAGCGAACATTGTTGGCCAGGATCAAGGCGGTGTGGCACCAGGCGGTGGAGCCTCCTCCACGTTCTCCTCCTCGGAGTCGCTGACGAGGTCCACGAGCGCACCGTCTCCTGGAATCCCGATCAGCTCGCGGTTCAGGGAGACGAAGAGGCGCCGGGCGAACTCCTCGTTGCCGCTGGTGTCGACCGGAGCTGAAGACGAAGATGCACCTGCGCGTGAGGACACTGGCCTCAGTCGAGCTCCACTCTCATCGTTAGAGGGGATGAAGATGGGGGACGCCGGGGCTGGAGATGGCGACACAAGTCTTTTCCCGGCGGCGATGCTTGACGGAGCAGCCTCGGGAGCCGGGGACGCCATCGCCGGAGCTTCTCCTTGCGGTTCAGCCTCGATTCCTTCATCCCCGTACCAGGGGAGATCTAGGAAGGGAGCTGAGGGGGAGCAGGGGGTGGCGCAACTGCCGGCGGACCTTTCGGCACATCGGGCGGCGGCTCGACGGAGCTGTGAGGGGAATCCCCGAAAAGGAGGTGAGGCAACATGAAATTGCGGCTAAGTTTCTTCTTTCCCATGGTGTCGGGAGGGGGAAGGCTTAGTGGGGAAGGTTCGGGTGCGGATCTATCCAAGGGATCTGATATTTAAAGTCCCCGGGGGCGACGCTTCGTGCATGGATCGAGGAACCGGAACAGTGCCATGATTTATGGCGTGTGCGCTGCTAGAGTTTCGGGAGACGTGTGTAGTGGAGTTTCAATGCATGGGGCAGGATTCACCATCCCTTGGCATTTCAGTTTTCGAGATGGAATATTCTTTATTCAAATAAATTATGGCCCTTATTTTCTCTGACCTTATCATTCAGATGCAGGTTTCTCCATTCAGAGTTCGGGATCTTTTTCCAGCTCTCACATTAAAGTGATTATCAAGATATTCACATATCCTAAAATCACCCGAAGAGTAAAAAGACCCGAAGGCGACTCCAGGAACGACCTTTTCTAAACAAGATAAGCTTAGGGGCTACTGTTGAGGCCATAATACCCGGGTGCCCGATCACAAGGATTGCTGACTACCGACTTCAAGCGAAGAAGACTCCGAGCAAGACACAATGGCTGGACCGCAAAAGGAAAGCCCGATGATAGCTAGTGTCCTATTAGGTTTAGGTTTGTTTTGTCTTGTAAGGCACGTCTCCCTGGATATAAATAGTGGAGGGTCCTGCACGTAGAGGGTATTCCCAATCTTAGCCAATCCACTCGAGAGTATTTGTTACTCCATTGTAATCTGTACTCGCCGAGATAATACAAGCAAGCAACTGGACGTAGGGTTATTACTCGATCTCGAGGGCCTGAACCAGTATAAAATCCCGATCTCTGTGTTCATCTACTGTGATCAATCTTCGCACGAAGCGGGGTGCCTGTCGGACAAATATCTGCTGAGTACAACCTCAACAGTATGAAAGGACTTGGGCTATGCAAAAAGAAATAAAAAGATGCATACCCAAAGAAGGTATGCCACATGCTCAAAAGGCATGTCATAAAAAAAGAAAAGATAGCCCAAGTCCCCGAAAAAGAAAAAATAGAGAGAGAAGGATCATGTGGAAAGGAGTCTATTACATTCGTATCCACCATATTCGCCATCCACACACTTGCACATTCTTGATCAAGGTGTATGACTTGTTTCTCCAAAGGATCCGGTCTTTGACTTAGCAACATATGAGAGATAGGTATGCTTTCATTTTCTCACCCTCAACTCCACGAAAAAGCTTACTAGGAGTAGGATGTGAAAAGAAAGGCAACCCCATGCCCCACATTGAGGAAATTTGATTTCTTTTCAAAAAATTTTGCAAAACCTCCGGATTGTCAGTTTGATCATGAATGAGTGACTAGTGCTTTACATAATTCATTCTACCTTACAACCGCCCAAGGCAGGTGAAGCTACATTCCCCACAGGAGTAAAGTATGAGGTAAGATCAATGCCAACTTATTCAATTCTTGGTAGAAGTACTTTGATGTATATTTGGCATAAGTTAAGAGTACAACATTGTAAAAACTCCTAATTAGCCACAAACCTAAGTCCAAGTGCTTGCTCGAGACGGACAAGAGGCTAGCTTGGGGGAGTTGTTGATGGCTGTTAAGCACCAATAATAGTCGTCAATATACTCAAATAAAGTAATGGATTGGTAAAGCTCACATGCATATTTCCCTTCGAATAATGTACTTCCACATGTCCTTGGAGAATGTTTGGTTGTAGATGATTTTCTACAGAAATAAAGGAGAATCCACCCTCATGGATCCAAATGACAACATCCCGACAAATCAGAAGCCGCCACATGTGCATCACGTGGATTAAAGGGCCCATAACAGACCCAAACCGCCTCAATCCACCGTGGACAAGTGGAACTACCCTTTGGGACCCACTTGACAGTAACCTGGAGAAAGCATAACAGGAGAGGGCCCACCAGGGGTTCGGCCGAACCCTTGGATCGGCC
>CM014271.1:50175277-50196369 GCA_004135705.1 Alloteropsis semialata
ATTCAATAACAGATAGTAATGCTGAATAAATGTCCAGAGCTACTTGTCCTTAGTTGCTGGTCTACTCGTGTTCTAAGAACAGTAGTGTCAACAAGAAAGGAACAAGGATGATTATGATGAACGCCAATGACAATATCAGCAAGTATACAATAGCACACACCAAAACAGCAAGTGTATCCTCTCTACGCCTCCTACTGTTTCGTCTTTTAGCACTAGTAGAAATCAGAATTTTTTTCATAATCCTTTTATTTTTTTGATATTTTTTCTCAGCCAGAAGCACAAGAATAGGAACACCACCAAGTATCAGCTCAAACCGATGTAAGATGATCAATAGAAAATCACGAGCCTTCTCAAAAACTGGTGCTGGAACTTCGGAGCTCGAATCGACTCCCTTTCTGATTTTTTTGAATTTTTTGAAATCGGCATGAATCGTATGTGCAAAATTTTGAGAGCTTTCCAGAATAAAAAAGAACGCCTCAATCGGAGTTCCAAGCGAAAAGTTATGCCCGTTGCAAGGAGGACCCTCCGAATTAGGTTTTGTGATGGTCGAATCGGAGTCGGATATGAATCGGGTGGGGAAAAAATTGTGGGATAGTGGCAGCGGAATATGGGATCACACAACCGAACTAAAACACGAACTAAACCAGCAACAAAGACATGAACTAGGACACAAACTCAGCACTACGGACTCTGAAAAAGAATTATGCAAAAGGCTAAACACGGTTTGGGACGGGGAAATTTTTTTTTGTGGCTTTTCTGTGGACTCTAGGATGAAGGCGAAAATAAATCTAACTAGAGTAAGGGTAAACCTGATGTTATACCTGAAGCTCTGATTACCACTTGATGTGAACTAGAGTTCCCGACCTTCCGAAATGTTCTGGTAATTCTCGATTTGGTGGAATCTTGACACACGTCGATCCGGCTTTCGAACAACACGTCCCGAACCCCGCAATCGCAGCACCACATCTCCTAAGGTTATCGACCAGTGGTCGACCTCACCAAGAAGGCTAATCCTTGCCTGTGAATCAAAGAACACAAGCAAGAACAAGAAGAATGCAACCGAATTGCTGATGTATGATTAAACTCACGAGTTGGGGTCTCACAAACTGATGAACAGCGACACTGTTCTTGACAGATTCAATTTAAGCAAAACCCAAACCCTAACTTGGGTGATGGCTACTAAATTATAAAGTCTAGCGTCATGGTCAATCCCCTGGACATGCCCCTAATGGGCTCTCACATGATACACGGCCCAAAGGCTAAAATACAGCGACGCAGCGCCGGAACAGATTCTAGACGTCCAATTATTTGATGATTTCTGTTGACTCCGAACGAATTTGGATGTGGGACTAGTTCCATTGGAAGCTCTATCAAATTATCTTTCCATCCATATATAGAATCTCGAAATCAGAGTCCGTATGCGGTCTGGGCATCCAATCTAAGACAGACTGCTCCTAGACTCCGAGATGGACTCGAAGTCGAGTTGTATTGGGCATCCACATGTCTTGGTCGACCCTTGCTGGTCATCCATGCCTCCAAGCTCCTCTTCATGCATCCCCTAGTCCTCTCCTTGATTTCTAATCACAACATAATCATTAGGTAGTAATTGATTCTCAAATTCATAAAAGAAAGTGCTTAGGAACGAGCTCAACTCTAGATTCAATTGTCGCGCGTGAGCTCTAGTGGTTGGGCCTTGAATGTAATTCGGAGGAGTGTTGTGTGCATCCGAAGGAGTCATGTCCTCATCATTATCCACACTCAAAGCACTTTATTTCTTCAAATGGATTCTTCTTTGATGTTTGACCCTTCTTGCCAAAATTTTTCTTCTTCATGAATTTTCTAAAGCCTCTAATGAATAGGGCCATCTCCTCATCGGTGTCACCATCATGTTCACAATCTTCATTGTTATCTTCTTTTGACACTTGAGCTTTCAAGGCCTCACTCTTCTTCTTTTCATCAAAACATGCACCATGAACCTCTTCTTGTGACTTCTTGAAAATATCATGAGTTGTTACTTCACCAAGAATTTGAATAGGAGATTGTCTTCCAATTTTACCTCACTAGCAAAGTAACAATTGTGTCATATCTCTCCGAAAGGGATCTAAAAAACTTATGAGTGAAGTTCTTATCCAGCACATCAAAACCAAGACCCTTGAGCTCATGCACAATGTCATTCCAGCGGCTGAATATATCGAACACATTTTCATCTTCTTCATCGTGAAGACGTGAACTCACTAAATTTTCCTTTGAGACATACAACTTAGCCTCTCTCACAGTTGATGTCCTCTCATATATCTCAATGTGTTTCTTTGAAATTTCATTGGCGGTGTCAAGATTTTTTATGCGGTTCAACACAGTGACCGTAAGAGCACTATATAGAACATTCATAGCTTGATCATTCAATGCAATGTTCTCATCATTTGGCGGTCAATTCCTTCTCATCAAGAATAACATATCCATCATTGACAATTCTCCACAGATGCCTACTCATAGCCATATGATGAACCATCATCCTAGTTTATTTTTCCCCATCAAAGAAAGGTGTATTCCCCACATGATTATGATTGTCACTAGCCATTATCCTCACTCCGGGATGGTTAAATCCTTGATCAATGGAGCACTTAGCTCTGGTACCACTTGTAGGATCTATGATACCAACTAGAGGGGGTTCAATAGCCTGTTTGAACTAAAATCACAACACTTAATAATTAATTAGTAACACAATGGGGGGAAACTATTTCTACACTTTCTAGTCTAGGTGAGGGTTTGCAACCTAGGGTGACAAGATACAATTCAATCTCTAGAATTGTAAATTGCTCAAAGTAAATTGCAAAAAAGTAATTGAGAAATAGAAATAACCAATCACAAGAGATGAATTTTTCCTATGGTGTTGATGACTTGTCGATCACCCCTAATCCACGTTGAGGTGGATTTTATATTCCAATCACTCCTCTATCAAGGCACCATTTGAAGTATGAACCAACTTGGACCAAGAACCACTCCACACCTCGATTCCACTAGAGTTGCTCTTCACCACTCCGGCGAGGTGAGCACAAGAACCTTTCACAAGAACAACCGACGCTCCTTCACAATCTTCTTGAAGGGCTCAACGGTTTCAACAACCTCCAAGCCGTCTAGGAGGCACCAACCTCCAAGAGTAACAAGTCGATGATGCTTGTTTAAAGACTCCCTAGTGCCACAAAGCTAAAACTCTTGATGCAATGCACTAGGATGCTCTCAACATCACAAGAATGCAACCTCAAATCAAAGTGAGCGAGAGAGTGAAGAAGAAGGGCTCAAGTATGTCAAGTAAGCTTTCCAAAGTGCCAAGTAACCTCACCCATGGTCGGGCATGAGGTATATATAGATCCCCCTTCAACACCTAGCCGTTACTCTCTGTAAGTCATGAAATACGAGTTTTCGTGGACCGTCCACCTCACAGAGCCCGAACAGTCTACCGTTCAAACCCAATGACTAGAACCGTAATAAATGATGTCAGAACTGACCATTATACCAGGTTGGACCATCCGCCTAATAGAGGGCGGGTAGTCCGTTGTTCAGTTTTGAACCACCTTCAGAGAAACGACCTCTCCAGTCGTGCATAGGAATTAACTGGCGGACCGTCCGCCCCAAGACGTCGGACCGTCCACTGTTGTCGAGTAAAATATCCACCAGAATCAACCGTGGTTTTGGTGGCCATGCGAGAGAGCCAGGCGGACCGTCTGCATGCCCGGCAGTCTGCCGTACAACATAAAAACCCACCAGAACCAAGGTTCTGATGGCGCAGGGTAGGTGGTCGGTGGACTGTCCACACCCTAGGGCCAGACCGTCCGCCGGTCAAGATATTTGGCCCACCAGAAACATGAAGTTTCTTCCCATGAATCCTTTTAGAATTGTGAACAGTCTGCCTCCCCTGTGTAGACTATCTACCCTTGCATAACACCCCGAACGACTCTAATAATGGCTAAGTCAAAGCACAGTTCGCCCCACAAAAGGAGACCATCCAGCGCATGAACCAGTTAGCCGATTATACATGAAAAACAAGTGGTCCTAACTCACATGTTATACGCCACTAATCCATATGCATGCAATGCAACATTTGAGCAAGGTAGCACTATAAAACCATCAAGCAAATGACATTGACCCCTCTTGATAGTACGGCTATCTAGCCTATTAACCCGGTCAGTGCTCATCCATTAATCACCTCTTGACTAGTAAAAAAAATAGAAAACCCTATCATATACCTTTGCCTTGAGCTTCCACTTTACCAAGTGAGTTCCATATCACCATGAAATCCACCAAAGCAAATCTCAACTCTGGGACTGATCCTATTTTCATATCTCAAATGAAACTGTTAGTCCACAATCATTCTTATTAATTACCAAAACACCAATTAGGGGTCTATATGCTTTCAACTGGCTCGACAGTTATCTCATACACGCCGTCATTGATGGTGTGCTCTACATGAAATGCAGATAGATGAGATGCACGAATGCACAAACAACATTACCACACATCTATTTGCAGCAACTCAATTATACAACTTCACTAGGAAATCATTTACGAGTATTAACAACTAAGGAACTCACTAAGATAGCTGGGGTGGTGTGATTAGTGCTGATTATGTAGTGGTTTAGTTCTGGTTATTTACATTTTTAGAGTATCCAAAAATTACAACATGTCAAAACATTGCTTACTCTATCTAATAATCAACACAAATTTATCTACAAAGATGTATAACTGTTAAAAAGGATCCTAAGGCTCAACCTGAACGTTCAGCAAGTCATGTTGCTAAACATATTTTAAAGATTAGTTATACTGGAAGAAAAATATTTATTCACAAGCCTTTTTCTAATAAATATTAGTTACTAAAGCCTAGAAAACATATCTTTCTGAACAAAAATTACAGTGAGTGTGATTCTAAGTTCCAAACAGCAAAACATAATTTCCAAGATTTTACCAACATTTTACCTACCTGTTTTCTTTTTTTTTAACATCCACAAATTGCTAGTGGTTAGAAAATCATAAGTAAATATACATACACTTTAATGAGCTGCAAATTTTAATGGTGCTAACTTTTCACTAGAATACTCTATTATGAATTTTCCAAATTTTTCTAAAGTTCTTATAATTTCTAGTGATTTATCTACACTAAAATAGTTAGAACGAAGATTAAATCATAACTACCAAACCACATTCATTCTGGAGCTGAGCATTGTTCAAAGGATTTCTATACTACAAAATAAATCTACCAAAAATTAGCAGATTTTTGTGAGTAGTGTACATTTTTATCACATGTAGATGACTTATAATGCATTAAACAGGACATCTAGCATATTTACTTGCATAAATCAAAACAGGCATCAGACAATACTTTTTTGGGGGCCTCCGACCAGCGGGGATATCCGTGGTGGCATGCGCAGTTGGTGCAGCCCAGCCGCGGCCTAGTGCGTCCGTCCCTTGGCCAAAGAGCGACACTCGTGTGCTCGGCTCGACGGTGGCACAGCCGGTGGTGGTGAGGCCCAACTGGAATGGGATAAAGTGGGTAAAAGGGTCGGGGTGAATGACGGGCTCATATCAAACCTATTTTAGGGGTCAGTGGGGGCGAAAGATAGGTGTAGGAGGTCGGATAGGACGAGGTGGAGAAGGTTTGTGCTTGGTTAATTTGAGAACAGTGGAGCGAATTGAGGTCAATTTGTTCGGTCACTTACTTCCTCAGTTTTTACTGAATGAAGAGTCAACAACCAGGTGTTGCGGCTTTGCCAGCTCGATGTAGGAGAGATGGACAATGGGGCACTCATGCATGGCTTGGTGAGATGGCCTGGTAACATGGTGCTCTCGCAGCTCGCTCCACTCTGAATCGATGAACTCGATTCAGAGTTCGCATTCAATGCCAACCCGTTGAGTTTGAGTGGCTAGGGATCAAATTTCCACATATAAACTTTCGAATTGGTATTCACCAAAGTTGATGATGGTATATCAGGCTACAATTTTTGTGCAGGGCGACCAACCATAGAATCAACGGTTTTGGAGATATGGAGTGACAAAGATGGTAGAAAAATCAACTTTTGCTGAACCTTGAACCAATCTGTACAAGTTTGATTCAGTTTTTGTCCAAGTCTAATTCAAACAGCCACTCTTTGATTGAGAAAAACTTGATATTTCATAGCATAACCGACCAAACTGCATATTCAAACTTTGTAAAAATGAAAGGTCTACAACTTTGAGTAAGGTAACCTGGGCTAATTCAAAATGGTTCTGGAGAGTACTTTCACCAAGTTTCGGCAAAAATCCCGTTTCTCTGAACTTTCAGTCAAGGACATGGTTTCTAGGGAGGTTGGAAAATGAGGGTTTTTTTGAGGGAAAACAAGGGTTTGACCAGATTTTGACCTCAAATTTGAACAAGAAAGTTTTTCTTTCATTAACCATGATTACACCATTGCAAGTATGGGTGGATAACGAGCCGGCTCAGCTCGGCTCGGCTCGCTTTGCTCGCTAAGATAACGAGCTGGCTCGGCTCGGCTCGTTATCTAAACGAGCCAAAAATGCAGCTCGGCTCTGCTCGTTAGGAGCTCGAGCTGGCTCGAGCCAGCTCGTGGGCCAGAGGCTAGAGGAGGGCGCAAAACCGCGGAGAGGGCAACAGACTATGCGGTGGCGAAAATTCTTGTGCACAAGTAGCAGAAACAACCGGCTTCACCAAAATTCTGAGTCCAAGAAAGTATTAAAGGAAAAAGGAGGGATATTTGTGAGCTCCCCCGTTCCAGGTAGTACCTTAATCTTGCACTAAATCACAGAAAATTAAAGGAACATTGTGCATTCCGATCAATAAAAAAACAAAGAGAACATGAAACACAAAGAATCAAATTACAGGCAACTGAGTAGCTCGGTGCAGCACCAAGATTGGGACGAACTCCACGAGCACGGCTGTAGCGTCCTCAAAGATCGATTCCTGCTGCCGGTCTATGGAAGCGAAGGACAGGGAACGGGAGAGAGCAGCAGGAGAGGCTCGAGGTGGAGGGATTGGTTCAGAGTGAGGGGAGACCAGGGCAGCCCCTGAGCACGGCGGCTCGTGCGTCTTGCTGTTGTGGCTGCACGAGGGGCTGCCAGAGGACTAGGAGTGGGAGTGCGAGAGGCTGGCCGGATGGAGTAGATTAGGGTTCAGTTGGATTGGGCATTGGGCCTACTGGGCCGCATTTTGTGACTTAAACTCTACGTGCTCTCTGCTGGCCTGCTGGTTGCTGGTGTGTGCAGCTCGTGCTCGTTAAGCTCGCGAGCAGCTCGCGAGCCGGCTCGAACTCGCTCGTTATACTAACGAGCTGAGATGGTTGTTCGAGCTGGCTCATTAACAAATCGAGCCGAGCCGAGTTCGTCACGAGTCGAGCGAGCTAACGAGTTACGAGCTTTTCGTCCAGCCCTAATTGCAAGGTAGATACTAATGGCTTGTCATTTGGAAAAAGTCCATTTTACTCCCCTCACCAATTTACTCTGTTTGCTTAAGCCCCCGAGCAAAATTTAGGCTCACTTTACTTCCCCGAACTATTTCATTTGGTTCAATCTACCCCCTAATTAGACTTCTCTTTTTTGTTTCTTCATGTACAAGTTGATTTTTAATTTCAGATTTTGTTAGTTGACTTATAATATAGTTCTCTATGTCAGAAAAATATGTTAGATTTTTTCACGATTACTTTTGTACAGCTTTATATATCTGAGATCAATTTCGTATTAAATATTCCTAACCTATGGAAATAACCATGAAAACTTTTTAGGACAATTGTTAGCATAAATCATCATGTTTTGTATCTGTTCACAAAATTTGAAGTCAAAATTCATCTCATAAACAGAGAAATAAAAATTTAATTGGGGGTAGATTGGACCAAATGAAATAGTTTATGGGGAGTAAAATGAGCCAAAGTTTTGTTCAAGGGGTTAAGGGGACAAAGTGGACAGCTGAGGGGAGTAAAATCAACTTTTCCTTCATCATTTTGCTATTATGACCATATATGTTTTAGTCCTTTTGAATTTTAAATAGCACATCATAAAGGCTTAAATCAAGGTTTGCTACACATAGGATATGAGGTCATATTGAACTAAAATTTGGATTTCGAATTTTGGTTTGAACTTTCAGCACATGTATGAGCTCATAATCATATAGTTGACCTTCTAAGCAACATTTTAACATATTTTTTCTGTTTTATTATTTTTGTTCATTAAAGTTTACTAAGTCAACATACAAACATATGCACATACACTCATGAGATAAAAATGAAGCATGCCATGATTATGCATTATTAATGTTTATCTAGTTGTCTTAATCTTAATTTGACACTAGGGGTGACACAAAAGTTTCATCATAGTAAATAATAGAAACATTCTTGAATTTTCTAGAATTTAATTGGGAGTATTTAAGATTTTATTCATTTTAAATAATTAATTATAGCATCATTAAGTTTTTGTTGCATTCATGTTTGTTGCATAATGTTTTTGGTTGATATTTGTTCAAAGTTGTATTTAATTTGTTGAAATTCAAATTTGAATCATGTTTGTTTGATGCCTAGAAAATTTTGAGGTCAAGTTAATTTTGGTACCTCAAACTCTTGAATCAGCTCAGCTTCCACCCATTCTTTTTCTTGTCTTCTCCATGCAGCAGTCGATCTGGCCTGTCTCCCTTGTTGTTCCATCTATCTATCTCCGCACCCAATCAGTCGGCCTATCCCGTCGAACCTCTCTCTAGTTTTGCGGTAGCTCAGCCCAGCTTTTTGTCCGCATCGGCCCGTCTCAGCGGCCCAAGTTTGTCTTCCTCCGGCCTAGTGCTTCGCCTCTGTTGGGGGATGCCTGTCATGGAAACGCCTTCACCCAGTTATCTTGTTTCAGGTTCAAGGAAATTACCTTCGCTACTTATCTCCGTAAGGAAATTACCTTCGCTAATGGAAGACAGAAGTTCACCATACTCTTATGCGAAGGCAGTCTGTGATCTTCACACGCCTGAGTCTGGCTTCTCTCTCCTTCGCTGAGAGACTGGGCATCGAGGGGCGATCCGATGCCCTCGGTGCTGGATGGTGCCGGAATTGGATGCGAAGGCATTATGAGCTGATCCGTTGCCTTCGCTCTCCTAGGCGGATTTTAGGCAGGTGCGAAGGTAACTGACAGATATCACTTGCATATGTTTGGTTCATCTTGTTACACAGGACGAGGACGTGCTCGGGTGGTGGCGCGGCAATTTTTTCCTCCCTGAGCGGGAGAAGGCGCCGTCCGACTGAAGGCATATCGGGCGGTGAAGGCAACAAAGGTCACTGGAGGCACGGTGAAGGCAGCGTGGACCAAGTCCAAACCAAGTCAAAGATGGAGTTGCTGGTCCACGCGTTCATATTGAGACGTGTAAATGTACCCTTATGCCCCTGGGAACCGTAGGTTGTATAGTCTAGAAGATGATGCTTGATTTTCAGGGGTATAAGGGGAATGTAAAATGTGTCTCTTGACCTCCCTATAAAAGGGGACCCTCACCAACGTGTAAAGGGCTGATTCCCGGGAACATTGTTGATAAGTAATTTATTGTTGCTTGTCTCTGTTCTCTGTCTTGGCTGTTTTTTGGGCTCATTGGCTTCGGCTGTATCCCAACAACTGGCGCCGGGGGTTCTTTTGTGGCCCCTCCCCTCCCAAACGAAAGGTCGGAGGCCGTGGCCGGGCCGAGACCCGACAACATTGGTGACACGTTCACAATCTATGGTGACCAAACAGAGGCAAGAAGAATTGAGTATGTCAACACCCCAGGCCAGCGAAAGGTTCATGTCCTCGAAGAAAGTGATCCCATTTACCCAGATGAGAAGCCAATTGCTGACAAAAGCAGCAGCAGTATGCAAGGTGCTGCAGAAACAAAAGAGGTGCAATTGCAGCCTGATGTCTTCGACAGGAAAATCATCATCGGCTCAGATCTTGAGCCAGACGAAGAGGAAAGACTCATCGAGTTCTTGAGAAACAACAAAGACGTCTTCACCTGGTCAAGCAAAGATTTGCCAGGCGTTGACAGGAGCATAATCGAACACAAACTCGCAATCAGCCCCGACATGAGGCCGAAGAAGCAGAAACTGAGGAAAATGTGCGAAGAAAAAGTGAGCGCGGTCAAAGCCGAGGTACAAAGGCTGCTCGATGCAAATGTTATACGCGAAGTTGAATATCCCAAGTGGTTAGCAAACACTATGCCTGTGAAAAAGAAAAATGGCAAGTGGAGAATGTGTATTGACTTCACTGACCTCAACAAGGCATGTCCAAAAGATGATTTCCCACTCCCAAGAATTGACAAAATCATTGATCAAGCTGCTGCAAGCGAGATGATGTCTCTCCTGGATTGCTTCTCCGGATATCATCAGATCTGGATGAAGAAAGAAGACAAAGAAAAAACCAGCTTCATTACTCCCCTTGGCACCTTTTGCTTCGTCAGAATGCCCGAGGGGCTTCGCAACGCTGGTGCCACTTTCTGCCGCATGTCTAGTACTGTATTCAAAGAAGAACTCTTCAAAACCATACTTGCATATGTTGATGACATCCTGGTCAAAAGCATCAAAAGACAAGATCATGTCTTTGATTTAGCTGTCACCTTCGCAAGAATGAGACAGGCTGGTCTAAAGCTCAATCCGGAGAAATGCGTCTTCGGAGTAACCAAAGGGAAGATTCTAGGCTGTCCGGTGTCAGCCAATGAAATTGAAGCCAATCCTGACAAGATCAATGCAATTCTCAATATGGAAGAGCCAAAATGCATTAGAGATGTGCAGAAACTCTCTGGCAGAATCGCAGCACTTAACAGATTTATTGCAAAGGCCGCCGAACGCAGTTTACCCTTCTTCGCAACTCTCAGAAATGCATCAAAGTTTGAGTGGGGAGAAGAGCAGTCGAAGGCATTCTATGAGTTAAGACAATACTTAATGCAGCTCATGAAGCTGACAACCCCTGACCCGAAGGCACCCTTGCTATTATACATCGCAGCCTCGCAATCAGCCGTCAGTGCTGCACTTATTGCGGAGAAGCTGGTCGAGGGCAGAAATATACAGTAGCCTGTATACTATGTCTCTGAGGCACTGGCTGGGTCGAAGCTGTTCTACACTGAGATCGAGAAAATAATTTATGCCATGGTAATGGCATCCAGGAAGCTAAGGCATTATTTTGAGGGTCACACCATCAAAGTGCTCACAAATCAACCGCTAAAAGAGTTATTAAGCAACAAAGAAGCTTCGGTAAGAATACGCAAATGGGATGCAGAGCTATCTGAATACGTGGTCGACTTCGAGCGAAGAACAGCAGTCAAATTGCAAGTCTTGGCTGATTTCATAGTTGAGTGGACATCGCCTTCGGCACAAACTCTGACCAGAGAAGAAAGCTGGCTACTACACAGTGACGGCGCTTGGGGGGGACAAAGGAGCTGGCATCGCAGCGATTGTGCAATCGCCTTCGGGCATTAAGATGAGATACGCAGCGAACCTAGAGTTCTGCAAATATAGCGACAGAAGTACGAACAATGTTGTTGAATATGAAGCCGTCCTATTGGGGCTCAGAAAAGCGAAGGCGCTGGGGGCTCAGCGCTTCGTTGTAAAAACTGACTCGAAGGTGGTAGCAGACCACATTGAAAAAGAAAGCGTTGCAAAACAACCCGAGCTGATCAAATACCTAAATACAGTCCGATCAATGGAGAAAAAGTTCAAAGGCTTCACAATAGAATACATTCCAAGGGCAAAAAAGAAGAAGCTAAAGAAGATTGGCGGTCTTCCATAATGGCATATCTCAGGGGATACTACGAACCAATTGACGAAGACGACCTCAAAACCATGCAGTAGAGAGCAAGGGCATACCAAATCATCGACAACACCTTGTACAAGAAAGGAGTTGTAGCTCCTTGGCTTCGCTGCGTTTCCATCAGCGAAGGCAGAGAGCTAATTCAAGAGATACATAGTGGCCTATGCGGAGCTTACTTTGGAGCAAGGGCAATTGTGGGAAAGGCAATGAGATAAGGGTTTTATTGGCCCTCAATTATCAATGATGCAACCAACACAGTCAAGACCTGCGACGAATGTCAGAAATGTGCTGCAACCAGTACCTTCGGAGTTATCACAGCTGATAATCCCTACTTGGCCACTGCAAAGATGGGGCATCGATCTGGTGGGTCCTCTCCCCACAGCTCAAGGAAACCTAAAATATGCAATAGTTGCAGTGGAGTATTTCACCAAGTGGATTGAGGCAAGGCCATTGGCAAACATTACGGCGAAGACAATTATGAAATTCTTCTGGCAACAAATAGTGTGCAGATTCGGAGTACCAAGGGAAATAACAATGGATAATAGAAAACAGTTTGACTGCGACGAATTCAGGCAGTATTGCATGTCCATCGGGACAAAGGCAAGATTCGCATCAGTATACCACCCCAATCCAATGGCGCAGTTGAAAGAGCAAATGGCATCATCTTCACTGCCATCAGAAAATGCCTTGCAAACTGTAAGAAAAAAGGAAAATGGGTAGAGGAAATGCCGAAGGTAATCTGGGCTCACAACACATCCACTTCAAGAGCAACTCAATTCACACCATTCAAGCTATTGTATGGCGAAGAAGCAATGTGTCCCGAGGAGATTCTCCACAAGGGGCTTCGCACTCAGCAGGAAGCACCAAAAGATAGCGAAGCTATAGACAAAGATCTTACAGAAATTTACAGGCTGCAAGCAGTGAAGAACATTTCCAAGTACCAGGAAGAAACCAGGAAATGGCGTGACAAGAAAGTGGTAAGAAAAGACATAAAGATAGGCGACTGGGTGCTAAGGAAGAACCCAAATATGCCTTCGGGGAAGCTGCAAAACAAATGGGAAGGCCCATTCCTAGTCATTAAGAGTAACAGACCAGGATCATATCACCTAGGTGATGGCGAAGGTAATGAGCTGCCGCATTCATGGAACGCGGACAGCTTGCGAAGGTACTACCTATGAACACCATGTAACAATTGGCTTTCGTAATCTATAAACGAAGTCAATTGATAGAATAGATTTTCATTTTTCCCTTCAAAAGCCCGTACTCTTTTCCTCACAGGGGAACCCTTACCAAGGAGTGAGGTTTTTAACGAGGCGGTGCTAATTGTAACTCATCCGAAATATATGAACGAGCTATTTCCCCAAAGAAGTTGCATCGAAAGTGATTGGCTTCGACCAAATCGCCAGTATTCGATAAAACAAGTAGAACTGAACTGACACTACCAGGGGTAAGGCCAGCTCAGATCTAAATTGCTTACTCTAAGGAGTAAAAGGGGCTTCGGCTCAAATCATTTTCTACATACAACGCTTACTCCAACAAGTAAAAAGGGCTTCGGCTCAGATCAAACCTTGTATGATAATGCTTACTCTAAAAAGAGTAAAAGGGGCTTCGGCTCAAAACAACTCTCAAGATTAAAAATGCTAATTGGAGCATGAACCCCAAAGAGTAAACCCAGAGACAATTCCCCATCTAAACGCCAAAAATCGCCAAAAACACAAACTTGTTTCGGGGGGAGGAGATGCCTCTCTTAAAAACGAAGGCAAACCGAGTTTGATCTTTTATTCAAACAGTTTTCCACACATCATAAACAAATTCGTCTTCGCATGAATAAACATAAGCTCGCTTCGGGGGGAGGAGGCGTTTCTCTCAAAAACGAAGACAAATCGAGTTCATATTCATTCATACGAAGACATAATTACATCATGAGTTCCATACATTTACACCAAGCATTCTCAAAACATTTCAAACACATATCCATAAAACTGCTCGCCAGACCTCCTAAAACGAGGAGCGTTGCGCAAGCAAAGTCCTTCACATCGGGTCCAACATCCAACGGCTCTATCTTTGGAACGCCCAAGGAAATAGCTTCGGCATTTCTCCTAGCAACGAGCTCAACTCGATCTGAGCCGTGAGCAACAAACGCCGTGAAAAAATCAAAAACACTGAATTCTTTGCGACGATAAAACTCGTGACAATACTCTAAAAAATCGTGATGGCTTGAGTTTGGATAAAGTCGTTGAAATTTCTTCCATGCGAAGCCAGAAATACAAAGCGGCCCATCACGCATGGCCAACGGTGTAAGTGCAAGCATTTCATCGCCCTGAATATACACAAATGTACAAGTTCAAAAGAACTGCCCGCTCAATAAGTCCTAAACTCTAATTACAATTCAAAAGGTCCTTAGACCTGTGGATCGACCCTGGGGGCCCCTTGGTCACCCTGTCCTTGCGAAGACGAAGCACCGGTTTCGCCGGCAGAAGCACCGGTACCAGCAGAACTTGTTCCCACACCAGCTTCGGCAGCTTCTTTGATAGCGGCTTCCCTCGTGGCTGCTTCGGCTTTGGCTTTCTGCCTCTTCAGCTCCTTTGACTGTGAATACAGAAGCTACTAAATAAAATAATAGAAAATTAAAAACAAAAATGAAACAAAGTAGATCATGACGACAATTAATGAAGTACCTTCGCAAGCCGGTCGCGGACAATGTTCTGAGTCGCTTGACGACCACTGGCAACCCAAAAGTATCTCAAGAAGAGCGCCTTCACAACTAACAGCTGCTGCGGAAAATAATTGGTGTCGGCAGGATCTTTGGGAGCCGGATACGGATAGCCTTTCTGAATCAAGGCATTATAGTGATCACGGCCATTGTCTGAGAGAATCTTCAGCAGATTGCTTGAACACATGTTGAGAGCGAAGTCACTGACAACTTCCATGACATTGGGAAGCAAAGCAAATTCATTGTCAATCCAATTGAAAAGCTTGTCCAAGCTATACTCTTTGCTGGGAAAAGGAGCAGGCTCCACTCCAAACTGTCGCAGGGCCTCCTTGTATAGGTGATACAGCTTTAGGCCACACTCCCAGGCAACATCAACTACGCTTTCATTTTCCTTGCGAAGCGAAAGATTCGCAGTTTTCAGCGACAAGGCCTCACGCTCAAAATTTTCGCTGCGAGACCGATATGTATCGACATCGCCCGAAAGTTTTTCCTTCGCATCATTGAGCGTATTCACCTCACCCTTTAGAATGGAAATCAACTCAGTATCTTCAACAATTTTTTCGCGAAGGCCCTTTAGGGTGTCATCCTTGTCAACAATCTTAGCCTCCAAGGCAGAAACCTTCTCCTTAAGTAGGTTGGCTTCGCCAGCTTGAGCTTCCAAAGCAGCAACTTTGTCCTTCAAAGATTTGTTCTCACTAATAATGGACTCCCGGTCCTGGCGAAACAAATTCTTTTCTTTTTCAATATCCTCCTTGATCCTGTCAATAGTTGCTTGGATCTGGAGAAGCTCTGCCTTTTCCCTTCGCAATTTCTCTAGATCTGCACGCTCAGCAGCAACCAAGTTGAGGTTGGGAACTTGAGCTGCCAACTCATTGATAGCCAAAACAACCTATGGTATGAAAAAAACCCGTTTAGTATTACGAAACCGACGAAACGAAGCTAAGGTCAATAACACAATCACAAACGAAGGCGATAAGGTCATACCTTCATTCCCGAAGCCAAAATGGTAGAACTTATGCTTTCGGGATCCAGTGTCTGAACAAGTCGTTGATATTCTGCAAGTAAAAAATAATGATAACACTGTTATCTTCGCAAAAATAGCCAAAGTCAAAAGCCAGCTATAATCCCAAACAAAAAACACCTTCCAAATCAAAGTCTCGAAGAGGCCCACCTTCGCGCACGCAAGACGGCCCATCTCCCTCGCCACCTAATAAACAAGTCTCCATCGCATTAGCATCAAACAGCAGAGCAAGCAACATCGCTAAAGAAAAAAACAAAGAAACACCACTAGTACCTTCGGGAAAAGAAGGAATACTTCCACCCATATCAACATCCATATAAGATTGAGAAGCAGCAGTCCTCTCAGCGGCTTCGGAAGTTTCAGCTTCGGCAACCTCTTTTCCCTTAGCCTGGGTATCCACGTCAACCGTCCCGGTAGCATGGGCCAAAACCTCCAAAGAATCACTGACAGGAGGGGCAGAAGCCAACACAGGCGATGGAGGGCTAACTGGCAGAATGTCCACAGGGGCTTCGGCTGTAGGCATTTCAACGTTGGTTTCGACGTGAATCTCCTCCGGCATATCCCCAATAATGGGAGCACCCCGAATGGGGGTGTCCTCAAACATGCTAATATCAATGCCATCGTCGAATGGATTCGGAACCCGAACATCCTCAGATGTTTCAGCATCGCCTTCACAAGTAATATTGATATCAATCACGGGATTCTCCATTAGGTATCTCGCTAGCAAAGGAAGACTTGAGCCCTGAAAGTAATTGCCAAAGAGTGCAACCTCACCTAGAAAAATATCATCCCCACTCCGGGGTGCTGAGCTCTCGAAGCCAGTCACCAATGAAGCCGGCAACCGCATTGGAGCCGGAGCTGCCGCTGGCACACGAGGAGGAAGAGGTGGACGACTGCCACGCGAAGCTGAAGAAACAGCCCCAGTAGTCAAACGACCACTACGCGAATCTGTAGAAGTGGCTCCAGCAGGTGGAGCCGCAACAGACAATGGAACAGCAGCAATCGGCTCTTGGCGACGCCTTTTCTCCGCAGACTCATGAGAGCTGCTGCTGCCATGCTTGGCCGGGACGGAGGAGGAAGTTGTCTTCACAACAGTTTTTCTACCACGGCCTCCACCGTGACCAGACCGACCACCACCACGAGGAGCGCGCGAAGAAGCAGATTCATCTTCATCCTGCTCCTTCGCCTTAGCCTTTCCTTTTTTCTCCTTCTCTTTCTTCTCCTTCTTCTCCTTCTTCTTCTCCCTAGCGGGGACGGGGACCTCACGAGCACCGTAAGAAATCTTTAGTTCCTCAAAAACTCTGTTGAGTCTGACATGAACATAGTTGTCTTCATTTATACGATGCTCCTTCGAGGTGTACGGACCAAGAATATTTGTGGCCCGCCGCTCCACTGTGGCAACGAACTCCGCCGCCGACATGCCTTCGGGCAACTTTGCTCCAAAGTAAGGGAAAGCAACCCTAGTACGTTCACCAAAGGCCTTCCACTCAACTCTGTAAGACTCCCAGTCGGAAGATAAGAAATAAACCCCAGCAGCAAGATCGGCCGCAATGCCTTCTTCAATAAGGTCACGGCTGCAGAACGTCTGCGAAGCCGCTCGAAACGCCTTCCAGCACTTTGTGAAACCAGTGCTCTCCGCATTAAAAATAGAACAGGAAACAAACTTGAGCCAATCAATCTGGCTGTAGAGAGGATAAGAGACTGATTTCGTACCGTCTTCCAGAATAGTTTCCTCCGAAGGTACCCTCACGTAAAACCAGTACTTCTGCCAGTCTTTAGTCCATTTATTCCTCTGAGCGAAGGTAGTTTCCACCTTCGCAAAATGAGAACCCCGGCGGCGCCCAGTAAATGTTACACATCCAAAATCTGGAGTGAGCTCGCCTTCAACTTCAGATGATTTACTCTGATTATGCCCTTCATATAGCCGAAGGAAGCCATCAACAGTAACCGCCGAGTCATGTGTCTTTACCGCCCAGAAGAAGCGAAGGAGATGGCTGATGGCATTGGGCGTTAGATGATGCAGTTGCAGGCCATAAGGTGCAATCATCTTTGCAATAATGTTATCAATCAGCATCTTTAGGCCAGCAATGAAGAAATCCGTGAAGACTACAGCTGCGTCTTCGCGAGGGTTAGGGGTAGTTTCAGTGCCGGGAGCACGACCCCAACCCTCAGGAAAATACCCCTTTTCTTCATAAAATTTGATATCATTTTTGCCGACCTTGGACTTGCCAAACACAAGTGTCTTCGCCCTCTTGCTGGGATCCACTAGTTCATCCACATCGGCCTCCACATCATCCAGATTCTCTTCTTCACCACCATCATCATCCTCGGCATGATCATCACCAGATGTCTCCTCCACAGTCGGAGTCTCATCCTCTATTTGCTGCACAAACCGATCAGCTTCAGCATCATCCATTCCACGACGAGGAGAAACTCCCGTTCGTTGGGCATCGGGGCTGCCTTCGCCAGCCATGTCAATAAGTATAGCAGTTTGCTTAGTGCGTGCCGCTACAGAAATAACAAGAATTCTCAAAACCTAAACGAAGGAAACCAGCAACAACAATAGTATCAAAGAATAGAGAGAAAACCTTACTTGTACAAGTGGGTATCATAAGGAGAAGCCAAACACGAACGCGAAAGTGCTTATCAGGCTATGATCGGAGCAGGCGAAGAAGATTGAGCAGCAGAAAGCGATTGAAAGCGAAAGCGAAAGAAGGTAAAAGGGGGGACCCCTTCGGTCCTATTTATAGGTCAGTAAAAAAGTGACCGTTACCGCGGCACAGAAATCGAAAAGGCCCAAAAAAATCCAAAAAACAGTACAAATAATAATAAATAATAAAGTGAAAAATCAAAAAAAAGGGATGCGAAGCCGAGTCAGGAGCGAAGACAACGACTCGGGTCTTACTCCAACGGGAGGAGGCGTTTCTTTGGAACAGGCGAAGGCAATCCTGAATTTTTGAGGACATCGGCCTGTTGGAGAAAGCCCTCTTCCGCGAGGGGCTACTGTTGGGGGATTGGCCTGTCATGGAAATGCCTTCACCCGGTTATCTTGTTTCAGGTTCAAGGAAATTACCTTCGCTACTTATCTCCGAACGGAAATTACCTTCGCTAATGGAAGACAGAAGTTCACCATACTCTTATGCGAAGGCAGTCTGTGAGCTTCACACGCCTGAGTCCGGCTTCTCTCTCCTTTGCTGAGAGACTGGGCATCGAGGGGCGATCCGATGCCCTCGGTGCTGGATGGTGCCGGAATTGGATGCGAAGGCATTATGAGCCGATCCGTTGCCTTCGCTCTCCTAGGCGGATTTTAGGCAGGTGCGAAGGTAACTGACAGATATCACTTGCATATGTTTGGTTCATCCTGTTACACAGGACGAGGACGTGCTCGGGTGGTGGCGCGGCAGTTTTTTCCTCCCTGAGCGGGAGAAGGCACCGTCCGACTGAAGGCATATCAGGCAGTGAAGGCAACAAAGGTCACTGGAGGCACGGTGAAGGCAGCGTGGACCAAGTCCAAACCGAGTCAAAGACGGAGTTGCAAGTCCACGCGTTCATATTGAGACATGTAAATGTACCCTTATGCCCCTGGAAACCGTAGGTTGTATAGTCTAGAAGATGATGCTTGATTTTCAGGGGTATAAGGGGAATTTAAAATGTGCCTCTTGACCTCCCTATAAAAGGGGAACCCTCACCAATGTGTAAAGGGCTGATTCCCGGGAACACTGTTGATAAGTAATTTATTTTGCTTGTCTCTGTTCTCTGTCTTGGCTATTGTTTGGGCTCATTGGTTTCGGTTGTATCCCAACAACCTCGACACAGTTTACCCACCCTCACTCACTCTCTCTCTCCTTCTCGATAAGGAGCAGGCCCCACCCATCATCCCTCTCTTCTCGCTGTGTCCGAGCCTGTCGGGGTCTCTACTGCCGGCAAGTAATATTTCTACGATCGCATGTCAGGGCACCGGATGGTGGCTCAAGAGGCACAGAAGTTATACTGGTTTGGGCCTCCGGAGAGTAATACCCTACGTCCAGTGTGAACCGGTGTTCTCGAGTCCAAGTCTGTAATAGGGGTTACAAACCAGTCGGGAGAGGGAGAACGGTCCCAAGTCCCTGTGTAGTGCATGGTAATGTGTTACGTGCGTGTGTGTGCACGAGTGTTCTCTCGATATCCCCATCGATCTTCCCTCGGTCCCCTTTTATAGCCGCAAGGGGAATAAGGAAAGGGAAGGGTAAAAAGAAAGAATTACAAAGTGAGTTACAGCGTCGGGGTCTTCGCCGTCGTCTTGCGTCCCGGGCCGTACGCGGCGTACAAGCGCTCACTGTTGTAGTTGGTGTTGACGGAATGGGCGTTCCATTTGACCCGGAGCCAGCGGCGTCCGAGCGGTTGGTGTAGGCGGCCTCCCGGATGTGTCTCCGAGTGGTTCTCGGGTCGCAGTTGACTCGCACTGTGCCTCGTTGGACTCCAGGTGTCATTCCTTGAGCAGGCGAGTGTCCTTTTCCCGGGACTGTAGCGTTCCTGTGGTGATGGATAGGCGCCCATCCTATTCTGACATGACAGACATCAGGTGGGTGCGGCCCGAAGTGGGCAAAAGCGGGAGGGGGAAGGGGCGCCGAGCGAACCAGTCTGGCGAGGCGAAGACTAGTCGGGCGAGGCGGAGACTCATCGAGCGAGCGGGCCTTCTCGGAGGCTGCTTGGCCACGAAGGAGTGAACCAATCGGGCGAGACGGACACTGGTCGGGCGAGGCGGAGGCTCATCGGGCGAGGTGGAGACCACTCGGACGAGATGGGGCCTTCACAGGCAGGCCCAGAGCCACCCGGATGAGGCGGGTCCGTTTGATTTGGGGCGTTAGCTCTTGTTTTCAAAGGGTCGTTTGATGACGTGTCGTTGATTTGAGGGTTGGTTGGTCAACCCTGGTCTAGACCCTCGTCAGTAGCCCCCGAGCCTGGGTGGGAGTTAGGGACTCGTGCCCAGGCTCAGTCGCTACGAGGGAGCGTTGAGCCGTGGTTCTTGTGGTGGGTTGCGCGCGAGCGCATCCGCCGGGTGTAGCCCCCGAGCCTTGGGAATAGTGGATACTCTTGTTAAGGTTTTGAAGCTAAGGGAGCCGAGTAGTTTGTCTTGGAGGTTGTCAGGGCCGTGAAGGGCTCGGGCTGTAGTTGGAAAGGTGATTTGTTGGGCCGGAGCCCTACTCAACCGTTGGTGGGCCGGGAGCGAAGGCATTGGCCCATTTTGCACCGCGTGGAGGGGGGCACGCCTATTGAGGCCATCAGTTGAAGCGACGGGCGCACGCCGCCATTACGCCGATGGTGGGCCCACGCATTTATTCATTCGGGAATTTTGTTTCTGGATGAGCAATTTCGTGAACAGATTGACACGGATAAATTTCCAAAGCGCAAGGGATTTAAGTTACATCCATCAAGTGAAATTTCTTCATTAAATCCAAAAAAGGGAACATTTCACAATGGATTGATAACTATCCTGAAATCAAAATACTAAAGCGCCCTGATCTTGGGTTGACGATTGACAACCAATCTGATCAGGGCGATGACGGTGTGTTCGCCGGTGGATCATCATCTACCGCG
>CM014271.1:50197369-50308439 GCA_004135705.1 Alloteropsis semialata
CGGCAAGGCGAAGGTGGATGTGGGAACGGAACAGGTGAAGGAAGTACTGGATATGCTGATGGATGGAGGAGTGGATGGGGAGGCTAGGAGGGCGAAAGCTGGGGAGTTGAAGGCCAAAGCGAAGGCTGCTTTGGAGCATGGGGGGTCCTCGTATGCCAATCTGGAGAAGTTGATACACTTTGCTGGCTGAAATGGATTTTTTTTTTTTGAACGAACGGCACGAGATTGTGCCTGTTTCATTGAAATAGGAGAAGAGTTTTACAAAGACCGCCTAGGCGGTGGCGGGCAAAAATACATAGCCTATTCTCGCATTAGAAGGTACTCTAAGGGCTTTGCGCCAGCTATTAGCCATGTGGTCGCCTCGTCCTTAATCTTTGCGAGTAACGCTTGGGAGGAGAGCTCTCTTCGATCGAATACACGTGCATTCCTTTCCTTCCATATTTCCCAGATCACTAGCATGGCCAAGGAGCGTGTTGATTTTGCCGGAATTCCTATAGCTTGTGAGATCGCTACCCACCATTCCTCAGGCGTTTCATGGCGATTCCAGTGTTGCGGTCGCAGTTGCGGTTGCCTCACCCAGTCAGCCACCAGGTTCCAGATTCTTCTCGTGTATCGGCAATCCGACAGGAGATGCAGGGCTGTTTCCACAGTCTGCCTACATAGAGGGCACGTTTCGCTGTGGTCCCAGTTGCGCTTGGCGAGTCGGTCTGAGGTCCATACCCGGTTTTGCAGGATTAGCCATGCGAAGAGCTTGCATTTGGGGGGGGCCCACGTCTTCCAGACAGAGCTGAGACGTGGGTTTTTGGTGCAGCCTATGAACTGTGCGCGGTAGGCGGAGGAGGCTGTGTACTGACCATTGGCGGTGAGATTCCAGACAACCTGGTCGTCCTGTTGCGTGTCCCGCTCGATCTGGGAGATGTTCCTCCACAGGGTCGCGTACTGCAAGAAGTGGTTCGCCGTAAAGCCAACCCGGTGGTTGAGGTCTCGGATCCAATTGTTGTTGTGTAGGGCGTCCTCGACACTTCTATTTTTGCGGCTAGATTTTGCAAAGAGCAGGGGCGCAATATCCTTCGGCCTGCGGCCTTGGATCCATGCATCCTCCCAGAAGCTGGTTTTGCGTCCGTTCCCCACCGTAATAGTAGTACAAGCGGCGAAGAGGAGTCGATCAGTATCGTCACACGGCGGCTTGGTTCCGGCCCAAGTTTTATCCGGGGACACCCAGGCGTGCCAGAGCCATCTGAGACGCAGTGCTCGCGCGAAGCGTTTAAGGTCGAGGATCCCCAGGCCTCCATTTTCCTTGGGCATGCATGATCGCGTCCAGTTAACCTTACATTTGCCCCCCGTGAGGTCACCGTGGCCGGCCCATAGGAAGCGTCTCCGCATCTTGTCTAGATCGTCAAGGATCTGGTTGGGGGGCTTAAGAGCCGTTAGGAGAAAGACCGGCTGAGACGATAACACGGACTTCACAAGACAAGTACGGCCTGCCAGGTTGAGGTTGCGGCCCTTCCAGGCGGCTAGGCGACTCGCCGCCTTGTCGACTAGCGGCTGTAAGTGCAGACGCTTGAGGCGCTTAATTGAGAGGGGCAATCCCAGGTACCGCAGAGGGAATGCCGCCCGCTTAACGGGCAGCCCTTCCAGGATCGAGTCGACATCGACATTGTTGCAGGCTATAGGCGTGACAGTTGTTTTTTGTAGGTTGGTGCATAGGCCGGTGGCTTCGCCGAAGAGTGAAAGAAGTTGGTGAATGTTGCGGATATCCTTGGTCGTGGGCTTGATAAAAATTGCAGCATCATCCGCGTATATGGAGGCTCGAAAACGTATATTCCGGCTACCAACCTTGGTCAGCAGTCCCCGATTGGTGGCCTCCTCCAGCAGCCTATGTAGCGGATCGATTGCAAGGATGAACAGAAAGGGCGACAGGGGGTCCCCTTGCCGGAGGCCGCGTCCATGATGGATCGGGTCAAGTGGAGAGCCATTTAAGAGGACTCGAGAGGTGGAAGAGGCTAGGCAGGCAGCGAGCCAGCCGCACCATTTCGGCGGAAAGCCTCGTTTCTGCAGTAGCGTAATCAGATAGTCCCATCTGACAGAGTCGAAGGCCTTTGAGATGTCAAGTTTCAAGAAGAGCGCTGGTGTTTTGTTTCGGTGGAGACGCCTGGCCGTATTCCGCACGTACGTGAAGTTGTCGTGGATGCTTCTGCCCTTAACGAAGGCACTCTGGCATGGAGAGATGAGTGTGTTCAGATGCGGCGAGAGCCGCATAGCCATAAGTTTGGAGATGATTTTAGCGAAGCCATGGATGAGGCTTATTGGTCGGTAATCCGTTATCTCTTCTGGCCCATCTTTCTTTGGTATGAGCACAATATTAGCCTTGTTGAGGAGATCGAGGTCCCTGCATCTGAGGTTGTATATAGAATTAATGGCGCTGATTATATCCCTTTTGATAACTGGCCAGCAAGTTTTGTAGAAGAGGCCCGTGAAGCCGTCTGGTCCAGGCGCTTTGTCCTGCGGGATTTGGTTGATTGCGCTTAGAATCTCTTGCTCTGTGAATGGGTCGTCAAGGCCGGATAGGTTGACCACCGGAAGCTGTAGCGAACCCCAGTGGAGGTCTTTGGACCGTGCTGCAGGATGTTTCATCATGCCTTCAAAGTGGTTTTGTACTAGGCGCCCTTTGTCATCATGTGACGTCACCCATCCGGGACCGTTGCGCAGCCGTTGAATGAAGTTTTTCCTCCTACGAGCGTTTGCCCTTAAGTGGAAGAATTTAGTGTTGGCGTCTCCTTCTTTGATGTAGTTTATCCGTGCACTCTGCTTGCGCCTGGCCTTTTCAATGACGGCCCACCCCAGGACTCGTTTCTTGAGTCTTTGTCTCAGCGTAGCTTCCTCCGTGGATAGGGTGCGAAACTCCTGGGCTTCGTCCAGCCGTAGGATCACTTCCTGGGCCATGTGGAGTTTTAGACGGGCGTCGGACATCATGTTTCTGCCCCAGGTGCGGAGGGCTCGGGCAGTTTCGTGCAGCTTGTGGCCAAGCCGATGAAAGGGTTCAGAGTGCGTGGTTGGCTTATTCCAAGCCTCTCTGACGACGTCCATGAAGTGCGGGAGTTTAGTCCAGAAGTTCTCGAAGCGGAAGGGGGTCGGTTTACGGGGCCCCTTCGGTTGGCACAGAAGTAGGGGGCAGTGGTCGGAGTGGGACGAGGATAGTGCATGCAGAGTGTAATCGGCGAAGTGCAGGTCCCAACGCTCATTACAGAAAACTCTGTCTAGGCGAACTAATGTGGGACTCCGTCTTTCATTGCTCCATGTATACTTCCTGTTCTGGAGGGCGATTTCTTTAAGCTCACAGTGTGCTAGCGTGTCGCGAAAACGACGCATCAAGCCGAGGTTGAGTCGGTTGTTGTTTTTATCCCGCGCACGGTAGATGAGGTTAAAGTCCCCCATGAGCAGCCATTTAACGTCGTCATCCGGCTTGAGGTTTCGCAAGTGTTGCAGGAAGCTGGCCTTTTCCGCCCGTCGCGAGGGCCCGTACACTGCAGTTAGTTTGAAGTTAGAGGCATTGCGACGCGAACATACTGTCGCGGACACCGAGTATCGGCCGATCGTTATGTCCGTCACTTCCATCTGCGAATCATTCCAGAGGAGCAGGATTCCCCCCCGGGTGCCCCTCGCCGGTTTGTATGTGAAGCTATCGAATTTGTATCCCCCCAGAAAGGTGGCGAGTGCGTGGTCAATGTGCTGGAGTTTTGTCTCCTGGAGACACACCATGTGGCAGGGCGTAGCTTTGACCATCTCGTGCACTGTTATGCAGCGAGCCGCGGCGTTGAGGCCGCGGACGTTCCAGCATATCGTGTCAATGTCGTCGCTTATCATTACTAAGTTGTGGCTCTAATACCGACGTTTGCCGGCAGATCGTTGCGGTACGTAGCATGAGCAGACTCTGGTGGTTGCGGTGGTTGCATAATATAGTGGCGTTATCATGGAGTGCGGTTGGAGCTCGAAGGTCGCAGCCAGCAGAGCTTTTGAAGACGTCCGCCCGAAGGTCGCAGCCAGCAGGGCGCCATGGGAGCACATAAAGTTGATACAAAGGTAGAGAATGCATAAGAGTAATAGGGCGCTGTTTGGAGTCGGGTCTGATCATCACTGTCCCGCGGCGGCGGCCTCCAGCTGTAGGTCGTCGATGCCCTGTCCGGCCTGCTGTATGAGAGCGTCATCCACCTCTCCCGCTTCAACGTTGTCGAGGTCGAAGATGGTCGCCATTGCTCCGATGATGTGCGGCGGTAGTGGTCCGGTGAACATGGCGACGACGTCCTTGAACACCTGCTCGACCGGCTCAGGCTCGTCTCCTGGGCCTAGGCCCAGCTTGCGCCAGAGATTGCGCTGGGCCAGCTCAGCTACCGGAAGTCGTGGTTTGGCGGCGAGTCTGGCGCTGCGGCGCGATGTGGAGGCGTCGTAGGTGCGTCGCCGGCGATGGCGCACAGGCGGTGGAGGACCTGGAGCGACGGCAGTGGCTGGAGCATCGAAGAGGGCCGCGACGCCATCCTGTTCGTCCTGGCGCTCGTTCTCCCCTGGGCCGTCCGTGAGCGCCGTGGGCGCCGTGATGCCGTTCTCCTCCGGTCCGGCCGCGCGCACCTGGGGCGGCCCATGGGCCGAAGCCGGAGCCGGGTCACCCGTACTCTCCCGGTCCGCCTGACGGCCCAGCGGTAGGGGGTCCTGTGCCATCGGCGCCGGGACGCCGTCCTCTCCCGGACCGCCCGCGAGCCCCTGGTGCGGCCCATGGGCCGATGCCGGACCTCCCGTGCTCGCCTGTGTCGGCCCATGGGGCGTGGCTGCCGGCGCAGGCCCGTCGTGGGACGTTGTCTCCCCAGCATCCGCAGCTTGTCCCCCTGCGCCCCGCCGCGATTCGCCGCCCAGTTCGCCGCTCGCAGTCGCCTGCCCCGGAATAGCNAATTTACCGAATTCACTTCGGTCTTCAAGATCTTCTATATAATCATCCATTTAAAACAATGTCTCAGAGCCGACTGCTTGGATCGGCTTTAGTCCTTGATCGGACACCTTGAGGAAATCACCATCCCACACCTTTCCTGACAGGCATTCAACTCCTTCAAACTCCCAAATTGTCGACTCGGCTGTAGCAATGCTAACCGAATCATCAGCTGGGACGATCTCCACTTTATTTCCTTGCCATTGGATCAAACATTGGTGCATTGTGGATGGGATGCAGCAGTTGGCATGAATCCAATCACGTCCGAGGAGCATGCTGTAGGAACCTTGGCCATCAATCACGAAGAAGGTAGTCGGCAATGTCTTGCTGCCGATGGTCAATTCCACATGAATTGCCCCCCGAGGCTCTGAAACGTTCCCACCAAAGTCCTTGAGCGTCATGTTGGTCTTAATCAGATCATCAATCCCTTTCCCCAGCTTACGGAATGTAGAATAGGGCATGAGATTGACAGCAGCTCCTCCATCAACCAACATCTTGGTCATCGGCTTTCCATCAACGTATCCCTTGATATACAGAGGCTTCAAGTGCCGATCCCCATTTGCATTTGGTTTCTCAAAAACCGCCTTTTCTGAATCAAGAACCAAGCATGCAGCGGCTTCTTCCAGTTCATAATCGACCTCATGGTCGTCTTGTTCATCAGGAGCAGCGAAATCGGATGGCAGCATCAAAACCATATTTATTGCGGCCGATGTACTTGCTTCATCATCATTGGCCATCTTGACACGCCACTTCTTCTCTTTTGCTAACTCTTGCTCCTGAATCTGCTCATTATAGCGCAATCTCTGAACACGTCTCTTCTTAGATTTAGAAATCCCCGACGGGCACCACTGTCCAGGCCTCATTGGAGGTTCTTCAGTCCGATTGTGAACTGGAGCTTTCTCTTCCATTTTTTCAGGGCCATGAGCATCAGCCCGGCCTTCATTATTTTTGTGGCTATGAGTGTTAACCCGGCCTTCATCTCTCTGATGATGATCATCAATCCTGATGCCGATCCGTTCATGAACTGACCGTCGACCTCTTTTGGAAGCTCTATACTCCTCATATTGGAAGCTGCATTCAGGACAATCTGCCTTTGATGGCAGTCTAAGCTTCTCGTTCCAGCAGTACACGAAGAAAGGACACCCCCAATGATCATCATCTTGATCGTACCGGTCATAAGCTTGACGTCCATCTGTATACCAATCGGACCTATAACCGTAGTGATGGCGATCATCGACTCTATCATCATACCAGCGCCGGCCATCGGACCTGTCATCGTACCGGCGTCGGTCATCGGACCACTCGTCATATCGGCGTCGGCCGTCGGACCTGTAATGATATCGGCGCCGATCATCAAATTCTTCATCATAGCGCTTTTCTTGATATTCATGCCTCCGACGTCGTCGTTCCTCGCGTTCCCTCCACGCTCGGACTGCTGCCTGCTGCCTTTTGTATTTGTTGATCAACATTTGGGAGGTCACACGCGGCTGATATCCACCAGGAGCATTAGATTCACGCCCAAATGCCTGATGATTCCTGCGTAGCTCTTCAACAGTAACTTGAACCACAGGATCAACGGCACCAGAACTCTTGGCGTGGTCCGATGTAAGCACCTTGACTTTCCCCTTTTCACTAGCATCAACCATATTAACAGAAAAGGAGAAATCAGCAAAGTTATTGGGAAAGGGATGACCATCGATCTTCATGGCTTTCTTGTTATCTTCAAATTTGATTTTGCCTGACTCAATAGCCAATTGGATCTCCCTTCTGAACACTTTGCATTCATTGGTCTCGTGAGATGTTGAGTTGTGCCATTTGCAATACTTGCGTTTCTTCAACTCATCGGCCGATGGAATCGAGTGATTTGGAGAAAGCTGGATAAGCTTCTCACTGAGCAGCAAATCAAAGATCTTATCGGCCTTTGTTATATCGAATCCAAACTTTTCAGGATTCTGTTTGATCCACGGGAGTGACACTGGCTTCTTGGATTTAGTCCATTCAGCTATGTTAACATCAGCCTCTTCTTCAGTATCAGAGAGATAAGATACTTGTTTAGAAAACTTCATACGCTTCATCTCCTGATATCGGACCTCGTGAGCTGACACTTTCTGAACCAATTGTCCCAATGTCTCAAACTCCTGAGCAGAAAACTTCTCTTTAATCGGCGCGAGCAAACCTTGGAATGCAAGCTCGGCCAACTGCATGTCAGATAGCTTTAAACTATAGCATCGATTCCTAGTGTCACGGAATCGTTGAATGTACTCCTTAACGGTCTCATCATTTCTCTGCCTGATAGCAATTAAATCAGAGATTTTCATCTCATTGAGACCAGAAAAGAAGTATTTGTGGAACTGTTTCTCCATATCAGACCATCCTGTGACTGATCCTGCTGGCAGCGACGTAAACCAGGTAAACGCCGGCCCTGATAGCGACAGAGGGAAAAATCTGAGCCTGAGTCCCTCCTCAGAAGCAGCCTCACCACACTGAGCCAAGAATCGGCTCACATGCTCGATGGTGGTCATGTCATCTTGCCCGGAAAATTTGGAAAAATCCGGCACTCTGTAACGTGGAGGAAGTGGCACTGCATCAAAGTAAGATGGGTACGGGTGCCGATACAACCTCGCTTCATCTTTAGGCTTCAAGCCGAATTGATTCTGAATCACCTCGGCTATCTTTTGTGACCAATCGGACTGTTGATTTCCATGTGGCGTTCCATCAGCTATGTCCATCACGTAGTTGTTGTAATCTCCAATCATACGCTGATGTGAAGGGACTTCTGTACGTAGCCTCGCAGCAGCAGGCTGTTTCTCTTGATCACTCAGAGTTCTAGCATACTTTTCACCATGCGGGCCGACTATAGTTCCATCGGCCATCAACAGAAAACCGCCGGCCAGTTCAACAGGAGGTGGTGGAGCAATCGGCATCTGTGGAGCAACGGTCATTGTATTATCTGCAGTTTCTTTGCCTCTTCCTGATCCTGATGCTCCTGCAGAATCTGCTATAAATACTGGCCCCTTCAAACAAACAGCATCGTCCACCGCCTTCTTGATGAGATTGTCCAAAGAATTAACCAGAGTGCTTGATTGGTTGATCATTGCATGATGAACAGCCTGGTGAATCATCTCTGACATAGTAGCCTGATGCTCCCGAGCTTCAGTTGCCTTTTTGATCAACTCTGGATCCGGGAGAGGACCTTTGAGTATAGGACCTGAACGATTACGCCCAAACTGACCAAGACATAGCTTCTCAAATGCATCAATGTGGGCCTGAACTGAGTCCAACTGAGCCTTGGACAGATCGGCCTTTGTAATCGGCATGGTCACCTCAGTCGCCTTATTCTTGTCGTTCTTCGCCTTTTCAGCAGCTTCTTTCTCAGCAGCAAGTCTTGCTGCAGCTTCTTGTTCAGCATCAGACGACGACATCTTGGATTTGTTTTTCGTGTCCCACCAGGCGTGCCAAAAATGTGTTGACGCGGAAAATCGGCGGTCGTATCTCCCGCGTGCAGCACACGATGACCGGGGAGAGTCTGCTTCGCTCCAGTGCCAGTCTACACTCCAGTTCAGGTTCGCGGCGTGCCAGTCAATTTGACCTGAAATTGACAAGGGGATAAAACAGTTAAATTGCTCTATGATTGTGCCGGCTCTATTTCAGACGATGGAGTAGCGTCGAATTTTAGCCAAGACCCAATCAGACACGCATCGGCCGATACTGATCGGACCTCAGAATCGGACCTCAGTGATGACGTCAATCGGACCGAGTGATCGGACCTCAATCAGACATCAAATCGGACCTCAGGATCGGACCAATCAGGATCGGACCTTGATTGATATAACAGACCAGCCTTTGCATAATAAAATAAAGCATATAACAAGGCCAATATGTAAAATAATGGATCAGCTGTGTCTTGAAACAAGATATTAAATAATCACAGTGTAAGCCGATACATTGTCCATCTTGTCTAATTACCAGTTTGACTCATCTTATCGGACTATCTAACCGGCCGATCGGACTATAGCCTTTTCAGAGAAATCTAGCTCCGACGTAGGGAATCTAGATTTCTCTAGCTATGATCAGATCAGATAGCTAAATAATCAGACTTGATTCATCAACCTGTTAATTAAACAAGATGCTCGCACAGGTGTTGATCAGATTAAGCAACATAAGCAGATAAAACATTAACAGATACGTTCTGATTCTAAGATATGCTACTGAACAATTAAGCAAGATCCAGCTCCGACGTAGGGAATCTACATCACACTTAACATTCAAATAGCAATAAGGCATAACCAAAGCTTCCTTTAACTAATCAAGATGAACCTAGCTCCGACGTAGGGAATCTAGACCAAGCCTGACAGTTAAAGATTAATCTAAGCGCATTACACAGATCCAGCTCCGACGTAGGGAATCTACACCAATGCAATGCTCAAAGAACAACCAGATTAAACCACAAAGCAAGATCGGACATAGAACGATGCTGTAAGATAAATATTGCTTAAATAGGACCAAGACATATGCTCAAAGCCGTCGAAGAAGTAGAATTGATTCACATGGCGTAGATCTAAACCAATCTAGCAACTCCAACAAACCGCAAAGACTACCTTTAGTAACCAAGATTACTCTAGCTCCGACGTAGGGAATCTAGACTAATCTTGATACCTAGCTCCGACGTAGGGAATCTAGGCTTAAAGTATAGTCCGATAACGATAATCTGTTGAATAATCAATATTGATCTAGCTCCGACGTAGGGAATCTATATCAATCTTGATTATTCAGAGATAATCGGTTGAACAATATAAACGAGAAAGGGCGATGCGCCTCAATTCAAAGCCTATATTAGTTCGATAAATTGACTAACTTACTGGTAAGCCGGAGATCAGAACTGATGCAGCCCGTCCACCAATGAGCTTCGTCGGTAACTACTACTAGGGTTTTGGCGTGAAGCTGGGTTGTATTGAATTGTGAGAATTGTTCTTTACAATGGACGAGGGTTCATATTTATACCCTGGTCATGGAGAGTCCTGATCGGACCAAACTAACTAAATAAGGTAAACTAAACTTAAGATACAACGGGACTCTCAAACACCTTCTGAAAAGGAAATAGTCCCCGGATCTGACACGCTTCCCTCCTTAGCCGACGTGTCTTTCCTCTTGAACTCATCGTCGGATCGGACTCCTGCTTCATTAGATCTTCTTCAGCATCGGCTTCCTTCTCTCGTCACCTTTGGCCTTGACCAGTCAACGGGTCCACCACACAGCCTCATCTTTACCATGTCACCATCTGACCCAACATGTCAGGTGCGAAAATCTGGTGTCAACACCATCCTATTCTGACATGACAGACATCCGGTGGGTACGGCCCGGAGTGGGCAAAAGCGGGGGGCGGTGCCGAGCGAACCAGTCGGGCGAGGCGGAGACTCGTCGAGCGAGCGGGCATTCTCGGAGGCTGCTTGGCCACGAAGGAGTGAACCAATCGGGCGAGACGGAGAATGGTCGGGCGAGGCGGAGGCTCATCAGGCGAGGTGGAGACCACTCGGACGAGATGGGGCCTTCACAGGCAGGCCCAGAGCCACCCGGACGAGGCGGGTCTGTTTGATTTGGGGCGTTAGCTCTTGTTTTCGAAGGGTCGTTTGATGACGTGTCGTTGATTTGGGGGTGGGTTGGTCAACCCTGGTCTAGACCCTCGTCAGAGCCAGACTCAAGCTCATGCCCAAGCCAGGCACCATCACCACCCGAGCGTTACATGCACACCAAGGTCCACTACCACGGCCCTATAAGAAGCGGACCTTGCGCCTATAAACCCCTTAGCTCTATCTCGAGCCACTTGTGCCCTAACTTCAATGTCCGTGGCCGCCATGCCCTAATCAACTCAATCATCATTGACTCTCTGTTCCATCGCCTTCATGTCGACAAGAACACCACCTGAACCTTCACATCAAGGTGAGGAATCTAGCCAACATCTTATCTTTTGCTTCTTCGATCTCGTGTGACCGGAGTTACTCACCGTAGTTCTATTCTTGTAGCGAGCTACCCCTCTTTGTCGCCAGCCACATCACCTCTTTCGGCTGTCTAGAAGCCCTCTAGTGATTGTGCCATCACCCACTCTTCGCCCCAGACCAATCTGCGTAGGAATCTATCGGATTTTTATACCGGCTAGCCTAACATGGGGTCCCTAGGTAGTTGAGTTGTGCGTGGGGGCTCGTCAGGTCCAGAAGCACTATTGTGAACACGAGATGATTTAGACAAGTTCAAACCACCTAAATGGAGAGCATAATACCCAAGGGCGGAGCCAGCATGATGCTCAGGTATTCCAGGGAATACCCAACTTCTTTTAGCAAAAAATCAACTATACATTAAATACATACTCCATATACAGATTATTGGGCCTAAATCATCATTTATTGAGTTCTAACTCGGCCCAGCAATCACCACGTGCTCCCCTCCTCTGGCCATCGAATTAGCTGTCCCTGCTTCCCATTTCCCAACCCCAAATAACAAAATCCAAATCGAAATTGAACCGCGAGTGCAGCCACAGAGAGGCGGGCAGGCAGGAATTGTAGGCCGCAGATGTCAGCACCTGATAAGTGGTAGCCTGTGGCATCCAATAGCCGAGGGGCCACCAGGAACGCGCTGGCCGCCGGCTCCACTGTCAAACAACCACCAACCAAGGCGAGGCTCCGCCTACTATCACTTTGAGAATTGAGAAGCAACAAAGTTGCACATGGCAAGTGGCAACTAGCATATATACCACTACTGTCTACTAGTAACTAGTAGCTTGTTTTAGTTTCAGCAGTTTAATTCAAGTAACCGTGGACTGATTTTGCTCTCATTTTTTGGATTTAGAGATTAAAACTTTGAAAATGATGCAACGAAATAGTGCTTCCAAACCATGAAGGATCACATAGTTAGAATGTTAGATTATATTGTATGTATTGTGTAGTTTATCTAAGCTACGTGAATTTGATCAAATATTAATAATCTATAATTTATTATGTAGTTTTCCTTTGCTATTGTACACCTTGCTTTTTAATGACAAATTTATGCTACCGTTGAAAGATTGAATGCCCATCCATAAAATTCCGCCAATGTTATGGTACCAATTTGAATGGTGAGTTTGGCCACATATTTTTCTTAAGATATGAATACCCAACTTCAAAATTCTGGCTCCGCCACTAGTAATACCCTACGTTCTGTATAAGGTGGATCGCTTCGTATTGATTGTGTGTGTTTTGAAGGGGCCCTGTCTCCCTTGTATACTCAGGAGACATGGTTTACAAGTCGGCTAGTACAGAGTCCTATGCAAGCACAAAATTCTATACAATGTATACAACCTTATTTCTTTAGAAGTCCAATAGCTTCCTTGACAAACATGTCCCCTTCCTGTAGTAGTCAGGCTGGTTGGCCCATATACCTGCTGGGCCTATGGCCCATGAAGACTGCTATGGATCCCAGTCCGACACGCACCACAGCTCACAACCAAGCCAGTTCCAATGACCCCGCCCTATTGCGCAGCTGCAGCCGCCTGCCACCGCTGACTCCAACCTCTGTGAGCAACCGCAGCCATCCATCCATGAACCGATGCTTTGGATCTGAGTCAAACCCTGCGTGTACCGGTCAGCCACGATGCTTTCGCTAAAGAGACTCTTGCATATTATTTTATAATCAACCCACGGTCCACTCTCTATTCAAAAGCAATTACATATCAGATCTTTTTCTTCCGGTTTAGTCCTACGCTTCTAGGAAATAGAACCCCTTGTCCTTAGCCTACGCTTTTGTTCATTAAAAGTTAAGTTTGTACCTATAATTATGTATAGGTCCCTTGTCTTGTGCATAAAGGCCCTAAAAGGATTTGTTTATTCACAATTACGCCCCTAAAACCTTTTTCTAGCACTATCTTGATGGTTCTAGCTCCGTTTTGAGTGATTCTTTCGCTCGCGTGACCTTAAGGAATTGAAAAAAGATTATAAACATTCTTTTGTGTTGTTGCCCATGTTTGTTGTATTGTTTCTTATTTTAATTTATTGTTTCTTTGTATGTGCCTTGTGATGGAAATAGAGGTTGCAACTTTGGAGGTGTACAAGAATTTAATTTATGGGATTCGAGGATCGATCTTTCAAGACTGTGAGCAGTAGCATTTATTCTCTTCAATTAAGGGAAGTGTATTCTTGATCATGGCTTCAGCCCTAATAACCACTTGACATGCCCACACTTTACATTTATTGTATGCTTAGATGTATTTTAATCATGATGGGTCCTAGGCTAAGGATGACTAGTTTTTTGTTTTTACCTTGTTAATAGAGTTTTTACGTTAATGTTGGGTAGTTCATGCTTAGTTCCTATAGTTATGTATGGTTTACATTAAATGTGATGACAATGAACTTGTGATAAGTATATTCTTGATCTTATGTTGATGTTGAATGAAAACCATATATTGTTTAATTAGAACATGGAGAACCACCCGAGATTTACTGTACAACCACAATACGGCACTGGTCTTGATTTAATAATTAGAAGATTCCTTTGTTGTGTGGAGACACTGCACATTTGGTACAGGCTAGTTGCTACCGTCAAGGTTTGTGAGCAAATGTGCAGGAAAGAAAGGTGCCCTTCTATAGACTTGTTTGGCAAGGGAGCATATTTGGCAAGAGAGCACACATACATTGAGGGATTCTTTTGGAACGTTTATGTAGTGTATCCCTAGCCACGCACTTAGTGCTTTTAAGAGGCTCGCAACCTTTGGTATCAGTGGGAATTTACACGTACCGTGGGAAAGATGTACAAATTCTATAGAGTTTTTAAAATCTATAACAATACCGTGTCGTGGTCATGAGCATTTTGGACCCTCACGTGATTAATATGTTGCAGTGTAGTAAATAGCTCGCTATAGCTCCGTTGTGGCCTGCTATTAGCTTTTTAGAAGATCTACCACTACGCTATACAACATTTGTTCGTGACATCCGCTAAAAGGGGTTTTTATGAGATTTAGCGGTGCTTAATGTCCGCTAAAGAGGCTTTTGTGAGATTTAGCAGCGCTAAATGTCAAGTCGCGAGTAAATTTGAGTGGTGTCATTCCCTTAGAGATGCAGTCAAAAGAATCGATATAATTAAATGAACATAGGGTGGACACTAGACAACATAGCACGGTACCGTTGGGCATTGAAGAGGCGTGTTATATGCTTATAATTTTGTATGTGGTTATTGATTAATTTATCACTCCGCTAAATGATTTAGCTTTCGCTATAGCCCGCTATAGCTTTCTATAGTTTTTAGAGAAGGCTACCGCTAAACATCATAGCCCGCTATTTCCTACATTGTTGTGTTGGAATATGATATAAATTGATTTATCCATGTTTATGGTGATGCTTATGTTTATTCATATGCTTTACTTTATGCTAATATAACTTTACCGACTTCAAAATGCTTAAGGTTGTTGATTGCCAGTCTATTCTTATCAAGCCTTGCATGTCATTTGTTTCTCTGCACTTGTTGAGTATCGACCATAAGTGTACTCACCCTTGTTAAACCCCTGCTCAAACAAGATAATCTTGTGAAGTACTTTGGAGATCACTAGGCGTATAAGTTCCCCCAATCTGCTGCATGTTGAGAGGTGTTGAAGTTCCACGGCTAAATATTCAATTCGA
This sequence comes from Alloteropsis semialata, assembly GCA_004135705.1. Classification (NCBI taxonomy): domain Eukaryota; kingdom Viridiplantae; phylum Streptophyta; class Magnoliopsida; order Poales; family Poaceae; genus Alloteropsis; species Alloteropsis semialata. Next base: position 50,211,983 of record CM014271.1, read on the forward strand.
TAAAGATTTGTGTCATACATGTGAGTAATAATGTTGTTTAATTCTCTTTACGCTTATACATTGTCCTTTGTATCACTTACAAAATCCTATATGTATGTAAACTTTATCCTGACAAATCCTATACGTATGTAAATTTGATCCTGACACTCATATGATAGTCATTCGTGACTCTCACCTAGGTTTCTTCCATGGCTGATGCATGTTTCGACATTTTCTTATATCTAATTCGACAGTAAATTCCGACTACATTTTTATATAACCTAGTTCGACAAAATTAAGGGGAAAAAGACAAACGACGATTAGGCGTATAAGTTCCGTAGGTAAGCGATCGATTTGTGCAGGAAGGACACGGGTCACTAGCCCACTACAACAAGTTAAGTTCTTAACCCACTACAACCAGTTAAAGTTTTCTTCCCACAACAAACGACGCAGAGAAAGGCAAAGCCCCTGTGATAAATCTGGTTATAACCCAACAACAGCTTCAACAAAACAGCATATCCATACAACCAAAATAACCAATCCACGACAAAACTAGACCAACCCCTAGTTCAGCTAATTTTAGAGTATACGCTAAGAGTACAAATAAACCAAGCAAACAAGTCATTGCACTCTAGATAGATAGGTGTACCAAGCAAAAATTGCCAGCAGGACACATTCAGCTGGAGACGACACCGTCATTCAGGGACAGATTAGCAAGCTGCTGCTCGGGGGAGGCATTGGTCTGCTGGAGATGCTGGGCAGAGCGGAGGACCTCCATGGCTTCAGCAACCTTGGCCTTGAGAGCATCTGGCGACTCCAGCAGGTGCAAGACTTCTGTCTGGTCCATCTCCAGAAGCATGCCAGTCACCTTGGCAGCCTGCTCATGCTCCAGCTGATCAACTAGAGGGTACAGGTTCTCACCAAGCATCTGCAACACATTACAAAGTCATGATCACCCCTTGATTCACAATAAAGGCCAACCAACACATCGCTGGCTTGCTATCATACCAGTCTCTGCTGATCCGGTGGCGCGTTAGCAAGCGCAGTGGCTAGGGCCCCAATTGGAACAGGCTGGGACACACCAGCATCTCTAATTGGCATCCCACCCATATCATACGGGGATGGCATCACAGCCCCGACACCATGCATGCCAGGATCAGGCATTCCACGTCCAGTGGGGTAGCGGTAGCCACGACCGCCTCTAGGAAACATCTGCAGCATACATAATATTCAGGCAATAGGTCCTTGAAAACTACCACAGGGCATGTGAATAATGACTTCAGCAATACAGCATACCTGCTGCTGACCACCCATTGGCATGGGTTGCTGCATGCCACCAGCCCCGGCCCGCCTACCAGCAGGACGCTGTGGTTGCTGTCCTTGCTGAACCATAGGCATCATGAAGTTCGGCATTGGACCACCAGGCCTCATCCCAGGCATCAGAGGTTGCTGGAAGGCAAACCCAGCCTAGCAAAACAACACAATATTTACCAGCTCCACAGATATGAAGACAAAAACTTGGGGGCAGGGGAGGTGGTGGGGGCAGGGGTTCATGTTCATAACATAAACCAAGACAAGATTTAGTAAAGAATTCTTCACAATGAATGTTTTCTTATACTAAACAGAGTTTCAATTGTGTTCATGAACTGACATCAAACAAAACAAATAAAATATAGCACTGGCAGCTGTCTGTCAAGATTGCAGTCCTAGGGTTACCGACTTAGGATAGTATGATAAATCAAGCAACCCAGCTTTTGCTACAATTGGTCAGTGGTTGTTCGATCAAACTAGTAAAGCAGTAGATACACGACTTTCGAAAAAACAAGGCAACAAATAAAGTAAAGCACTAGCATGTCTGTCAAGATTGCAGTCCAACATCGACTTAGGATTTTGTATGATAAATCAAGCAACACAATTCCTACATTTGGTCAGTGGTCGTTCAAGCAAACCTATGCAGTAGCTGCACAGAGCATGAACAGGAGGCAGACTAGAAATTATATCAGCAAATCTTTTGGGCAAAAAATAATAGAACGTGTACCCAGGGCATAAAATTCCATGTCATCGAAGGATAAATTATCAATACAGAAAATATGATACCTGAGGATTGATGAAGGCTGGAGGTGGCTGGCCATAAAACAGCTGTTGACCAACTCCAGGAACACCAGGTGGAAACATGGGCATGCGAGGTCCAACAGAAGGCGCCATTGCAACAGGACGCATTTGTGAAAACTGTGCCTGCAAAGTAGCAACATACCAGATTTTAAAGCAGGTAGAAACAGAATGAAGACGATCAAAACATTATTATAACAGTAGAAACACAAACGAACCTAAAACTATACATAAAACAGCAGAAAAATCTTGCGAGTCAAAGAAATTTTGCCAGTTAACAAAACTGTATGGATGATCTGTGACACTTAAAAGTTGTACAGATTAGAAATGAGAATACTTTCATGAACTTGATTCCACACAGCTATTACATGGCTATTGCTTTCCGCTTGCACAAAATAACATGCGGAATATAATCATGTTAGGAAAGATAACAAAAGATTCCACATTATGAAAGAGCATACAAAAGCGCAAGCTATATACAACATTATCACGCAGTAAGCTATTATGCTCCAATATCTATTTACCTGTAGCTTTGCCTTCCTGTCTTCTTTTCGCTGCGCAAGAGCTACATAAAGGGGCTTGCTTCCAACCATTTTGCCATTCATTTCGGTGAGCTACAAGGGAGTTGTGAAGACAAGGAAATAGTTAACAATTTGTCAAGTCAAAACAGCATTCAAAGTACAGACAAAGCAAGCTTACAGCTCGGTTAGCATCTTCCGCAGATTTGAAAGCAACAAATCCAGACCCTCTGCTGACACCATTTGAATCCCGCATAACCTACAATAAAACTCATGTCAGCAACAAAAACTAAAAAACATAATATGAGCAAATTAGCCAATGAACTAACAGACCTTGCAGGAAGTAATATTGCCATACTCAGCAAAGAGTTCACGCAACTTCTCATCATCAACATTGTCCTCTAAATTTTTCAGATACAAGTTAGTGTTTTGGAACTTCTCGGCTACATCTTGAATATTCTTTTCAAACTTCTCCTTCAACTCCATCTCTCTTTCTGACTTCTTCTGTGCTCTTCCAACATACAGTTCCTTCTCATTGAATATCTTGCCGTTCAACTCTTGAACAGCCTGAGCAGCATCATCAGCATTTTCAAAATTGACAAATCCAAAACATCTGGATTTTCCATCACCGTCCCGCATAACAACAGCACTAGTTATGGCCCCATATTTCCCAAACATCTCCTTCAACTCATCATCAGTTACGGTCTCAGACAGATTCTTCACATAAACATTGCTGAACTTGACATTGCTTGAGACATTTTCCCGGTCCTGCTTGCGAACAAAAGGTCCAACATAGACCTTCTTGTCATTGATAAGCATCCCGTTGAGCTTATCAATAGCAGCCTGAGCAGATTCATCCCTCTCAAACTGAACAAAGCCATAGCCCCTTGATTCTCCCGAGGGATCTGTAGCAATTTTACATGAAAGGATGTTCCCAAATGCACAGAACGTGTCATACAAAGCTTTGTTGTCTATCGACTTATCAAGATTCTGAAAAATAGAACAGAGGATCAGGCATCATTAACTGGAAAGTTGACATGCATATATTTAGCAGTACAACAACAAAGCCTTTTAGCCCCAAGCAAGTTGGGGTCGGCAGGAGAAACCCAGTAAGAATTTCAGATGAGAACATAAAGAGCCATAGAAATTGAGAATAAGCCTTAATAAATATATTTCCTGCGCCAAACTTCAGATAAAGAGCATAAAAGAAGAGATTCAGAACGCACCTTAATAAATATATTTCCTGCGCCACTTTTGCGCGAGCTGGGGTCACGGTTAGAATACATGATCCTGATAGGCTTCCCGTTGATAGGAGTGAAGTTAAGCAGTTCAAGGGCCCGTGCAGCTGCAATCAATCTTTAATCAGTACAACACCATAAAGAAGATAAGGGTGCTCCACAATGAAAGGGTGAATCAGTACATGAAAACATATTTACTAAAATATCTACTTGAAGATTTTCATACCACACCACTACCATGACAGCATCCATAACATGGATTGCAGTTTTTAGAATTACATCTGTGGTACTTTATTTTTTGGAGCCCAGAACATACTTTTCATAAGGTAAATAATCAAGGGATGCAAGAAAACCAGCATATATAATGAACAAAAATTGCAACCTTATGCAAGCAAATAAAAGAAAAATTTTAAACCACCAATTAAACCACAATTGGTTCAAACATCTCCAATGATAGAACGGCACATTAATCCACATAAATTTAACAGGAATGAAAGACAATTCCACTACCTTCACATGAACAGCAAAGCTAAGCACTTGCACAAGGAAAACACATTTCCCTTAAAATACAGGCACGCATAATAATGATCAACAGTACCAAGAAAACAAAATTCTACACAGATTCTGCAATCACAACAAGCAAAACATATATCTGTTGAATGTAACTGAAATATACTAATTTGCATCCCAAATAATATACTTTAGGGTAATTGATCAAGGGTCACGGTACAAATGCACAAAAGTTGCGCCACAAAACAGCAGCGCACCTTATAAGGAAACCCCGACATATTGAAGAAGAAGCAACGGCAATAAATAGACTAGATATAGCAATACAGCTAACATTTTTCAACCACCAGAACCTAGCTTGGCCAAAGGGAAAACCAAGCAGCATACATACACCTCCCTTAAATGCATTAAGGCCATTCTTCAGTACAAAGTAGTTTTAAAAAACTAAACTTCCCCACCCACAGAACATGCTGTAATCACAGGAGCACGTAATAAACCTCCGATGTGGGTGATACAGGACACCATGATTAACGCCGAGGAACAGCGCAAGGTAATCTCTACAGCGCATGAAACACCAGCCCCATCGAACCGAACGATTGGGGATTCGGCGTCTAAACCCTAACCGCCGCCAAATCCGGCCGCCTGCCCAAACCCTAGCCCGGAACCGATCGCCACCGCAGGCGCCGGAACCCTGACCGTCAGATCGGGAGCAAGGGAGGAGTTCGGGGGCTCACCGTCGGCCGGGTTGTTGTAGTTGACATAGGCGTACCCTAGCGACTTGCGGGAGTTGATGTCCCTGCAGACGCGGACGGAGACGACGCCGCCGACCTGGCTGAAAACGTCGAATAGCTGCGCGTCCTGCACGCTCTCGTGCAGGTCGCCCACATACAGCGAGGTCGCCGGGAACGCCGCCGCCGCCGCGGCCGAGGCGGCCGGGGAGCCGCCGGACTCGGACGCGGATCCAGCCGCCGCCGCCGCCGCCGCTCCCGCCCCCGCCACCACGGCCTGCCCCTGCGCCGCCATCTCCGATCGGGTGGTGGTGATTTTTGGGGGGATTTTTTTCTGAGTTTTTTGCGGATTTTTTTGGGGGATAGTTTTTGGTTTAGGGTTTGATAAGGGTTGGGGGCTCTCCCGGGGTCAGGGCAGGGCTCCCAACGGCGGCGTCGCGAGGAGAGAGAATAGAGCGCGGTGGCGGCGCGGCGAGGGAGAGGGGCTATTTGTACCCCCGAGGCAAAACCCTCGTCACCTGGGACCGTTTGATCGGGTACGGACAACGGTAGACGGTGCAGATCGGGACGCGTGGGCAAGCCTACGTGTCCGAGCGGCACGGGAGCTGAGGGGATGGGAGTGTCCGTGACGTGGCGGCTACGAGAACCTCCGGACTCCGGAGGCAGCAGGCACAATCGGAGAAGAAGGTGGTGTGGTGCACCTGAGACAGAGGGTGTGGAAACTAGGGTTCTTTCTTCCTTTCAGGATTTGGTATCTTTCAAGACGGAGCTTTGCTGAGAGTGAGCTTTTGGAGAGAGTGAACCCAAATATAGTAGTAGCAGCAGAAACAATGAAATTTCTAATCCGACTCGAGAAAGGCCTAAATATGAGGACTTCAACTCGCATAGCCCAAAATCAACATAATGTTGCCGCATTAGGATATATATATATATAATGACCAATAGGTAAGTGTGTCGATTGCTGCATCATATTTCCTCGGTCCCAAAAAAGAAGGCATCCAGTGATTCAAAATTTGTGTAAAAACAAGTCATTACATTCTTACTAATCTGTCCTAAAATTCATAACATGCCTTCTTTTTTGAGATGAACGGAGTACTCTGCTTGTTTATTGTTTCTAGTTATGAAATTCGACTTGTCAATATAGAAACAAAAGTAGAATGGATTGAATAACGAGCATGGTTATGTCGAAGGATTGTGCAAGTTCAATACAAATAGAGAAAGTTAAGATCTTGAGTTAAATAAGGAAAAAGACATCAATACAAATGCAAATATTGTTGAATCAACGTGCTTGGATTGGTTCCTAATGCAAAATAACCCCAGATCCAGGGGCGGATCCAGCCCTGTTTAATGCTGTCACAGGACAACAATGAAGTTTAAAAAAATCCACTACAAATTACTGTTTATGCATAAAGATTATATATGATTCAATAGAGTGACATCAATGCCTTTTTGTCCTGGATCCGCCCCTGCCCAGATCCTCTGCTGCAACACAAACCCTTCCTCAAGGCCTAGATTGAATAATGGTTGCCTAGTTGATTACTTTGTACAAATTGATAGTATAAACTTTTTTTGGAGGGGGACACAAGTTAACAAAGAGATAGTTGGGTATTTCTTGAGCCCTGCGTTTGAGATTATGTCAGAATGTATTATGGTCAAGCATGATACCATATTTTGAGCAGTGGCGGAACCAAAAATTTTGAGTAGGAGGGGCCGACCAAACATAATTGACACATCGTATATACTATATATAATAAAAGCATATTAAGTTGTCCTATATACATGTCACTATATTTCAGTGCTTATCAATGTTCAAAAAAGCGCTAGGCGCTACCTAGGCGGTGACCCACCGCCTAGAGCCTAGGCACGCCTAGGCGGGATTAGGCGTTTCAAGGCGTTTTTCTAGGCGTTGCCATATACATACATCCATTTTGCAATACACATCATATACCTCTAAAAGAAAAGAAAAACAGGGGATCAGTGGGCCTTGAATAAAAAAAAGGTCCATCAATAGCCCACCCGGCCAACTTAGCCCACTTCCCACCCCTCCCGGCCCATCAGGAGCCCACCTTATCCTCAGTCCGTGAACCCTATCCTCAGTCCGACGCCTCCAGCGGTCCAGCCTCCCTCGCTCGACGCCTCCTCGTCCGCCGCCGCCGCCGCCGCCGGTTCCCTTCCTCCTCCTCCGCCCATCCCCTGCCTCGGCCGCCGCCGGTTCTCTTCCTCCGCCGTCCATCCCCTGCCTCGGTCGCCGCCGGTCCCCTTCCTCCACCGCCGCCCGTCAGTACCTCGGCCGCCGCCGTAGCCGGTCCTCTTCCTCGGCCGCCGCCGGTCCCCTGCCCCCTCCTCCTCCACCGCCGGTCCCCTCATCCGCCGCCGTCCCTGCCTCCGCCGCCGCCCGTCCTGGCCTCCGCCGCCACCACTGCCGCCTAGGGGTCCGCCTACCCCCCTAGGCGCAGCGGTACCCCGCCGCCCAGCGCATAAGCGCGCTTAGGCGGCCGCTTAATTCCGCCTTTTTGAACACCGGTGCTTATACATGTTGCTACAAACATCATAATTTTGAGATGGAAAAACACCCAGTGGAACTGAAATTTTTATTTATAGGCTTATTTTATATAGGGGAAATGTTTCACATATGACCCATTGCTTTTGCACTCTATAGCCCTATTTAGATGGGCTAAAGTTGAATGCTAAACTTTATTAGCACCCATTAGCTGTTTTTCTCTAGCCCTATCTATTAGCACTCATGTTTGGACATGCTAATGCTAAAATTTAGCACTTGTATTAGGACATGGATCCAAGCACTCCCTATATGACTTCTTAGCGTACAAGCATACTTAGGTGCACTAGAATTACTATGCCTAATGGCCTATGTATGCATGAAGCGTATGTGCACTGCCGGCTTGTCCCAAGGGATTAAAGTGCTCGGCGTGCTGCGCGGTGTTGAGCTGCTGGCGTGCTACGTTCCCTGCTGCAGGTAGGTAGGCAGGCAGCTGACACTACTACACAAACTACCTTCGGTTTGGAACATTTAGTCCCGACCATATTTGGACCCGGGGACTAATGGGTGCATTAGTCCTGGATCCAACGGCCGGGGGGGGGGAGGGGAGCATTTAGTCCTGATTTGTCGGATGTTTGTACCTGGCAGTCCACATAGGGTAGCCTACATGGTTGATTTATCGAGGAGCGGATCATGAATCTGAAGTTGATGGTCACACAAGATGCAAGAAATTAGACAGGTTCGGGCCATCGAGGCGACGTAATACCCTACGTCCTGTATAGGGTGCTGTGTACTAAATTGGATGGTCGAGGTATACGGGTTGGTTATATGTTTTGGAAAGGGTCCCAGGCCGCCTTATATAGTCTGGCTGCCTTGGGTTACAAGTCGGTTGGGGATCATATCTTACCAAGATTACAAGGATTTGATTCCATAACGATTATAGAGATATTTCCCTAGATATCCGGCTAGTTTATCCTGATCGGCGATCTTCCTGCGGATCACGCCGTCCTGTTTCATGCTTCGTGCGCCAAACCTTCAGGCTGGGCCATCTGACTGGCGGGGCCAGCCTGAAAGCATTTGGACCGGCCTCCTCCTATTGGATGGGCCGGTCCATAATCTGGTAAGCCCCGTCCTGGGCCGCCCCTTGCTGGTGGGACCAATCCAGGTTCTCAGGGTACTCGGGGGGTCTATCCCCGACTAGCCCTGAGTAGTACATGGCAGAGCGACAACCCGGCTGGGTCATGCTGCCATCATTTGGAAGTCGGCCTCGTCGCTGTTGGAAGCGAGGTCATGTGATAGTGGAGAAGTCCCAAAAACCGTCTGCAATGGATGCGCCACGGATGCATCCGTTGGATGTGGCCCCCGGGCCTTGAAGCGATTCTGAAGGAATCAGTCCAAGGTTTAGTAGCCTTGTATTGATCATCTTGTAGAATCTCACGGACTCACCGTGAGGTGGGTCCATGGGACCAGCCCCCCGAGCCTTAAGGCAATTTGGAAGAAGTCGACTCAAGAGTTAGTTGTCTTTTCATCGCTGCTCCACTGAACATTCCACGGAGGCGTCGCAAGATGTGTCCATGGGCCGTAGCCCTCGAGCCTTAAAGCGATTCATAGGAATTGATTCAAGACTTTGTCCAGAAGCGTGTGACAAAATCATCCGGCGTTAATTTCTCTGCTCAGCCCCCGAGCGTGAGGGTCGGCCGAGTAGCAATCCTGGCGCCCAGCCACCGAGCGTGAGGGCCGAGTCGAGCCGTTCAAGGCACGCCAACTGTCAGAGTAATGCATCTCGATGAGAAATCCCTCCTCATCCCTTAAGTCTTTTAATTTCCTCCAAAATTCGTCCGCTCGCACCTAGGTTACCCGACTCGATAGCCGTAGTTCTTAGCACAGGGAGCTAGGCCGCGTGCACGCTTTTGAGACGTAGAAGTACAAGACATGGTGCCCATTTGCTTGGTTTCGAGGATTATGGAGTACTCCGCAAGAGCATGGGAACGGAAGTGTAAAGATCTCAGGAGTAAGGGTATCGTGATTTCGTGGGGGAACGGAAGTGTAAAGATCCTTAGCTAGCTCAACCCCAAGACAAAGGAAGAAAGGATGTCTGGGGTAGCACGGTGGTCTAACAAATCGAGCTTAAGGGAGGATAAACTAGGCTGTGAGGCACGAGCTTCGGGCACTGGTTTACCCCTGGTCTGCCAAGGGTCTCCAACCAACAGCTCTACGCCGAACCCGGACAGGGAGGAGTACAAAGGACGGACAGGGCTATCACCACCTGCCGCCTACCTCTCAATACTGTAGGGCACGAGGCAAACGAGGGTAACCTATGTCCTAGACACCGTGTCTAAGAGATCGATTACTACTCTAGCTTCGGCCAAAACTAGAGCACCCGCTACAAGAACAGACAACGAACCCACACGTACTTCGCAACAAAGAATAACTGAACCCAAATGCTTACCACCGAAGACAACTCCACAAACTTACTTCAAAGAGGTTCGTCTCCGAAGAGATACAAGCTAGGAGAGGGGCAAGCTCAAGCTCTTCCCTAGACTTCGCCTCACAAGCTCCTTATACTACGCTACAAAGTAGCTCTAGCCTAAAGGTGGAGTCCTTCTTCTCTTCTTGGTCTTGTGTTGTGTGTTGAAGAAGGCCTCCCACCCCCCCTATTTATACTAGGGGAGGAAGGTTCCCGGCACTTCTAGGATGGAAACATCTCCTTGGCGCGAAGGGGAGAGCGTGGGAAGGGAGCCCACCAAGATTTGGAGCGCTTTGCCCTTGTCCAGGTTCGGCCGACCCCTGGGCAGGCCTTCCCCAGGTCAATCTTCCCTGGTTGACTGCATCGAGGGCCCACAACATATTCCTGGGAAGATTCGTGCGTAATAGGGGTGAGGTTTCTGTCATGTGGCCCCTCTTGGATCTTCTATGCTTAGCTGAGTGTGTTCTTTGTGTGTTCTGAGCACAATTTGCCCTCTTAACTACTTGTACCTGCGAAGTCTTGACATTTCACCAAAACTAGTGTAACAAGTTAGAATAAAGTCATATTCATAGTTTGGTGCTGGCCAAATCATGATAAATGAGGGAATTAGTTGATAGAAATCTCTACTCCTAAAAAGAACCAAATTGTCCATTTCCCGTGGTCGTCGTAGGTCCTTTCATCCCTGCGGTTTTCGTCCGCCCCCGCGCGCCCCTTCCCTTCGTCAATTTCTCGATTCTCGAACGATACCCCGTCCCCAAACCACGCCGTCGCCACTTGCACGATCCTCCATCCCGAAATCGCGTCACCTTCTACTCTGCGCTGTCCCTTCCCGCCCTCACCTACGCCCATCATAACCCTCGTTGCCAGTCTGCCACCGCCTCCCCCTTTCTTCCTTCTTTCCCATCCCATCCGTAGCTCCCTAGGCCAATGGCGTTGGGGTCGCGCAAGGGCTGCGGGAAGGGTGCAAGGGAGACGTGGGCAATCTCTTGCAGATGCGGCCTCCGCGGTGGGGGCGTCCTCCTCGTGCGATGCCATCTTCCTTCAAAGCTGCGTGGTGGTTTCCCGCACGACTACTCCATATTGGCTGCCTCCTATCTCTAACTCCGGCGGCGGGGCGGCCCAACGGCCGGTGCTGATCCCATTCACAACAAACAGGTAAATATTGATTTGTTTGCTCCATGCCTGCAGAGGGGATCTCCACCAGGCCGCGATGCTATGGCAGCCGGCAACCCATCAATGGCTGCGATCGCATCCCCAAGGTCTCCTTCCTTTCCTTGCCCAAGATTCATTGTTCCCTTTTTTCTATGTGGCCATCAATCCAGCGAGGCCAAGATAGCTCCTCAGGGCCACCCGTACTCTTAGATCCAGGTTGAGTCTATTGATCAGTCTAATTATGTGTTGCTTTAATAATCTAGCATTGTTACTATGTTTCCATCAGACAAGTATGTGAATTGCAAAGAAAAACGATTTCATAGATCTAAAGAACATGCATGGTGCCTGTTGGCGTTTGTTAAGTCATGATTATTTTGTAACGCCAACATGATAAAATGAAATAAATTAGTAATAATCAGTAGGATTTTATTTCAAATAACGTAGTTCCACTTGTACATGGAGATTATTTGATTGCAGGAGATATGGGCCAAAAGATGAAGTAAAACAGGGCCAAGCCCAGGTCGCCCGACCCCATCAGGTCGGCCGACCTGGCCTAATGTCCATCCAAGCCCAACTTTAGCCATGCAGAAGAAGCACAAGTAGTGTCATCCAGATCGTTGAATCAATGACGGTTATATCCAAGGGATGACAAGAAGGATAAGGAGGATTACAAGGATTGATGGGCCCACATGAGAATCAACAGTTATTCCGAGGGTCCATACCCATCTTCCACGAGTACCACGGTCCACATTCCAGCGACTCAGAAGAAGATCAAGGCAAAACGTGCCTGGACCAGGTCGGCCGACCTGGCCAGGTCGGCCGACCCAGTCTTGCAGCCGTTGCGGTCCTCCCTTCTCTGGTGTATCCACACCGTCTTCAGCAGCAAAGCTACACCATGGATGAGTTCAGTCGGTTCATCTGATGGTCGGGCGACGTCGCCGGATCGGCCGACTCGGGGGTGGGCCCACTCGCCCTCAACCGCCTTGTACCGGCCCTGAACCGTCCCCAAGTACTATAAATAGGTGCCAATGCCTCCTGTACAATACACACCAGAAGGAAGAGCTCCAATTGCTACAAGTCATAGTCTTAGTTAGTAGAGAAGTAGTTCTAGGAGTTGAGCTTCTACGGGTTTCCGAAGGAGTCTTGGTAAGCCTAGAGCTCAGTTATCTTGTATCCTTTGCTTATTTGTAAGACTTAGAGCCTTAATGGAATTACTTTCTTGCCTTTGTTGCTTGACTTAGTCTTGTGTGTTCATCATATGAGCTGTATATCTTACACCTTAGTTTGGATGGTGCATGTTATGGCAATGGCCCAATGAATCTCTATGATTGTTCTTTACCTTTCCGTATAATTGGTAAAGATGTATTTCATATTACAAACATGGTGTTTGGGTTATGGAATACCATTGGGGATACCCTACTCCACGTATTCAGAGGTAGGCGGCAGGTGGTGACAGCCCTGTCCGTCCTTTGTAATCCTCGCCGTTCGGGTTTGGGCGTTTGCAGGCCTTAGTGATAAACATCGTGACAGTACCCTTGGATGAGGGGATCCCACGACTCCTCGATTTGTCCTCTAACATATATCACTTACTAAGCTTGTATAGGATACACTTGTAATGAATGTAACCCATTTGTAAGAAGTGCATAGAATCCCTAGTTCTCTCGTAGGACCTTCATACTAAATAGACTTACATAATGAGCAGTGAAATCTTCTGTGTGTCAACATACTCAATCTTTCATATTATATTATCCCTTGACCTAGTCCTGGTATATTAATTATGATATAGTTGATACATTGGAAAATATATTACTTTGCCATACGCTTTCCCTGAGGAAATAAATACGATACTCTGGAATACTCCCGGGTGAAATGCTACAATGTACTTCTGTGCGCTTGCAGAACTTGTATAACACTAAGATCTATATCAAGGCATCTCTAGTACCATCACTCCAGTAGTGGTGATGCTAAGAAATGCCAACAGTGCTTACTAAACATATATTTTTTTATTTGCAGAAGAAGTGGTACCTACTAATATATGTACGAGCAATTTTTGGTACTTGTTCCATGCAGTGCATCCTGCTATATGGATTTCCAATTGTCCTAACTCAGTATCAACATTTGGGGATTCATTTTCTGGTAGCATTGCATTAAATAACTTTGTTCATGTAATATTGCTCATGATGCCATGCAGTTTGGCTGGTAATTGAAAGTTTAGTGTAGTAAATATAGATCACTGGCTCACCACCGCGCCCCTCCGAGGGCTCACCATTGCATACAAATTTCCTTACTGTTCAAATGCTTCAATTTTGCTACAATTCTTTTTATGAAGATTATATCTATCATATCAATGAGCTCAAAGTTCTTAATTGGACCAATAGAAAAAAGATGTGAAAATTGGTTTTCATGAGGAGAATATACTTCATTCTTGTCTGACGATAATTTAATTTATTTGACCTGGGGCTATAGATGAATAGCTATTACTCTAAGTAGTCAACAAATTATATCTAAACCATCAACAGAATGCAACTGTAATATTTCTCTATTTGCAGCATATTTCTATAGTTTCTTGGTCTACCTGGTTCTTCTGCACGGTGAGAATTTGATGTGCTAATGGAGTCCAAGAGTAGCAAGCGGTTCCCCGGAGATTGCGATCTCCCTTTTCTTCTTTCTCGATAGGGTTGTTACATAAACTAATTTGTCAAATGCGAGGCATGCAGGCTTCTTGGGCTGGCCGGATGGACCAAGATCTATAGGAGTCCTTATGGGCTATAGGCCCATGAGGAGACTGGGCCGCCAACTCTGACAGATACAAGGAAGAGACGTACAAGTTAAGGAAAGTAGTCGGCTACAAGGAAAAAACCCGGACTAATCATGTTAGGACTCTATGTTTAGTATCCAACTAGGAATCTGTATTGTTCGACTTGTAGACCCTGTCTCCTGAGTATATAAGGTGAGGCAGGGACCCCTTGTAAAATCATAACCATCAATATGAAGCGATCCACCTCATACAGGACCCTACGCTCTCCATCGAGGCGGCCCGAACCTGTCTGAATCATCTCGTATTCACCATCGTGCTTCTGGTTCAGGTGAGGCCCTTGCGAACAACTCGACTACCTTGGGACCCCCCATGTTAGGCTAGTCGGTATAAAAAACCGACAGCTGGCGCGCCAGGTAGGGGCTCTCATCGAGAATCGTCAAGCAAGCTCGATGGCACCAGTCATCATCTCCTGCAACGGCGATATGGCGTTCAAAAAGGGCGCCACCTTTGTCTTCGGCTCCTAGGTCTGCACGGCGAACGGCGTGGGCAACTTCGATTGTGCCCTCAAGCCACCGACTTCAGAGCAACTCGCCGACAAGCTCGACGAGATCGCGCTCCCGAGCTCGACTTCAACTCGGACTCGGGCAACTCCAAGTCTCAGTTCGAATTCAACTCGGACTGAGAATTTTTCAAAGCGGACTAGGCAGTTCAAGCCAGTTTCAAAACCATCAATCCTGTCGAAATCCAATCAATCCAAAACCCAGAAGAAATGGGCTTAGCCACTGCTAGGCGCGAGGCCAATACCCCGAGCCAAATTCCTTTTGGCCTCGCGGGAACCGCCCCCGTCTACCAGGCGGCTTCATCAAAGCAACTCTAATCCCTGGTCGAATTTGACGAACTCCCCCTGGGTAGGACTCGAACTCCCCTTGGACAGGAAACAAGTCGGACTCGTAATCACGCAACTCCAGAAGGTAGACTCGTCCACTGGCCGGGACGCAAGCCAAAGCTCGGAGCAACACCACAAGAGGACTTGGACATGTCTCACATCATTGCGTGCATCGATCTATTGCCTTTTTAGCACGGAGAGACGCTGGACTCCTCGAACGAACGTGGCTCCACTCTCCCTGCATCTTCAAGCACGGGAAGCTTCTCACCAGGGCATCAAGCCTAGTGATCATTGGCAACGAAGAACCAGTCTCCAATGATGAGCCATTTGTGGCAAATGAGACCGCAGACGATCGGGACAGGCATAGGCAACGTAATGCTGCTCGCGCAGATCGATGCCGCCGAGCCACCGGCAGATTAGCTCCACAAAACCTTGAAGAGCGTTTCGTGCAAGTCGTCAGACAGGACGTCTACAACAACGCTGCAGCCAACATCCTGGCTGTCGCACAAGGACTGAAAGCTCTGGACCAGTCTCTAGAAGTTCAACGGATGACGACGATGCTCGAAGCAGAGCACTCCAGCATGACGCAATGCACCCTGCCCGATTAATCACCAAGTCTAAAACTACAAGTCGCAGTCGTCAGCCTGAGGGGAGCAAGCGCGGCAACCCATCCCATCATCCAAGCAGAGAACAACGAGAAGCAGAGAACATGGACGGCATAGTAGTTGGCACTAGACCCAGCGACCACGCTCCCGCTCAAAGCAACAACGTACCCAACTATGGGCATGGCGCGAGCCACCATAGCAGGGGTGGAGGAGGCCGCCGCGACTACCATGATGATGATAGGGATCTGCGACACCAACTGCAAAACAGAGATGCACGCAATGTCATCTCCGCATGGGATCACGATCACGAAGAAGAAGAGCGCAAACGGCGTCAGGTGACCAGATCTACAGGCCTCCAGGCCAAGGCCATCACAACCTTGGCAAGTACGAAGGGTTCCCGATTTTTTCAAACCGCATCCGAGCTACTACCTGGCCTGAGAAGTTCAAGCCGTCCGGCATTGAATGATATGACAGGAAACGCGGCCCCGAGCAGTGGCTCCACATCTACTACTCTTCAATCAAGGCGGCTAAGGGCAATAGCGACAATATGTGCACGTATTTCCCTGTGGTCCTCGAGCAAGCTCCTCTGACTTGGCTAGAAGGACTAAGGCCCGGCTCCATCGACTCCTGGGATGAACTCTGCAAGGCTTTCATCAACAACTTCCAGGGCTCATGGCAGAAGCTGGGTACTCACTTTGACCTTGCCTAGTGCAAGCAAGGCCAAAACGAGTATCTCAGAAGCTACATCCGTCGTTTCAGGGAAAAGCGTGCAACATGCGTAGAGCTCACTGATCAGGACATCATCAACTGCTTCCACAGTGGTCTCGCTGACCCCACGCTACGCCTAGATTTCGGAAGAAACAGGCCCAATACAGTGGAAGCCATGCGTGACCGTGTCAGCCGGTGGGCTGACGCTGAAGACATGCAACGGGAAAGGTTCAACCGAAACAAGTCGGGAGGAGATCGCAACAACGACAATGACCACAACAAGGACAAGCAGGCTGAAACCAGCGGCAAGTGTAACGTCCCGACCCCCGGGTCCAGGCCCGCTTACACCTGGTAGCTCTCTAGGAACTCAAGAATTCCCTCACAGACCAACACGAGTCTTTTCTGCGCACTTTGTCCTCACTCGTGCGCACCTGGGAAGAACTTCCCGGTTGGTCACCCATCCCAAAATTGCTCCAGGCCAAGCACGCTTGACCTCAGAGTTCTTTCGAGATGAGCTTCTGGAACAGAAGTTGCAACTTGTTGGTATGAATATTCTATCAATCCTATTAAGCCTTGGGCCAGGATGTCACATCCTCCCCCTCTTAGAAGACCAACATCCTTGTCGGTCAACCTCATGCCAGGAACATCCTCTCTTGGCTACGGTGTGCCCTGTGCCAGCACATGTACCATGCTGTGTGACCACTCTGGGCCCACACCAGCCATGCACACCATGCCTGCGCAACTGCGACCCCACGCGCTCGTGAAACCGCGAGAGTTGGCTCTGATACCAATTGTAACGTCCCGACCCTCCGGGTCCAGGCCCGCTTACGCCTGGTAGCTTTCTAGGAACTCAAGAATTCCCTCACAGACCAACACGAGTCTTTTCTGCGCACTTTGTCCTCACTCGTGCGCATTTGGGAAGAACTTCCCGGTCGGTTACCCATCCCAAAATTGCTCCAGGCCAAGCGCGCTTAACCTCAGAGTGCTTTCGAGATGAGCTTCCGGAACAGAAGTTGCAACTTGTTGGTATGAGTATTCTATCAATCCTATTAAGCCTTGGGCCAGGATGTCACACCAAGCACGACTTCGATGACAAGAAGTGCAAGCTTGAAAACTCAGTCAACGTTACCGAGCGAGGACCCTCCCACGAGAAGTTCGAGAAGCTCGTTGACAGGCAATGTCCCTTCCACCCAAAGGACAAACACTCCAGCAGGGAATGCCTTGGGCTCAAGAAGGCTTTCGGCTCTGAAGGCGCTTCCAAACCCGACAGGACTGACAACAACGGAGGAGACAAGAGTGGCAAAGACACTGGCTATCAACAAGCCGACAAGGTGGTCCATGTCATCTTTGGAGGAATAGCTCAGACGGACTCGAAGCGCAAGCAAAAGCTGATCAACCGCGAGATCGGGTGCATCGAGCCAGCTATCCCCACCTTCCTGAAGTGGTCAGAGGCCCCGATTAGCTTTTCCCACGATGACCAGTGGACCAACATCAAGAACCCAAGAAGGTACCCTCTTGTACTAGACCAGTGGTGGCAAGCGCTCGGCTCACAAGGACGCTAATCGATGGCGGAAGCGGACTCAATATCCTGTTCGCCAAGACACTGAAGAAGATGTGCTTGGATATCTCCAACTTGCTCAAGCCCACCGACTCACCCTTCTACGGCATCGTCCCAGGCAACGCTGCCGTACCCCTTGGCCAGGTATCACTTCCAGTTACATTTGGTACCGAGGCTAACTACAGGAACGAGTACATCACATTCGAGGTCGCTGACATCGAACTTCGTATCACGCCATCCTAGGGAGACCTGCTCTAGCGAAATTCATGGTGACACTGCACTACATCTACCTCGTCCTGAAGATGCCAGGCCCTAAAGGGATTTTATCCCTTTAGAGCGATCTGAAGACCTCCTACGATTGTGACACTAAGGTAGTGACGATTGCTGAAGGTCCGTAGCAACCAAGCCAGACAGCAATTGTAGAAGCAATGGCGAAACAACTCGGCGAGACAGAGTTGGAAATACCAACAAAAAAAGCCAGCCACGTCAACAATGAAGCCCTCTCAGGAAGTTCCAATCAAGGCGATCGACCTAGGGACGGGCGACCCCTCCAAGATGGCGCTTATCAGCATTGGCCTATCCGTCAAATAGGAAAGCGCGCTCACCAGCTTCTTACGGGACAACCGCGACATCTTTGCATGGAAGCCATCTGACCTCCTGAGAGTCCCAAGGGAGCTAGCTGGGCACAAATTAAATGTCGATCCAATAGCCAAACCAAAGAAGAAACGTCTATGACGCTTCGTCCAGGACGAGAAGGAAGCCATCCGCGCGAAGCTGGCGAAATTATTAGCGGCTGGGTTCATCAAGGAGGTGTTCCACCCTGACTGGCTTGCTAACCCTATCCTGGTGCGAAAGAAGAACAACAATGAGTGGAGGATGTGCGTCAACTACACCGACTTGAACAAGCACTGCCCAAAGGATCCTTTCGGACTACCCTGCATTGTTCAAGTGGTGGACTCAACGGCCGGCTGCTCATAACTCTGCTTCCTCGACTGCTACTCAGGCTATCACCAGATTATTCTACATGAAGAAGACACAAGACGGCGTTCATCACTCCGTTTGGCGCCTACTGCTATACAACGATGTCCTTTGGGCTCAAGAACGCAGGGGCAACATATCAGCGTGCAATTCAGAGTTGTTTAAAGGCTCAGATCGGTCGCAATGTTGAAGCCTACGTTGATGACGTTGTGGTCAAAATAAAGAACCTGTACAGCCTCATCGCCAACTTGTCCGAAACCTTCACACATCTTAGAGAGTTCCAATGGAAGCTCAATCCAACCAAGTGCGTGTTTGGCATGCCCGCAGGAAAACTACTGAGCTTTATAGTTAGCTACCGTGGAATTGAGGCCAATCCCGAGAAGATCACTGCGATCATATCCATGAAGCTTCCCAAATCCCTCAAGGACGTCCAGAAACTGACAGGGTGTATGGTGGCCCTCAACAGATTCATCTCAAGACTTGAAGATAGAGGATTGCCTTTCTTCAAACTCCTCAAGAAGCAGGACAAGTTCATATGGACTGTGGAAGCTGATGCGGCATTTGAAGATCTCAAGAAATTCCTCCAGACACCACCAGTACTTATTGCACCAGCTGATCAGGAACCACTGCTCCTCTACATTGCAGCCACAACCCATGTGGTGAGCACTGCAATTGTAGTTGAGCGGGAGGAACCTAGCCATGTATTCAAATTACAGCGGCTCGTTTACTTCATCAGCGAGGTGCTCACAGAATCAAAAGTATGCTACCCCAAGGCTGAGAAGCTATTCTATGCTGTCTTGATCACATCTCGCAAGCTGCGCCACTACTTCGACACTCACCGAGTTGTTGTAGTCACATCTTTCCCAATTGGTGACATCCTCCACAATCAAGACACAATAGGGCGAATCTCCAAATGGGCGGTCGAGTTGGGTTCTCATACCATCGATTTCGTCCCACACGCTGCGATCAAATCTCAAGCTCTGGTAGATTTTGTCGCAGAGTGGACAGAGATACAACAAGAAACACATGAAGAACCTCCAGAACACTGGATCATATACTTCGATGGGTCGATGAAGCTTGAAGGAGCTGGCACGAGCATCCTCTTCATATCTCCAAAGGGAGACCAACTCAAGTACGTGCTCCAGATCCTCTGTAAAGCCACCAACAATGAGGCCGAATACGAGGCTCTACTGCACGGGCTACGCCTGGCTGCCTTCCTCGGAATCAAGCACATGGTGGTCTACGGCAACTCCTCGGTGGTCATCACCAGGTCAACAAAGATTGGGACTGCACCATGGAGAACATGGACGCTTACTACATGGAAGTTCTAAAACTCGAGCACTTCCATGGACTCGAGTTTCATCACGTCCTAAGGGACAACAACATGACGGTTGATGCACTTTCCAAGCTTTGTTCACACCGAGCCCAAGTACCAAGTGGCGTTTTTATCCAAGAGCTATTACAACCATCCATCAGGGAGCAGGAAGTACAGCCGGCTTCAATACCCCCCCATCAACAAGTCATGGCGATTACACCCGAGTGTACAAAGCCCTTCATCGAGCACATTCTACGTTAGAAAGAACCTGAGGACAAGGCGGAAGCAGAGCAAGTCATCAGGTGAAGCAAGAACTACGTTGTAGTCGGCTCCACCCTGTTCCAACGCAGTGCATCCTCTGGTGTCTTGATGAAGTGTGTCCCCTTAGAAGTCGGACAGGAGATCCTTGAAGAAATCCACGCATGAATCTGCTGCAATCATGCCACGTACCGCACGATCGTCAGCAAGGCCTTCCGCTCTATGTACTATTGGTCCTCCGCAGTGGCGGACGCAGAAGAAATCGTGAGGATTTGTCAGGGCTGCCAATTCTTCGCCAAACAAGCTCATGTCCACACAACGTCCTTAACACCATACCACCTTTTTGGCCTTTCACATGTTGGGGGCTAGACATGGTTGGACCGCTCAAGAAAGCGCCAGGAGAATTCAAGTATCTCTTCGTGGCAATCGACAAGTTCACCAAGTGGATTGAAGTCAAGCCGCTGGTTAAAGCAACAACACCCAAGGCGACAGAGTTCATCCAAGACATAGCTCATCGCTTCGGTGTCTCAAATCGCATTATCACTGACCTCAATTCCCCATTCACGGGGGACGAGTTGTTTGATTTTTGCGATGGTCTGGGAATCGAAGTCCACTACGCATCCATGGCGCACCCTCGAGCCAATGGTCAAGTCGAGTGAGCTAACAGGCTAATTCTACAAGGCCTGAAGCCTCGTTTGTATGAGCCACTCAAGAAATACGGCGGCAAGTGGATGCAAGATCTTCCAGCAGTAGTCTGGGGACTAATAACTCAGCCAAGTCGAGCGATAGGGTAATCGCCCTTCTTCTTGGTCTACGGCTCCGAAGCAGTACTTCCAGTGGATATCGAGTTCAAAGCTCCAAGGATAGAAAACTACTCGAAGGAAGCAGCAGAGCAGAAGACACCGACATGGTGGAGGAGGCAAGGCTCACAGCGTTGATCAGAACAACCAAGTACCTAGAAGACCTAAGGAGGTATCAAGATCAGAATGTCCAATCAAGGTCGTTCAACATCAGTGATATGGTCCTTCGAAGAATTCAAAGTTCCATGGATCAGCACAAGTTATCTTCCCCTTGGGAAGGCCCCTTCATAGTATCAAGGGTTATCGGCCCAGATACTTACCAGCCACAATGGGAAGACGGAACAGAGGTGTCCAATGCTTGGAATATCGAGCACTTGCGGTGTTTTTATCCTTAAAAGTTTTAGGAGTCTTTAAGTGTCAATAAAGGTCAGTCCTTTTAATGAACTGATGTCGGCTTTATGCCCCAAGTTAATAAAGTGTCTATATTCCATTGTCATCAAGCTTAGAATTCAGATTCCCGTTCTACTCTACACTCGATTTCTGAGTTACACATATAACATGTTTTTGGATCATGCCGAGTTGTTTAAAAGCAACTTAAACAAGCTACATTCATAAACTAAAGCCATCAACTCTCTGTTTCTACACAGAGAGATCGGACACCAGAAATACAGATTACAAGTACTATTGTCACAAAGACATAAGTATTTACATCTAATACAAGTTCATTACAGAGGTTTCTTTTACAATACAAAGAACCTAGAACTTAAGGTGAGAAACAATCTTCTCCGTCGTATCCTTCTCTTCCTCCAAATACGCCTTAAACATCTTACGAGTACAAGACGGGTTTACCTTACCCTCTGTCACGCTTAATCGCTGGGCAGGCCACCAAGAACGGGCAATGCCGAGTACTTTCCTAATGCAAGATTGGGCTATCCTTTGGTAGTATGCACGAACCTGCCCAGGAGCCTCGTGGAGACGGTCGGTAAGTGGCGGAGAAGGTCCACTAGCAGGTACTTGAGCCACCAAGTCCACCAGCGGCAAGGCAGCTTCCTTCAGGACTCCGAGTTTTGCTCTTAGGCGACCAAGCTCCTCCTCCTAGGTTCGGATCTTGGTCATGGCTTGAACAAGCTAAACATCGGCGTCTTTGACTTTCCTTTGTTCTTTAGCAAGTTCCGCCATGCAATCCTGCTCCCGTTGGCAGGCTTGATTTGCTCTTTCTTGCTCCCGATAGAAGAGGTTCTTCATATCTGTGGCCTTGGCTTCGAGAGCCTCAATCTTTTCCTCATTATCTGTATATGCAATCATATTATTATATTTTGTGATATATGCTAACACAACATCAAGAAGTTGGCGGCTTACCTGCAAGCTTCTGCTTGAGGACTCGGTTCTTCTCTACGACATCGTCACGCTGGTTCTGGTACAAATTCATCTTCTGGTACGCCACGTCAAGATCCAAGTGCAACCTGGCGCGTTCTTCTTCCCATGAAGACCGACCCTGCGCCAAGTCTTTCTCCTCTTTCTCTGCTCTTGTGAAGCATGCATTTGCTCGACGCAGCATTTCTGTCTTCTGGTGCGAGCTGCGGAGTATGCTCTGTTTTTCAAAGAAAACAGCACGGAGCATCAATTAAGTATCAACAGATGGAGATAAGTATTATCACAGAATTGATTTTATTTTTCACTAACCTCTATGAGCTTGGTAAGTTGTCCTTCAAGCGCAGCGGCTTTCTCCAGATCATCCTGATCGACTTGCGAGTTGAACAGGAAAGCGTTCTCATCTTTGGATCTCGCGCCAGGCGTCGCAGTGTAGATCATGAAAGGTTCTGGCGTGGGCTCGCGGGGCTGCTGCTCCAGGATAATCTCTTCAATTGTGGTGGCTTTGACAAGACCTGCAGTCGCTTCAAGCTCTTCGGCTCAGAGACTAGCCATCCGGGTACTTTCTGCAGCTTTCGGCCATACGCCTTGCGCAGAAGTACTCGGAGCGGCCTTCTCCGGCTTCTTTGGTGATGATGTGGCTTGGGGCCTTGATTCCTGAGGTTGAGGCGCACTCTGGGGGCTCTGCTCCTTCTCTACCTCTATCTCCTTTGATCGCGTGTCCTCAGGAGGGTTGTGCTCTGGGATCACGGGTGCTTTGGTAGGTTGAGGAGAAGGTGGCCGACTACAAAGACAAAGTGCAAATTCAAGGAAATTGCCACAACAGGGGAAGAATTCAGTGACATACAAGTTGGATTGCTTACTTGGCGAATTCCATCTCAAATTCGGGTTCTACAAAACCAAAAGAAATCCCCCAGATGAATGATCTTCATGCATAGGGGTCTGTTCTTTTGGTTCCAGGGTTCTTTCTTGTGTCTGCTACACAACAAGAGCTTGGACTAATCAAGATACAAGATTCAGGCAGTGCCAAAGTTACCATATTGAGATCAAGCATACCTTTTGGGGAGATGTATTAAGTGGGATACCCATAGGTATCTCTATTTCCTTTTTAGCATCATCATTGAGCTCATGAGCTTCTGGCAAGGAGGAATCGACGGGTTTCTGTGATTGGGACTTGGTTCTTTTCCTCACTATTCGCCTCTTCTTTCTGACTTGGGGGCCCTGGGCTTCCTCTGTGCTCGGCCTTTTCAGGCCTGATCCACCCTGACCGGCGTCGCCGGACCGATGCGGCAGAATATCATCATCCATCGACCAATCCCTCGTATTCACTCTCAACCTCCGAGCTGGCAGGTTTCTTTCCCCTGTCAGAGCCTCCTGTGGGTTCTTTGAGAGGAGAGGAGGGAGGTGACTGAGGCGATCCAGTTTTAGTCTCCACAACTGGTGGTGGAGCTGAGGCGTACCTTGTCCGCAGTTCCTGCAAAACGTGGTTACAAAGCTATTAGCAATGGTGTCAAGACAGAAGTTGTATTCAAGTCAATTGAATTAAACTGAAGAAGGGTACTTACCGCTAGTGGCGGGCGCTCTGTCGATACTCAGGAACTCGGATCGGCAGATCGTTTGCGTCCATAAATAGAGCACTTATGTGCAGTGCTACCTCATAACAGATAACTCCTCGACAGTCGTCCGAGTTGGATCGGTGGGCCCGATGTACTCGTAGCCAGCGTGAGCCCACTTCTGGCAGGGTTGCACGCGGCGGCGGATAAACGAGCTGGCAATGCCTACACTAGTCAGGCTTCTTTTCTTCAACTCGGTAATGAGTTTTAACAACTCGGCTATGCCATTCATCTCGTTTTTGCCTAAAGCTTCATTCTAGTTGGCTTGAGGGTGGGGCAGGTGGCCCAATTGTTTCTTTAGTTTGGGGGGCTGGTTCTCCACATAGAACCATTTGTCATTCCAGTCTTTGATGGAGTCATTAAGCTTGAAATCAAAATACTCTTTATTCATCCCTTGGCGTAATTGAATCCCCGCTCCACCAATCACTTTGCCTTGGTTTGGCTTTACCCGGTATAGAAAGCGAAAGAGATTGAAATGGGGGTCTATTCCCAGGAAGGTTTCACAGAGGTGGATGAAGATTGAGACTTGAAGAATCGAGTTCGGGTTAAGATGCACTAGCTCTAACCTATAGAAGGAAAGTAGGCTGCAGAGAAAATAATAGACGGGTGTGGCAAATCCACGCTCATAGAAGGAGGCGAATACTACAACTTCATCGATTTCATCGAAAGGCCAAGGCTCACCAGCATCGGTTCGCCAGAAAGAGATGGATTTGTCCAGCAGGTAGCCTTAACCGACTAATTGTTGCACCATTTCTCCAGTTGCCTTGGACGGCTTCCAGACTAGTGCGGCGGCGGGTGCAGTCTTGAAAACAAGCATCCCAGTGATGGGGATCTTGGGTTCCTTCTTGCTCGAAGCGGCTTTCTTCACCATCTTGCTGATTGGGGGTCTTCTCGTGCAAGCGCAGATCACCAAGTGTGGCTAGAGCGGATTGGAGGGCGTGCGCGGGTGTGGAGTTTGGATTTTGGAGAATGGCGGAATGGAGCAGATGCGAATACGAAGCGGTTTCTCTTGTTTTTATTAACAAAGGGTTAACCCTAAACGTATTTTGCAAAATGCGTTTTCACCAGTAAGCAAGTTGTTATGCGAATCCAAAGAGTGAGTTAGTTTCTGTGCGGAAGCGCTGCCACGCTCGGGGGCTTACGCTAATTGGAATAATTTTTCCGAATCAAAGAATATTTATTTTCCTAAACGTCTTTAAGCTTATTGTCATCAGCTTTAAGCTTATTGTCATCAACTTTAAGCTTGGGGACTGAGGGGGTAAATAGTATATTTCTTTTAAAAAGTTTTTTATTAAATACCCTGGAATTATTTTTAATCCTTGAAAACATTTCTAGGCTCGGGGGCTGACCCATAATGGGTCCATCTTTTTTCAAAAGCTGGACACCATTATATTAAATGGGGAAGTTTTTGCATCATCTTTGATTTAAAAATCAAAGCCCGGGGGCTGATTGCAAAAGTAGTCGGCAAAGAGCACATCATGTTCACTATTCAAGATTTTCAATGGAGGCGCAAAATGGCGAGGAAACAACTCGGCTGGTGCTCAATCTGTTGGAAACAACTCGCCGAACGTGAAGACATGAAGACGCTCGGGGGCTTGACGGACCAAGATCTATAGGAGTCCTTATGGGCTGTAGGCCCATGAGGAGACTGGGCCGCAAGAAAACAGCCCTGCCTAATTATGTTAGGACTCTATGTTTAGTACCTGACTAGGAATTTGTATTATTCGACTTGTGACCCTGTCTCCCGAGTATATAAGGTGAGGCAGGGACCCCTTGTAAAATCATAACCATCAATACGAAGCGATCCACCTCATACAGGACGTAGGGTATTACGCTCTCCATCGAGGCGGCCCGAACCTGTTTAAATCGTCTCGTGTTCACCATCGTGCTTCTGGTTCCGGAGAGGCCCTTACGAACAACTCGACCACCTTGGGACCCCCCACGGTAGGCTAGCCGGTATAAAAAACCGACAACTGGGAGAAGCGATTCTTGATTGGGAGTTAGTGAAGGTCAATGCCCAAGTGCTCACCGGGCAGTGGCAACTGATGCATGATGCTGCCACTCAAGGAGACGCCCATCAGCGTCCGAGGTAGTCTGTTTTGAGTATTGCTAGAATGAAGTTTGTTGGTACTGATGAGTTACCTCGGCCAGTACCAACTCAGGCAACTCTCAAATTGATCACTCTTTTCCCTTAAGCACTCAATGAAATTGTGAAAAATTTCTTATACTGATTCGGCACCTTTTTATGCTGTAGTATGAATATTTTCGGTGTTACTGAAATTTTAGTTAATGGATAAGATATTGGAAAAAAAATAGTGTAGAACATTCTCACTATTATGTGCACATGATGTATTTCATGGGCCCAAACACCTTCAATGAACATTGGCATCTCGCACACACCTCACCAGAGCAAAGTTCAAAGATCGTGTATGTATGCCCATCCTATGTCTGATCAAGTTTTACCTTTTTGTCATTTGTTTTACAATTATTTATGGATGCTTTCTTGTATCTAAATTTTACTTGGTCCCTGAATGTCCTC
This sequence comes from Alloteropsis semialata, assembly GCA_004135705.1. Taxonomy (NCBI): domain Eukaryota; kingdom Viridiplantae; phylum Streptophyta; class Magnoliopsida; order Poales; family Poaceae; genus Alloteropsis; species Alloteropsis semialata. The sequence continues at coordinate 50,238,567 of CM014271.1, forward strand.
TTGACTCCCTTTTCATGTGTCTATTTACAGATAGATATATGAGCTCTATTGATTTACCTTGCTATTGTTTGATATTGCAGATCATACATCATGTCAATCACATCATTTAGAAATGTGCATCTTCTCAGTACATGGATATATTAATCTCCACTCCTAAAAAGAACCAAATTGTCAGTATATTCAACATGATGCTACAGTGTCTCATACCATGTGGGTCTTTTAACTTCTTAATTGTAATTTTCAGTTTATACACAACGAGAGATCAAGAATGCTTCTCTGGTTGAGTTCAGTTCCCCGATCAACAACAGAAGATCAAGATTGCTTCCTGGTTGAGTTCAGATGGCCCTAGGTCACTAGGTGCCTACAGAATGTTTGGATGCAAGCAGAGTTTCAAAACTCTAAACTTCTTGTACTCTTGGACACCTTCCCCTTCAAAATAAATTAATCAGTCTGTATCAAGCATTAACACATGATTGAGCTTTTCAATTTTATGTAGGACTATTAAGGTTGCTGATGATAGTGGTGGTCCGTTGTTCCGCAAAATTCAGAGTTCTATACGTGCACAATCAAGTGAAAACAATTGACTCATTGCTTCTATATGTTTTGAAGAAATTTGGAATGGAGAAGAAATAAGTTAGCAGAAAAGTGAGAGATTGCTGCAACAACCATTCTCTAGAGGTGACCATCGACATGACAAATCTTAACTAAACTCTGTAACTTTTTCTACGCTCCTAGAGTGCACAAGAAGATAAGTTAATTTTAGAAGGCCAAAGCATTTTCAAGCAAACTCTTTATAATTTGGTTTCCAAACTGTCAGTAAAACATGATCATGATAAGAGAAAATAGTTATGTTGCATCTTACTGTCGGTAAAACAAGTAGCAAATAGTTGTGCTGCTTGTTACACCCATGGATTATCTCAAGTCATATTATCCAACTCATTTATACACTACAAAAAATATGTTAGTCCATGACGGTCCACTTTTGTCATGGATTATGAAAAAATCGTCATAAAGTAACATCTGTGACGATCTCAAATTTTATCATATATTGAGCGTCACAATTACACCTCGTGACGATATTTAAAACATTGTCATGGATTAGCTCATTCTATGACAATTTGGAAGCGTCATAAAATAGCTTCGGGCCGGACCAGTCCAGCCCAAGCCCATTATTCATGACAAAAATAAACGTCACGAATTCAATTGCCACATCACACGTAGATGACATGGAGGATGATGTGGCTGATGACTTGTCGATGATGTGGAAGGAGAGAATGACGTGGCCGCTGACATGGCAATGACGTGGATGATGACATGGCTGCTGACATGGCGATGACATAGCCACTTACGTGGGCGATGATGTGGCATCTGACATGGCGATGACGTGGTGATGATGTGGCAGCTGACGTGGCCCTGATGTTTACGGGCCTAATTCAAACTGGGCCATTAAAATGGGCCCAATTCAGCCCACATATATTACCAGGTAACAAAATTTTTTTTAGCAATACACAGCCTATATAAAAAATCAGCCAACAAATTTTTATAGCCCACATATGAAACAAACAGTTAGTCCAAATTTTGAAGGCAGTTTTAGAACTTGAAGTGTAAATATTTTCCCTTACAGGTTACTTGAAATAGACCTCATCTTCATAAACTTATTTTATAGCCGGCTATCCAAAGAACTCCAATTGAAGATCGAAACTCGCTAGGACATTTCTCTAGCATGGTTCATATAGAAAAAAGAGATATTCTCTACTGCAATCATGGTTAGGTAAAAGGAATTCCGCTGCCGCGGGTACGTGATTAGTTACAACCAACGGAAAGACTTATTGAAATAATAGGGAATTTCTTCATCCAGTCTACTCCTAGGACTACATCATATGCTCAGACCTTGATGCTGCGACTCAGGCATTACTCAATAGAGGTGCAAGGCTTACAGAAGTGCCCAAACAACCACAATATAAGCCACTTCCAATTGAAAAACAAATTGTTGTGATTTATGCTGCTGTCAACGGCTTCTGTGATCGAATGCCACTAGACAGAATTTCTAGTACAGCTACATCTGCTACTGCACACTAGCAGCCCAAATACATCAAAATATTCCATCATCCAATTGCTGCATACTAGCAGCCCAACACCCATCCAGGACCAAAAACAACAAAAAGCTCTAGAACCACAAACAATAAAAAGCTACAGAAACAAGCACGTGTTTCAGCAAAAACAACTAACCAAGTGTTTCAGCAGAAACATCAAGCTGCAGCAGCAAATTTGTTCTTGCACAAGTTTGAAGTTGGTTGAGAAGCTAACAAAATCCTAACACAAGGAGGCTATGCAACACACACAACCTTTGTTGACCATTTGGTTTTGCAGATCAGGCCGAGGAGCGGCATCACCTCCAATGGCCATCTAGGCTGCCAACAAGCAAGTCACAAACCATCATCAAAAATAAATGGCAGAAAGTAAGACAGTAAGAGACATAGCACGAATTATTTCAGGCCTACAACAAATAATTATTTCAGCCATGCAAAAAAGAAAAGAGACGAAGTGGAAAGTTGTAGGCAATCAATTGTGATATTGTGTATTTGGCTGAGATCATAGAAGACATATACAACTGAGACTCTGAGAGATTATGTTTTGACTTGAATGTTAGGCTTTCACATGATATAATACAGTGCATTATACTAGAAAATTTTATTTAAGCGTTTCCTTTATGGATAGTGCAATCAGAATATATACTAGAAAGCATAGGATGTAAGCCACATAGACATCACTCAATCAAACCAATAAAGGATGAGACAAATGTTACCATAAGCACATCGACAGTTTGACCATTACATAATTTGTAAGTGGCACACAAAAACTACTAAATTAGAAGGCAGCTAAAAGTTATAGCTATATGCATAACACGCATAAAAAAACCAATAACAGGATGCAAAGCAACACTCACTGGATGCAGCTCCAGGATTCAGTGTTCAAGCTCCACGATTCAGAGTTCCAGCTCTAGGATTTAGCTCCAAGAATTAGCTGACCGTCAGGCAACACAGGTCCAAAGTTCATGGTAATAAACATGCAGTGAACTTCATTTCTACAAGAAAGACAATGTTTCATTATATGGTAATTATAGATTAACACAAATAGGAAGTGGGCAGAATAAAAAAGGCTGAGAGGAATTGGGTCGAACAGGTGGAGTGCAATTTTACGCGCCAGATTGCAAAAAGACAAATTGAGTGTTGGTAGGTATAAAGTATAAACACATATTAGTGCAATGATCTGAGGCCCCAACACACCTAAGAGAGGATGTCCTTTGAGAGGCTTGACGCGTTAACAACACTAAAGAAAACAATTATTTTTTACCTTGGACAGCAGGAGATTGGGCGGACCTCATTGGACAGGGAAGCAGGGCTTTTTTACCTTGGGCAGTAGGAGATCGGGCAGACCTCATTGGACAAGGTAGCAGGCCCGTGAGGTGAGCGTATGCTTTAGAGGACGCAAGGATCAATGGGGAGGGAGCGGGGAAGATCTGAGGAGGAAGGAGCCGGCTAGCAGTGTTAGAGTTGACGGGGTGCGGCCGTGCGGGTGGAGCAGAGGCGGAGCTCGAGGAGGTCGTCGGGCCAAGCTCTGGCCCCGGCTCCGATGAGGAGCGGCAAGGCCCCGCGCCGCCTCCTTCACTCAACGCACGGATGCGAGGACCGTGAAGCAAAGATGCCCTTCTCACCGGTGGATTTGCGGCGGCGGAGGAGGGGCAGCGTCTGCAGGAGGGGAGGCGAGGGATGCGCAGGTAGCGCAGCGAGCAGAGCGCTAGCGGTGGAGCAAGTTTGAAGGGAGCGGCGCGTGTGTCTGAGGGGGAGACCGGAGGGAGGGAAGAACCGAAAAAGGTGCGCTGTGTGTTGTGATTAGGGTTTTGGTCTGAGCGGGCAAGACTTTGGGCATGTTTGGTTGAGTAACAAATTTGCCACATAATTTTACCTATGGTTACTAAAGTTAGTTTTGCCACACTTTTGTGGCAATAAAATCGACCACCTAACCTTAGGCAAAGTTAGGCAAAAAGTTTGAGTCTATTGGGTTACTAGCCGAAGCCAATAAGCCCAGACAATAGCTAAGACAGTGTTCTCAGGAATCAGCCCTTTACACGTTGGTGGGAGGTCCCCTTTTATAGGGAGGTCAAAAGGCACATTTTACATTCCACTTATACCCCTGGAAATCAGGCATCATTCTCTAGACTATACAACTTTAGTTTCTCAGGGGTATAAGAGTACATTCGCACATCTTAATGTGAATGCGTAGACCAGCGAAACTCCGTCTTTGACTCGGTTTGGACCCGGTCCACGCTGCCTTCACCATGCCTCCAGAGCCTTCGGCCGCATGACCTTCTCCACCGGAGGGGAGAAATCATCGTGCCATCACCCTAGTCCATCCTGAACCTGTGTAACAAGATAAACCACAGATATGTAGGTACTGTTTGGGAATTGCCTTCGCATCCATTCTGGACATGCTCTGACGACGAAGGCAGCCGATCGCCTCTCGATGCCAAATCTCCTCGCGAAAGAGAGAGAAGTCGAACACATGCATGCAATACTCATATTTACCTCCGTCGGCATGTGATTGGAATCAGTGTTGTGAAGGTAATGGATCACTACACAACGCCCAGTCGTCTGCGAAGGCAACGGGCTTTCATGTACATGTAGCGAAGGCAAATGCCTGGGGCTTAAAGGCAAAATACGGGTGAAGGCGTTTCTTTGACAGGCCAATCCCCCAACAGTAGCCCCTCGCGGACGAGGGCTTTCTCCAACAGGCCGATGTCCTCGAAAATTCCGGATTGCCTTCGCTTGTTCCAGAGAAACGCCTCCTCCCGTTGGAGTAAGTCCCGAGTCAATGACTTCGCTCAGAGATTGGCTTCGGGTTCTATTTTTTTTATTTTCATTTTCCACTTTATTTTTATTTTTATTTATTTTGTTTTTTGGAATTTTCTGGGCCATTTCGATTTCTGAGCCACGGTAACGGTCACATTTTTTTACTGCCCTGTAAATAGGACAGAAGGGGTCCCCCTTTTTTACCTTTCTTTGCTTTCGCTGTCAATCATTTTCTGCTTGCGTAAGCTTTTTCGCTTGACATCTGCTTTCGCAATCGTGTCGGCTTTTGTCCTGTGATACGTACTTTGTTACAAGCAAGGTTCTCTCCCTGTATTTCGATACTTTGTTTTCGACGATTTCCTTCGCTGAGGTATTAACAGTTATTGTGATTCTTGCAGCGGCACGCATCAGGCAAACTGCTGTGCTTATTGACATGGCTGGCGAAGGCAGCCCCGAAGCACAACGATTGGGTCGCTCTCCCCGTCCTGTGATGGATGATACTGAGGCCGAGCAATTTGCTCAACAGTTGGAAGATGAAACTCCAGCAATAGAGGAGACATCTGGCGATGATCATGGCGAGGATGACGAAGCTGGAGATGACGAAAATCTAGATGACGTCGAAGCCAACGTAGAGGATCTAGTGGATCCCAGTAAGAGGGCAAAGACACTTGTATTTGGCAAGTCCAAGGTCGGCGAAAACGACATCAAATTCTATGAAGATAAGGGATATTTTCCTGAGGGTTGGGGCCATGCTCCTGGTGCTGATACTACCCCTAACCCTGCGAAGACGAAGCCGTGGTCTTCACCGATTTTTTAATTGCGGGCCTGAAGATGCCAACTGACAACATTATCGCGAAGATGATCGTGCCTTATGGCCTACAACTGCATCATCTGACGTCGAATGCCATCAGCCATCTCCTTCGGTTTTTCTGGGCTGTGAAGACACATGATTCAGCGGTTACAGTTGATGGGTTCCTTCGACTGTATGAGGGTCATAATCAAAGCAAGTCGTCTGAAGTCGAAGGCGAATTATTCACTCTAGATTTTGGCTGTGTGTCTTTTACTAGGTGCCGCCGAGGTTCTCATTTTGCGAAGGTGGAAACTTCCTTCGCTCAGAGGAACAAGTGGACCAAGGACTGGCAAAGGTACTGGTTTTATGTGAGGGTACCTGCGGAGGAGACTATTCTGGAGGATGGAACCAAATCTGTCTCTTACCCTCTGCATAGCCAGATTGATTGGCTTAAGTTTGTTTCTTGCTCAGTTTTTAACTCGGAGAACCCTGGATTCACCGAGTGTTGGAAAGCCTTTCGAACGGCTTCGCAAACGATTTGCAGCCATGATCTTATTGAAGAAGGTATCGCTGCAGATCTTGCTTGTGGAGTGTATTTCCTGTCTGTCGACTGGGCGCCTTATAAGAGGTTGAGTGGAAAGCTTTTGGTGATCACACCAAGGTTGCTTTCCCTCATTTTGGGGCGAAGATACCCGAAGGTATGACCGCAACGGATTTTGTTGCTAATGTGGAGCGACGAGCCGTTGACATTCTTGGACCATATAACTCAAAGGAGCATCACAGTTCTGAAGACAAGTATGTTCATGTTAGACTCAACCGAGTTTTTGAAGAGTTGAAGATTTCTTACGGTGCTCGTGAGATTCCTGTCCCCACCAAGGAGAAGAAGAAAGAAGAAAGAGAAAAAAGATAAAAAGGGAAGACAAAAGCGAAAGAACAGGATGAAGATGAATCTGCTCCTTCGCGCGCTCCTCGTGGGAGGGGTCGATCTGGACGAGGTGGAGGCCGAGGCCAAGGACGTGGCCGAGGTGAAAGCAAAAAGGATGTTGCGAAACCAACCCTTTCCTCTATCTCGGCCAAGCAAAGTAGCAGCAGCTCTCATGAGGCTGCTGAGAAGAGACGTCGCCAAGAGCCGCCGATTGCTCCTGTTCAGTTGTGGCTCCAGCTGCTATGGCCACTTCTTCGGCTTAGAATGGTGGTCGTCCGACAGTTGTAGCTATTTCCTCTACTTCGCGTGGTGGTCGGCCGCCTCTACCCCCTCGGGCGCCACCGGCGGCTCTGGCTCCAGCACGGTTGCCGGCTTCGCCTGTGACTGGTTTTATGAGCTCAGCTCCCCAAAGTGGAGATGATATCTTCTTAGGTGAGATTGCTCTCTTTGGGAATTACTTTCAGGGCACGAGTCTTCCTTTGCTAGGAAGCTACTTAGCGCAGAATCCATTTGTTGATATTAACATTGCTTGTGAAGGAGTTCCTGAGACATCTGGGAGTGCCCGAGTGCCTGATCCTTTTGATGACGGTACTGATATTAGCCAGTTTGATGATACCCCAGTTCGGGATGTTCCCATTGCCCAAAATGTGCTTGAAGAGGTTAATATCGAAGATGAAGCTGAGGAGCCCATCGCCGAAGCCCCTAAGGATACTAGGCCAGTTAGCCCTCCATCACCTGCTTTGGCTTCTCCCTCCTTTGCCACAGATTCTTTGGAAGTTTTGGTCCCATGTTGCCAGAATCGTTGAATTGGATGCTCAAGCTAAGGGGAAGGAGGTTGCCGAAGCTGAGACTTCTGAGGCTGCTGAGAGGGCTACTGCTTCTCGAGCGGACATGGATGTTGATGCGGGGCCGAGCATTCCTTCTTTTCCCAAAGGTACTTGTGATATTGCCTCTGATTTTTTCCTTTAGCGACATTAGTTATTCTGCTATTTGATGCTAATGCAAAGGAGATTTGTTTAGTAGGTGGCGAAGAAGAGGGGCCGGCTCGCATGCGCGAAGGTGGGCCTCTTCGAGACTTTGATTGGGAAAGTGTCTTATTTGATCAGGGTTATAGCTAGTTTCTTCCTTCAGTTATTTTTTTGCTAAGATAATAATGTTAACATTATTTTTTGTAGAATATCAACGTCTTGTGCGAACCTTGGATCCTGAGAGTATTAGATCTAACATTTTGGCTCCGGGATTAAAGGTGTGAATTCCATGGCTTCACTTTCTATTTTATTACTAACTTGGCTTCGAGTTGCCGATCTCGTAATACTGATCGAGGAGATTGTTTTCTCTCACAGGTTGTGGTAGCTATCAATGAATTGCATGCTCAGGTTCCGAACCTCAACTTGATTGCTGCTGAGCGCGAGGAGCTGGTGAGGTTGTGAAGGGAGAAAACTGTGCTTCTCCAGATCCAAGCAAATGTTGACAGGATCAAGCAAGATCTAGAGAATGAGAAAACTATTCTTCACCAGGATCGCGAGTCTCTTGCAAGGGAGAACCAGACTTTGAAAGATAAGGTTACTGCTCTTAAGTGTCAAGCTGGTGAAGCCAATGCACTAAAAGATAAGGTTGCTGCCTTAGAGGTGCAGATTGTGGACAATGATGATGTCTTGGAGGGTCTTCGCAAGAAAGTTGTTGAAGACACTGATTTGATTTCCGTTCTGAAGAGCGAGGTTGATACTCTTAATGGGGTGAAGGAAAAGCTCTCACGCGATGTTGAGTCATATCGGTCTCGCAACGAAGACCTTGAGCGCAAGGTCATGTCACTGAGTACTTCTAACATCTCCCTTCGCAAGGAAAACGAGGATGTGATTAATGTTGCGTGGGAACGCGGGCTGAAGCTATATCATTTGTACAAGGAGGCCTTGCGACATTTTGGTGCGGAGCCCGTTCCCTTCCCCAACAAGGAGTATAGCTTGGACAAACTTTTTGGTTGGATTGACCATGAGTTTGCTTCGCTTCCGATGGTTATTAAGTCAGTTAGTGACTTCGCTGTCAACCTATGCACATGCAATTTGTTGAAGATTCTGTCAGACAATGGTTGTGAGCATTATAGTGCCTTAGTTCAGAAAGGCTATCCTTATCCGGCACCCAAGGATCCTGCTGACAGTGATTATTTTCAAAAAGAAATGCTGCTTGCGAAGGCACTCTTCGTGAAGCATTTCTGGGTTGCCAGTGGACGTCAAGCAGCTCAAAATATTATCCGCGACCATCTTGCGAAGGTACTTTGTTAGTTACCGTGGTCGACTTTGATTCGGTTTTATTTTTAATTTGTTATTGTTTTATTTGATAGCTTATGTATTCTCAGTCAAAGGAGCCGAAGAGACAGAAAGCCGAGGCCGAAGCCGCCGCGAGGGAAGCCGCCGCTAAGGAAGCTGCCGAAGCCGGTGCCACCTCTGGTGCCGCTGCAACTGGTGCTACTGCCTCCGAGGCTGGTGCTTCGTCTTCCCAGAGTGGTGCAGCTGGAGTCAATCCTCAGGTCTAAGCACCTTTAAGATTGTAAATAGAGCTTAGAACTGATTGAGTGGGCAGCTCTTTTGAACTTGTACATTTGTGTATATTCAGGGTGATGAGATGCTTGAACTCACTCCATTGGCCATGCGTGACGGGCCGCTTTGTATTTCTGGCTTTGCATGGCAGGAATTTCGACGACTTTATCCACACTCTAGTCATGGCGACTTTTTGGAGTATTGTCATGAGTTTATCGTCGCATTTTTGATTTCTTCACTTCGTTTATTGCTCACGGTTCGGATCGAGTTGAGCTCGCTACGCTGAGGAATGCCGAAGCTATTTCCCTGGGCCTTCCCAAGGCGGAGCCGTTGGAAGTTAGTCCTGATGTCAAAGACTTTGCATGCGTTTACAATGCCCCTCGTTTTAGGAGATCTGGCGAATAGTTTTATGGTTATGTGTTTGAAATGTTTTGAGAATTTTTGATGTTGATATCTGGAAACGATGTAACGACATCTTTGTATGAATGAATGTGAACTCGATTTGTCTTCGTTTTTGAGAGAAATGCCTCCTCCCCCCAAAGCGAGTTTAGGTTTATTCATGCGAAGACGAAATATGTTCATGAGGCTTGCGAAACTGATTGTGTAGTATGCATCGTGTTTGAGTGAAAGAGATTGAACTCAATTTGTCTTTGCTTTTGAGAGAAACGCCTCCTCCCCCCAAAGCGATTTTAGGTTTATTCATGCGAGGACGAAATATGTTCATGAGGCTTGCGAAGCTGATCGTGTAGTATGCATCGTGTTTGAGCGAAAGAGATTGAACTCGATTTGTCTTTGCTTTTGAGAGAAACGCCTCCTCCCCCCAAAGCGAGTTTAGTTTTTTTGTTCAAACTCTTAGTCGTCGAGCATTTTGACGATGGTTGAGTTTAACGAGGATTTTGTCGAGGCCGCCCTTTTTATTTTTTGGAGCGATCACTTTGCTGATAAGAGTTCAAACTGAGCCGAAGCCCCTTTCTCTTGTTAGAGTAGACGTTTTGTATATAAGAAGAACAATCTGAGCCGAAGCCCCTTTTACTCCTTAGAGTAAGTATTCTTAGATCTGAATTGGCCTTACCTTTGGTAGGGTCAATTTAGTTCTATTTGGTTTATCGAATACCAGCGATTTGGTCGAAGCCAATCACTTTCGATGGAACTGTTTTGGGGAATAGCTTGTTCATATATTTCACATGAGTTACAATTAGCACCGCCTCGTTAAAAACCTCACCCCTTGGTAAGGGTTCCCCTGTGAGGAAAAGAGTACGGGCCTTTTCTGAAGGAAAAACTGGAAATCTACTCTACTAATTGACTTCGTTTATAGATTACGAAGCCAATTGTTACATGGTGTTCGTAGGTAGTACCTTCGCAAGCTATCCGCATTCTACGAATGCGGCAGCTCATTGCCTTCGCCATCACCTAGGTGAAATGATCCTGGTCTATTGCTCTTGATGACTAGGAATGGGCCTTCCCATTTGTTTTGCAGCTTCCACGAAGGCATACTTGGATTCATCCTTAGCACCCAGTCACCTATCTTTATGTCTTTTCTTACCACTTTCTTGTCACGCCATTTTCTTGTTTCTTCTTGGTAGTTGGAGATGTTTTTGGCTGCTTGCAGCTTGTAAATTTCTGTGAGATCTTTGTCTATAGCTTCGCTATCTTTGGGCGCTTCCTGTTGAGTGCGAAGCCCCTTGTGGAGGATCTCCTCCGGACACACTGCCTCTTCACCATATAACAGCTTGAAAGGTGTGAATTGGGTTGCTCTTGAAGTGGATGTATTATGAGCCCAGATTACCTTCGGCATTTTCTCCACCCATTTGCCTTTTTTCTTACAGTTTGCAAGCCATTTTCTGATGGTGGTGAATATGATGCCATTTGCCCTTTCAACAGCACCATTGGACAGGGGGTGGTATACTGATGCGAATCTTGCCTTCGTCCCTATGGATATGCAATACTGCCTGAATTCATCGCAGTCAAACTGCTTCCCATTATCCACTGTGATTTCCCTTGGGACTCCAAATCTGCAAATGATTTGCTGCCAGAAGAATTTGATGACTGTCTTCGCTGTGATGTTCGCTAATGGCCTTGCCTCAATCCACTTGGTGAAATACTCCACTGCAACTATTGCATATTTCAGGTTTTCTTGAGCTGTTGGAAGAGGATCCATCAGATCGATGCCCCATCTCTGGAGCGGCCAGGTTGGAATTATCAGCTGTGATAGCTCCGAAGGCGATTTTCTGGTTGCTGCGCACTTTTGACATTCGTCGCAAGTCTTGACCGTGTTGGTTGCGTCATTGATGATCAAAGGCCAATAGAACCCTTGTCTCATTGCCTTCCCCACAATTGCCCTCACTCCAAAATGGGCTCCGCATAAGCCACTGTGTATCTCTTGTATCAGTTCTCTGCCTTCGCTTATTGACACGCAGCGAAACCAAGAAGCCACGACCCCTTTCTTGTATAGAATGTTGTCAATGATTTAATACGACCTTGCTCTCTGCTGCATAGTTTTGAGGTCGTCTTCATCAATTGGTTCATAGTATCCCCTGAGATATGCCATTATGGATGACCGCCAATCTTCTGAGTTTATTGCATTGATCGATTTCGACTGCTCATCGAGCTCTTTGATCGAAGGCATTGTCAATGTCTGGAAGAAGACATCGGGTGGCAGTTTGTCCCCCTTTGCTGCTGCTTTGGCCAATGCATCGGCTTCTTCATTTTTTGCCCTCGAGATGTATTTGATTGTAAAGCCTTTAAATTTTTTCTCTATTGCACGAGCTGTATTCAGATACTTGATCAACTCTGGCTGTTTTGCAACACTTTCTTTTTCAATATGATCTGCTACCACCTTCGAGTCAGTTTTCACAATGAAGCGCTGAGCCCCCAGCGCCTTCGCTTTTCTGAGCCCCAATAGCACAACTTCGTATTTAGTGACATTGTTCGTACTTCTGTCGCTGTTTTTGCAGAACTCAAGATTCGCTGCATACCTCATTTTGATGCCCGAAGGCAATTGCACAATCGCTGCGATGCCAGCTCCTTTGTCCCCCAAGTGCCATCACAATGTATTAGCCAGCTTTCTTCTCTGGTCAGATTTTTTGCCGAAGGCGATGTCCACTCGGCTATGAAATCAGCCAAGACTTGTGATTTGATTGCTGTCCTTCGCTCAAAATCGACCACATATTCACACAGCTCTGTGGCCCATTTGCGTATTCTGACCGAAGCTTCCTTGTTATTCAGCAGCTCTTTTAGTGGTTGATCTGTGAGCACTTTGATTTTGTGCCCCTCGAAATAATGCCTTAGCTTTCTGGATGTCATCACCACGACACAGATCATTTTCTCAATCTCAGTGTAGAATAGCTTCGACCCATTCCGTGCCTCAGAGACATAATACACTGGCTGCTGTATCTTTCTGCCCTCAATTAGTTTCTCTGCAATAAATGCCACACTGACGGCTGATTGTGAAGCTGCGACGTATAACAGCAAAGGTGCCTTCGAGTCAGGCATTGTCAGCTTTGTGAGTTACATCAGATATTGCCTTAACTCATGAAATGCCTTCGACTGCTCTTCTCCCCATTCAATTTTTGCTGCATTTCTAAGAGTTGCGAAGAAGGGTAAACTGCGTTCAGCTGCCTTTGCAATGAATCTGTTAAGTGCTGCAATTCTGCCAGAGAGTTTCTGCACATCCCTGATACATTTGGGCTCTTCCATGTTGAGTATTGCATTGATCTTGTCTAGATTGGCTTCAATTTTATTCGCTGACACCAGACAGCCAAGTATCTTACCCTTGGTTACTCTGAAGACACATTTCTCTGGGTTGAGCTTGAAACCAGCTTGTCTCATTCGGGCGAAGGCGACTGCCAGATCAGAGATGTGATCTTGCCTTTTCACCCTTTTGACCAAAATGTCATCGAGATATGCAAGTATTGTTTTGAAGAGCTCTTCTTTGAATACGGTGGTTGACATGCGGCAGAAAGTGGTTCCAGCATTGCGAAGCCCCTCAGGCATTCTGATGAAGCAAAATGTGCCAACAGGAGTGATGAAGCTGGTCTTTTCTTCATCCTCTTTTTTCATCCAGATTTGATGATAACCGGAGAAGCAATCTAGGAGAGACATCATCTCGCTTGCTACAGCTTGATCAATAATTTTGTCGATTCTTGGGAGTGGGAAGTCATCTTTGGGACATGCCTTGTTGAGGTTAGTGAAGTCAATGCGCATTCTCTATTTGCCATTTTTCTTTTTCACTGGCACTGTGTTTGCTAACCACTGGGGATATTTGACTTCGCGTATAACATTTGCATCTAGAAATCTTTGCACCTCAGCTTTGACTGCACTCATTTTTTCTTCAGACATTTTCCTCAGTTTTTGCTTCTTCGGCCTCATCTCTGGGCTGATTGCAAGTTTGTGCTCAACTATGCTCCCGTCAACGCCTGGCAGATCTTTGCTTGACCAGGCGAAGACATCTTTGTTGTTTCTCAAGAACTCGATGAGTCTTTCTTCTTCGTCAGGCTCAAGGGCTGAGCCGATGATAACCTTCCTGTCGAAGATGTCAGGCTGCAGCTGCACTTGCTTTGTTTCTGCTGCACCTTGCATGCTTTTGCTATCTTTCTGAGGAACTGGCTTCTCCTCTGGGTAGATGGGTTCTCTTTCTTCGAGCACATGCACGTTTCGCTGGCCTGGGGTGTTGGCGTACTCAATTTTTCTTGCTTCTGTTTGATCACCGAAGACAGTGATGACCCCTTTGAGAGCTGGCATTTTCATGTACAAGAAGGCTTGCCTTATGATGATGTCGAAGGAATTTATGACTCTTCTGCCGAAGATAACATTGTAGTCGAAGAACATGTCAACGACATCGAAGATGATGAACTCAGTTCTTGCATTTGATGTGTCGCCGAAAGATACTGGCAATGTGATTTTCCCCAATGTTGCGGTGCGCTTCCCCCCGAAGCCGACCAAAGGTGTGTCTGATGGCTCTAAGTTATCTAGATTGATGTTGGTCATAGATCTGAGAGTTTTTGCCAAGATGATATCCGCAGAGCTGCCTGTGTCCACAAGCACTTTTCCAATTCTCCAGCCAGCAATGTTGGCTTCTATTGACATTGCGTCATTGTGTGGGAAGTTGTGGAGTTTGAGATCTTCTTCGGTGAAGGTAATTGGCATGTGAGACCATTCCGCTTTCTTGTAAGGACAGTCAACTGAGATGTTGTTGACTTGGCTGAAGTAACTCTTTCTCTGCTTCTTCGTCTCGAAGGCAAGTGAGGATCCTCCAGTTATTGGCATAATGAGGCCATAACTGGGCAAGGGATTTGCTGTGGTTTGGTCTTGTTGTTTTTGTGGTGGTGGAGGTGGAGGTGGCAATTCCTCTACCTTGATGTCTTTGTTTGGGATAGGCTGGCTGGTTTGAGGGTAGAATTGTCAGTAAAGGGTTTGTGGATAGTAATGCTGGAATATTTGCGGCGAAGGCAAAAATTGAGTCGCCATCGCCGTTGTAGGATGGACAAAGTTTGAGGTTAGGGAGGGATATACTGGGCAGTATGGCTGGATAGCTTGGGTTTGGGTTTGGGTGTTTGGGTGCGAAGCTAAAAATGGCTTCGTCTGTGTGGTTTGGATTTTTTCTGCCTTCATCTTGTCTATGGTTTTCTTGATGTCTCGGCATTGCTCTGTGCCATGGGTGTGATTCTTGCCATGATATTGGCAAAATAGCTCTGGTCCCGAAGGCGGACCCCTTCCTCTTCCTCGGCCTCTGCTGGTTCTTCCACCCCTTTGGGTAGGCTCATTTCTTTGGCTCTGTTACTGATTTTCTGGGTAGGAGGGTTTGTTCTGTTGGAGCGAAGGCAGGCTTTCCACGCTCATGATGGTTTGGGATGGGTAATTTTGGTAGTGGTTTTGGTTGTAGTGGTGTTGCTTGTTTTGGGAATCATACTGGTTTTTCAGAATGGCTTCTCTTGCAATCCGCATTCGGTTGTCATTGTCGGATCGACAATATTTTTTGAACTCCTCATAGAGATCTCCAAGGGTTGCTGGGGTTTCCCTTGCAATGTGCTGCGCGAATGGTCCAGGCCGAAGCCCCTGTATAGCTGCAAATTTGGCAGTTTCGTCAGGAATATGAGGAGCTTGAGATCTTAGTCCCACAAACCTGCGAAAGTAGTCCTCCAAAGATTCCTTCGGCTGTTGATGTAGAGTTAGCTCCACGTATGAGAGTGCTTGATCTCCCATAATGCTGAAATTCTTGATCAGCTCTCTCTTTCAGATCATACCAGCTGCCGATAGACAGCCCTGGGAGCTTGGTGTACCAGTTCATTGCAGTGCCATCGCAAATAATGATGGAAGACTTTGCCAGCACCACATCATCTCCCCCTGCCGAAGCTATTGCAGCTTCATAGCTCATGAGAAATTGCTTGGGGTCGGTGAGGCCATTGTACCTTGGCAGAGAGATGGGCTTGTACGAAGGCGGCCATCTTGCTAGTTGCAGACTTTCTGAAAGAGGGCAAGTGTGATCAATGAGACGAGTGTGCAGCACTTGGAAGCCAGTTTCAGATGTGGAGATTTGATTTGGTCCCATATTGGCGAAGGCAATTGGGTCATTGAGTTCTGCTTGGAGCTCAGCAACTTGTTTCTTAGCTCTCTCAAGTTCTTCTCGGAGCTTCGCAGCCCTGGGATTTGTGGTGTTCAGTCTTCTTTGCTTCGCTTGTCTCAGCTCCTCCAACTGCTTCCTAACTTGTAGCAGCTGGTGTTGCTGTTCTTCTTCTTCCTCTTGCATTTGCTGTTGTAGCTCAAGTTGGGCGGCTTCGATCTCTTTCTGCTGCTCCAGACGGCGAAGGCAGAGTCTATCCTCTACCCTGCGTAGCCTTTCTTTGGTGGTGAGAGTGTCGTCATTGACTCCTATTTTGTCAGTGATGGCTTCGGTTATGGGTGGTAGGATAGTTGGTGGAATTGTGGCTTGGGGATCGGACTCGCCA
This sequence comes from Alloteropsis semialata, assembly GCA_004135705.1. NCBI lineage: Eukaryota > Viridiplantae > Streptophyta > Magnoliopsida > Poales > Poaceae > Alloteropsis > Alloteropsis semialata. The sequence continues at coordinate 50,254,610 of CM014271.1, forward strand.
GTTGAAGTGTCTTCGGTGGTATTTCTGGGATTTCTGGTTACTCTTTTTGCTAGTGGCATGGTGGTGTTCGTGGGTTGTCTTCGTGCACAGCACTTACAGTGGGCGCCAATTGTTGGGTTACTAGCCGAAGCCAATAAGCCCAGACAATAGCTAAGACAGAGAAATAGTGACAAGCAACAATATATAACTTATCAACAGTGTTCTCAGGAATCAGCCCTTTACACGTTGGTGGGAGGTCCTCTTTTATAGGGAGGTCAAGAGGCACATTTTACATTCCACTTATACCCCTGGAAATCAGGCATCATTCTCTAGACTATACAACTTTGGTTTCTCAGGGGTATAAGAGTACATTCGCACAGCTTAATGTGAATGCGTAGACCAGCGAAACTCCGTCTTTGACTCGGTTTGGACCCGGTCCACGCTGCCTTCACCATGCCTCTAGTGACCTTTGACACCTTCACCACCAGAGCGCCTTCGGCCGCATGATGCCTTCTCCGCCGGAGGGGAGAAATCATCGTGCCATCACCCTAGTCCATCCTAAATCATCGTGCCATCACCCTAGTCCATCCTGAACGCCCAGTCGTCTGCGAAGGCAACGGGCTTTCATGTACATGTAGCGAAGGCAAATGCCTGGGGCTTAAAGGCAAAATACGGGTGAAGGCGTTTCTTTGACAGGCCAATCCCCCAACAGAGTCTATGACATTTGGACCAAGTGACTAAGAAGTTAGGCAGACTAAGTTGTGGCAGGAACCAAACATCAACTAAGAAAACTGTGGCTGCCTCAAGTTAGTCGTGGCAATCTTAGTCGCAAACCAAACACGCACTTTATACTATGTAAAAGAGATCAGAACCATCGGATGGTCGATGGACGACCAAAAATAGCTTGACCATTTGGGCCGAACTGGGCCTTGTATGCTTAACATTTTTCTTTTTTTTATTTATCGCATCATTGTGAAGTAACACAAAAAAGTAGTCATCTTATATATATCAATATATTTTTTATATATAATAGATTACATATAAGTTGTTCTATACAAGTTCGGTTAATTTTAGAACTTATTTACTATTTTTAATAGTTTAAATGAATTTTTGCCTGCTGGTTCATATTTTAAAAATTCCACAAAAATTATATTTAGGCTCATATGTTCCATTCAAGCCCATGTGCCAGAGATGGATGAAAAATTCAATTGTCTTCCAGGGACAATTTAAACTTCTACCTCCAAGTTGTCACCTAATAATTCCAATAATATCTAAATTTGACCAAAAAATCTCACAAGTGCTGACGGTCCTTAAGTACCACTTTTGACCGTCAATTCCTGTTGAAAATATGTCAAATATAAACATCAGACATTGTGGTAGGGTTTATTACTAATGATTTCCACAAGTGTTGGTGTTTTATGTTGCTATGCAGGAAATGGCACTATGAGCATGAGATGAGATCTAAATATATCTATACCACAAAGCATCTCAAAAGCCAATTTGGAGTTCACCAATGTGTAGAGCTCGTCGAGACGATTTCAACGGATATATTATTCATATTCATTGGAGCTCGGGTGCGAAAGATATTACAGATATAACAAAGGGGAATTAAAAAGGGATGCTGACGTCAGCATGACGTCAACGCCCCAGTTTCTCGCCGCAGGCCGGCGGCCAAGCTGACCTCCATCGCTGACGCGCATAGCGGCCCACACGTGGCTGGCCCAGCAAGCCAGATGGCCCGGCAGTGGGGCGTCCGCGCATGCGCTCGCGCGGCGGCGGTGGCGTGGGCCAGCTAGCGCCCGATGTGTGGCGTCGTCGCTGCGGATGCCCACGAGCGCGGGAGCACTCAGCGGAGCGGGATGTCCCGCGGGGCACGTGGCGGCCAACCACGGGAGGACACCCGGTCAGCTGCCACCCGGCCCTGGTTCAGCCTCGGTTCAGGTGGTTTTTGGCGGTTTTGCTCTGGTTTTATCTTTATCGATCCATATTCATCATCACTACCCATCCGCTTCATAAAAAAAAAACTTGCAAGAGCATGTTCTTCGGTTAAGTTCTCCCTCGGGTATTTTTCGTCGCTAACCATTACAGGTTGAAACTAAAAATAACAACGGGTGTACGATGCTAAGAACATGAGAGCTACATCATCTGCAACACCATGGTAAGTTTTGGTAATGGAACAAAATTTGAAGGAGACCGACACACACTTGATTTTGTTGTCTAGTGACACAAAAAATCCAAGTGTGGGGGAGGTTTGTACGTATCTCATGACAAGTTTCATTAATGTCAAATTTTATCTTTGGTTTATAGATGATGCTAGTTTTATGTATCCTTTCTTGCTATTAAAAAAATAAAAAAAATCCCAAATGCCTGCCTGGAGCTAACCAGGCATTATCCCTTGCATTTGCAAGCATTCATGTTGCACATCATATTTGCTTTGAAGTGTAAAAACTCATGTGCCTTCTTTTTGAATGGGTGGCTCCTCGGCTTTGAACTGTATTCGGGTGCTGTGCCTAGTCTAGGTGGGTGGTGAAGTCTTTCATCACCTATCTATTCGGGTTCCTAGTCCAACTCATTGCAGCCCCTACAGGGTTGGTTAATTGCCAAACGTGGTTGGTAGACTGATTAATAGGGTTAAATGGAACTGACTCCCACCATAGATCAAAAGGTTGATCAGTTTGCGCTTTGAGTAACGCCAGGCCTCGAGTTTCTCACAAATTGTATATCATGTTTTGATTTGCCCTTATTTGGATTTCCAATCACCCAACATATTTGTTTTGTTCTTGCATTTCAAGTTAGTCCGCATATTTATTTCCCAACCATGATTGCATTTAAAAAGAAAAGACAAAAAAATAGCCGGTGAGCCTCTGTGGGATTAAGATCCGGGTATACATGCCATTGTGGCACTACACCTCAACAGTCCTCCTAAGTCCCTCGGCTCCACTCCACTGCTCTTTGCCTTGCTTCCTTGGTTCTGGTGCATGCCTTCATGTGAAAAGATGTTTGTTGTACGATTTTGTTTCGCCTTTTTGCCAACTACTTGTTGGGAATATCCCAACATTTAGTGCGCACTTGGAATCCACGTGCGACCTCGTCACCATCAACGACGTCACCAAGAGCTAAGGAACTACCATGATGGCAAATCTACACTCATCAAACAACGCCTGCGGTAAGTACACTAAGGTAAGTCTCACGTCTTGCTTTTGACTTTAAACGAAGCCCTTCCGGGAGGTAACCCGAAGTTCACCATTATTGTACCGACTCATGTTCATCTCCATTTGAAAAGTGCATGGTCATATTCTTATGCTTCCTTTATCTATGCTCGTATACTCTTGGTTGAATGTACATATGTGGAATACACTCATAGATCCTTTTAAATTAAGCATGGTGCTTAGGTTAAAATGGTCTTCTTTAATCAAATCAGACATGGTGTCAAGTTTGATTGGTGAACCTTTGAGTAACTGCATGTATAGATATATTATTCATATTCTTTGGAGCTCGGGTGCGAAAGATATTACAGATATAACAAAGGGGAATTAAAAAGGGACGCTGACATCAACATGACGTCAACGCCCCAGGTTCTTGCCGCAGGCCAGCGGCCCAGCTGACCTCCATTGCTGACGTGCACAGCGGCCCACATGTGGCTGGCCCAGCAAGGCAGACGGCTCGGCAGCGAGGCATCCGCGCGTGCGCTCGCGCGGGGGCGGTGGCGTGGGTTAGCCAGCGCCCGACGCGTGGCGTCATCGCTGCAGAAGCCCGCGCATGCGGGAGCGCTTTGCGGAGCGGGATGTCCCACAGGGCACGTGGCGGCCAACCACGGGAGGACACCCGGTCAGCTACGGCCTAACCCCGGTTCAGCCTCGGTTCAGGTGGTTTTTGGTGGTTTTGCTCTGGTTTTATCTACCGACGTCCGCAGCAGAGGGCAGGGCGGGGTCTACGACCGGTTTTGCTCCGGTTCTTGCATGTGGGATTCGGTTTTGGACCGGTTCTTCGCCCCACCGCCTCCAGAAGCCGTGGTGCGCGAGTCTTGGGGGCAACCGACACCAGAAGGTCGGTTTTGCCCATGTGGGAGGAGGAGAGGAGTTGAAGGAAGAATATTCCCTTGATCCAAAGAGCATCTCCTCTCCCCCAAGGCACGTCCTCCACTATAAATAGAGACATCCACTCCCTCATTCAACACACAAAGAAGTGAAGCAAAGCTCAATGGCCAGATCCAATGTAGTGTTAGAATAGTCGAGGGGTGAGGTGAGAGTCCGGGAGAAGCCGGGATGTCGGCTTCCTCTCTTCTTGTACCTCGGCAGGTGCGGCTCAGGTTCGAGTAACATCCGGTTATTTTCTTTGTATTTCTGGATTAATATTTAATTAAGTTCAAGCTTTACTTTATTTACTTGTGGGCTCCTTGCTGTGATAAGTGTCTTAGTACTTGCAAAGCTAAGATAGTATTTAATTGAGTAGACGGTATGTCTAGTCTTTTGAATACCTTGGAGTGCGCCTAGTGCCACGGATTTGTAGTGGTAGCCCCAGGTAGTGATAGCCTGACGGCCTACGTAGTCCACCATGTGAGCAGCACTAGAGAGTAGTAGGACCATTGCTTGGCTTGCCTAGTCCCCTTCTCACCTCATTCTGAGGCTAGGACGATTGGGCGTCCCGAAGCAAGTAATCCGGTAAATGACTTGAGCTATCCTTTGATTATCCAGAATTGCTAGAATAACCCTCTCTACCTTCTACACATATATTACTTCTCTTGTCCTTGGTCGTTCTTAACTCTGCGCTAGTACACACACATTCCTTGTGGATTCGATACCCTGGAATACTCTCGGATGAAAGCTACATCGGTATCCGTATGCTTGCGGATTTATCCATGATCGTTAAAAATACCAACAACAAGTCAATGTGGCAACATATTTTTGGTCCATAAGCTCGCCATAAAAAATTGAATGTTTTTAATAAAGTGGGATCATACATTGTTCATAGAAGGATACATCTCTCACATATGCTCTTATAAGTCAAGGCAAACCTTGAGATTTGAATACCTAATAATATTTTTGAATTCGCAATGACCTCAAATTTGGAGACAACCTTATGGTTACAATGATATTAGCAGATACAAAGTTGTATTACCCATTCTTATGCAAAAACATGTTTTTTTCTTTACTAGGTTGGAAGAAAACAAGTCATATGTAAAACATCCAAGAAAAAGCTATTAACATACAAACATAAACTACTAAATGAAAGATCTTGATTTCAGCAAAATTTAGGAAAAAGAACCACCAAATTTGGAGTTCATGTGCGGGATAAATACAAGTTACAAATTTTAGTTCCGAATTAAAAAGTGAAACATGAGCCATACATGTGTTCTTCCACTCAATCCACGTGGCATGCTACAAATAAGTTTGATGTCGGAAAAAAACCAAACTCGTCTCATCTATCTAGCGGTAAGGTGCCTTGATACTGTATATGCAAGGTCACTGGTTCGACTCCCTGCTCCTTTTGTCCATTTTATCTCTACTTCACCATGTATCATAGTAAAATCTCCGAAGCCACAGTTCGTAACATGTGGGAAAGCTTAGCACGGTGGTAAGACTTGTGATGTCTAGAAGGATAGTCCAGGGTTCGAGTCCCTCTTCCTCCTCCAAACCAGTTTTTTTTCTTTTTTTATACATTTGAGTTGGTGCCTCGCATGGGCCTGGCCTATTGTGCCACACTCCTCTACACCAGTTTTTTTTACCTTTACATTTGAGCTGGTGCCTCGCATGGGCCTGGCCTGCTGTGCCACGCAGGCGCATGGGCCGGCAGCAAGCCTTCGATTTTTTCTCTTTTTTTTCTCAGTAGTGCACTAGTGCGCCAAGTACAAAAATATAACACCCCAAACTATCATAAAGGAGTTAGTAATCTAGTGGTAAGACCTCATTGGTTTGGACGATGGTTTGAGGTAACTCTTCCATTCCATATTTTTTCTATCCAATTTTTTAGATTATATTTACACTCAACTAAGCTAAAAAATAGCACAAAAATTATATAATTTTGGTTTTGTCCTTTTTCACTTTTCTTTATTTTTGTTTTTCCTCCCTAGTACTACACCCACATTTTTGGATAAAAACAAGTAACACATTTTAGTTTTTTATTAAATAATCAACATGTTTTTATCGTCAAAATTGTGGTTGAGTTTTCCAAAAAAAAATTTGTGGTTGAGTATGGTATCAAATTCGTGATGATTTTCATTTTGAATCTCATGTATTTGTATTGTCAAAATTGTGGTTGAGTATGGTATCACATTTGTGACAATTTTCATTTTCAATCTATGATGGTTACTGAGGTTCGTCATAGAAATCGGGCCCAAACGTGAGCCCAGAAGGACCATTTGCAGATCTGTGACAAAAATTGACTAATCATCATAGATGATGCACGATTTATGACATTTTTTGAATCTGTCATGAAGAATTCGTCATGGATCAACACATTTATTGTAATGACATTATTGTGTATTTATTTGAATTGTAAAACATATGTGTGTCTATGCGAGTCCTATCACACATATTTGGGAATCTAAATAAGCATGATGTTTTTGTCATGCCTATTTTATCGCTTTTACAATTTTGTTTCCTTCCTGTAGCAACACACGGGCATGAACCTAGTTTACGTGTAAGCACCGTCAACAACTCCCCCACACTTAGCCCTTTACTCGTCCTCGAGTAAAGCTCAAGGGACTAAGGTGTATGATGCTCCTAAAGAATCCTGCATACAAGTTATTCCGAACCTTACACAGGCTCTGTGAACTTTTGAAGTGGCTACCATGCTTCTTTGGTCTTTGATGAATGGAACAATATGGATGTCAGGTTCCTTGCTCATAATGCTACATTTTAGGTCTTATTTAAGAAAAAGTGACTTTGCTCCTTAGATGTTTCTCTCGAGTCGCTCAGAGTGTATGATCCTCACCAAGGCAAGAGCTGCCTTAACCTACTTCTAAGGGTTTTTGTGGAGCTTTGGGAAGTTCATGGTTGAGGCATAATTGTATCTCATTATATTGCTAAGCCAAAAACCGGATTTGAGGAGACGCGAGTCATACACCTTGATCAAGATGTGCATGTGTGTGGTATTTTGTTTGTGGAACTTTATTCATACTCCCCTTTTTGCATGAGTCCATCTCTCTTGTTTTTATTTCCTTTGGACATGGGCTATCTTTCTTTTCTCTTTTTTTGTCATGCATTTTGATCATGGAATTCTTTTCCGTGTCATCATTTTTTCATCATGCTTGGTTTAGCATGAACTTATTTTTCTTTTCTCTCTTCCTTTTTCATAGCCCCAAATCCTTTTTTCATATGGTTGGAGAGAGAGGAACTTCATGTTCCAGTGGAAGGAGTATAAAATATTTTGTGGTAAAAGGCATGTTTGTGCATGGCTTCCAGTGTGGGAGTCAGCATATTTATTTGTGGGTGTATGTGATCGTGATCAGCGGAGTATGACAAGAGTCTCTCAAGGGTCCAACAATTTGGCAAAACTCAAATGAAATAGCAAGCAGCATATGAGTGAGTGTATTGCAATGAATCATATGGCTTTGGTGGGATTTTAGCACATCGATTAGGAGCTAAGTCATTTGAATTTTTATAAACTTGGTGCCAACAAAAGAGCGCGGTTCCAATTACCCAATTATATCTCATTCAACAAAAACTTACAAGGCATGCGTTCCCTAAAGGAGATTGTTAATAAGAACAAGAGTATGAGTAAGGAATAAATAGTATGCATGGATCATTGTGAATGAGCAAGGAGCAATCAGGATTAACTTTATTTTTATTTGATTTTTATTCCTACTGAACAAGATGAATTGCAAAGGGAGTAAGTCAAACCAGCAAGCAGGAGAAGGACGAAGCCGAGCAGCCCCAAGGGGGGTTCAGCCGAACCATAGGTCGGCCGGCCCCCTTTGGGTCTAGTTATCCCTTCCCTCTGGTGTGTCAAGTCCTGCTGGCTAGTGCAACGTGTTGGGAGAGTGTCTTGGCGAAAGGAACTCCCCCACACTTTTTTTGTACATGTTCTTATTTGAAGGCAAAAACAAGCAAAAGATCGAGCAAATCATCCGGGTTGATCTCAAGCATACTAATTTATTTATTGAATCAAATTGGAGGGCACATTACAAAAGAGAAATTATAGAAATAAAGAAATGTAGAAAAGTAAAATTATGTGCCCCAGGATAAGACAGGAAGGCAAAAGGGTAAACCTTATGTGTTTCCCTTCCCTTTGGCTTTGGCCAAGCATTCTATCTTGGCGCCAAGCCCGCGGCGAAGAATCTCAATGTCGTCCCAGAGCTTTTTGAGCTCCAATTTGTTCTCTGCCACCTGCACGGTTAGGTCCCTATGTTCCTTACGCATTTCTAGAATCGTAAGGAGTAGTTGCCTAACCGTTGGCCCTTTTTTCTCATCGCTGCTCTCATATTGCCCGGCGGGCCGTTTGATCGGTAGAGGAGAGCGATGACGCTGCACTCTATGTGGCGGGGACGAATCTACCGACTCGGCACGCCCCTTATCTTTCAGGGTGAGTGCCGGCTTAAGTCACTTTCCGTACCCTCTGGTTGGAGTACGAATGCCGGTGACGGTGAAGCGCGGCGTGACCGAAGGGCTTGAGGGTGTGTACGATGGCGTCCCTGAGTAGTGGTGGCTAGCCATGCCACCGAACCTGTTCAGCAAGGTGTAGTCGTAGCGTTTGCCTTGATGCTTGGAAGGCTCGTTGTCGTCGTTGAAGAGGCGCGACGCCACGGGCCTCTTCTTCGGGGCATTTGCCCCCGTCGTGGGCCTCAGGTAGGGGTGCGATCGCCCTACCTTACCTCCCATGCTGTCCCTCAGCTTGGAGGCCTAGGGCGCGGAACGGGGAGCTACGGGGCTTCCCTGGGGGTTCGGCCGAACCCTAGGGTCGGTTGACCCTGAGGTGGCCCCGCTTAGCCCCCGGCTGCGCGGACTCATCGGGTGCGAGACCAGGGGTGTCACCATGATTACCTCAGCCTCTACCTCCATGTAGAGTGGTGCGAGAGCACGATTGGCCTGTGTTGGCGTTCCTTCAAGGTTGAAGGTCACCAAACTTGCTCCGTAGGGGACGATGGCCTTACCCGCCATGTGCAAGAGCTCAAGAGTGCTTTGAGGAGTTTGAGTGAAGAGGAGTGCACAACCATGGAGAGGATGGTGTTTATTTTAAAGGGAGATATGGGGAGGAGTACAAAGGACGAATAGGGCTGTCACCACATGCTGCCTACCTCTCCATACCGTGGGGCATGAGGCAAACAAGGGTAACCTATGTCCTAGACACCGCATCTAAGAGATCGATCACTACTCTAGTTTTGGCCAAAACTAGAGCACCCGCTACAAGAACGGACAACGAATCGGCACGTACTTGACAACAAAGAATAACTGAACCCGAATGCTTACCACCAAAGATAGCACCTAAAACTTACTTCAACAAGGTTCGTCTCCGAAGAGGTACAAGCTAGGAGAGGGCTGAGCTCAAGCTCTTCCCGAGACTTTGCCTCACGAGCTTCCTATACTACGCTACAAAGTAGCTCTAGCCTAAAGGTGGAGTCCTCCTTCTTCTTTTCTTGGAATTGTGTTGTGTGTTGAAGAAGTCCTCCTACCCTCCTATTTATACTAGGGGAGGACGATTTCCGGCGCTCCCAGGATGGAAACATCTCCTTGGCGCGAAGGGAAGAGCGCGAGAAGGGAGCCCACCAAGACTTGGCGCGCTTTGCCCCTATCCAGGTCAGCCTTCCCTAGTTGACTGCACAAAGGGCCCACAACATATTCCTAGGAAGATTCATGCGGAATAGGGGTGGTCTTCTGTCATGTGGCCCCTCTTGGATCTTCTGTGCTCAGCTGAGTGTGTTATTTGTGTGTTCTGAGCATAGTTTGCCCTCTTAACCGCTTGTACCTACGAAGTCTTGACATTTCACCAAAACTAGTTGAACGAGTTAGAATAAAGTCCTATTTCTAGTTTGGTGCTGGACAAGTCATGATAAATGAGGGAATTAGTTGACAGAAATTAACATGTAAGCACCATCAACACTTGTTCAGGGAGTATCTAGGCATCAGAGAGTTTTTGTGGCACCAGCCCCCAAGCTTGAGGGTGGGTCAAGCCATACGAGGCACGACGACTAGTTTGTGGTGCCAGCCCCCAAGCCTGAGGGTGGGTCACGCCATACGAGGCATGCAGACTGGTTTCCGGCGTCGGCCCCCAAGCGTGAGGGCTGGTCGATCCATATGAGGCACGTTGAGTGGTTTGCGGCGCCAGCCCCTGAGCGTGAGGACGGGTTGGACCATACGAGGCACGCCGACTGGTTTACGGTGCTAGCCCCTGAGTGTGAGTGCTGGTTGAGCCATACGAGGCACGCCGAGTAACTACATCAAAGCCCAGCTAGCAGTCGGGTACTTGGCACTTTGCCTATCAGCACCTCCTCAGACCTTACAACCTTGGCTGCTGATTCTGCAGCTGGTTCATGCACCACCTCTTGGGGCGGAGAAGGCGTTGGGGGTGGTGGTTGTGAGTACACCGACTCGCCCACGGCCTCCTCGACGTCTGACGGACCAAGATCCATGGGAGTCCTTATGGGCTGCAGGCCCACGAGGAGATTGGGCCTCCAACTCTGACAGATACAAGGAAGAGACGTACAGGTTAAGGAACCTAGTCGGCTACTAGGAAACAACCCGGCCTACTCCTGTTAGGACTTTGTGTGTAGTATCTGACTAGGAATCTGTATTATTAGCCTTGTAGACCCTGTCTCCCGAGTATATAAGGTGAGGCAGAGACCCCTTGTAAAATATAACCATCAATATGAAGCGATCCACCATGCAGGATGTAGGGTATTACGCACTCTCTCGAGGCGGCATGAACCTGTCTAAATAGTCTCATGTTCACCATCGTGCTTCTAGTTCTGGCGAGACCCTTATGAACAACTCGACTACTCAGGGACCCCCTATAGTAGGCTAGCCGGTATAAAAAACCGACAGCTGGCGTGCCAAGTAAGGGCTCTCGTCGAGAATCGTGTAAGCTCGATGGCACCAGTCATCATCTCCTGTGACGGCGACATGGCGTTCGAGAAGGGCGCCACCTTCGTCTTCGGCTCTTGGGTGTGCACGGTGGACGGCGCAGGCAACTTCGACCGCGTCCTCAAGCCGGTGACCTCAGAGCAACTCGCCAACAAGCTCGATGAGATCGCGCTCCCGGGTCCGACTTCAACTCGGACTCGGGGAACTTCGAGTCTCGGTTCGAGTCCAACTCGGGCTGAGAAATCTTCAAAGCGGACTAGGCAGTCCGAGTCAGTTTCTAAACCATCGAATCTGTCGAAACCCAAAATCCAGAAGAAGAGGGGCTCAGCCACTGCTAAGCGTGAGGCCAATACCCCGAGCCCAATCCCCTTTGGCCTCGTGGGAACCGCCTTCGTTTACCAGGCGACTCCAGAAGGGAGATTCATCCATTGGCCGGGATGCAACTCCGCTCTCTGGTCAAATTCGACGAACTCCCTCTCGACGGGAAATAAGTCGGACTCGTCATCACCGCAACTCCAGAGGGGAGATTCGTCCACTGGCCAGGATGCAAGCCAAAGCTCTGCGAAACACCCCAAGAGGAACTGGACATGTCTCACATCATTGCGTGCATTGATCCTTTGCCTTTTCAACAAGGCGAGACGCTGGACTCTTCAGATGAACACGGCTCCACCGTCCTTGTGTCTTCAGGTACAGGAAGCTTCTCACCAGGGCAACAAGCCATGGTGATCATTGGCAACGAAGATCAAGTATCCAACGATGAGCCATCTGTCGCCAACAAAGCCGCAGATGACCAGGAGAGGCGCCGACAACGCAACACTGCTCACGCAGAACGTCGTCGCCGAGCCAACCACAGATTGCCTCTGCAAAATCTTCATGAGCGATTCGTGCAAGTCGTCGGCCAGGATGTCTACCCCAATGCCGTAGCCAACATCATGGCTGTCACACAAGGACTAGATGCCTTGGAGCAGACTCCGGAGATCCAACGCTTGAAGACGATGCTCGAAACAGCAGCAATTCAGCACGACGCGATGCACCCTGCTCGATCAATCACCAAAACTGCAAGTCGACAGGGTAGCAGTCATCAGCCTGCGGGAAGCCACCGCGGCAATCCATTCCGTCACGCAAGCAGAGATCGCCAAGAACCCGCAACAAGGGCGGCATGGTAGTTCGGGCCGAAGGTCGTGACCACGGTGCTGGGCTTAGCCACCACATTGCCCAACAAAGCCACAATCGTGGAAATGGTGGGAATAGGGACAGAGACGAACGCCGCGACAACCGCGATGACAATAGGGATCTGCGACACCAGCTGAGGAGCAGAGATGCGCACACAATCATCTCTGCACGCGCCCGCAACCGCGAGGAAGAAGAACGCAGGCGGCGTCAAGAGTATGACCAGATTTATGGGCCTCTAGGCCAAGGCCACCACAACCTTGACAAGTACGAAGGGTTCCTAGTTTTCTCAAACCGTATCCGAGCTACTGCCTGGCCTGAGAAGTTCAAGCTGTCCGGCATCGAAAGATATGATGGGAAATGCGATCCCGAGCAGTGACTCCACATCTACTGCTCGGCAATCAAGGCTGCTAAGGGGAACATTGACACTATGTGCACCTACTTCCCCGTGGTCCTCGACCAAGCCCCTCTGACATGGCTAGAAGGACTAAAGCCCGGCTCCATCGACTCCTGCAAACAACACTGCAAGGTCTTTATCAACAACTTCCAGGGCTTGTGGCAAAAGTGGGTACTCGCTTTGACCTTGCCCAGTGCAAACAAGGCCAGAACGAGTACCTCCGAAGCTACGCCCGCCGTTTCTGGGGAAAAGAGGGCAACCTATGTCGAGCTCACCGACCAGGACGTCATCGACTGCTTCCACAACGGTCTCACTGACCATACACTCCACCTAGATTTCGGAAGAAACAGGCCCAAGACAGTGGAAGCCATGCGCGACCTCGTTAGCCGATGGACCGATGCCGAAGACATGCAATGCGAATGGTTCAACCGAAACAAGTCGGGGGGCGACCGCAACAACACAATGATAAGAACAAGGATAAGAAAGTTGAAGGCAGCAGCAAGTGCGACTTCAATGACAAGAAACACAAGCCCGAGGATTCAGTCAACATTGCCGAGAAGGGTCCCTCCCGCAAGAAATTCGAGAAGCTACTCGACAAGCAATGTCCTTTCCACCCAAAGGACAAACACTCTAGCAGGCAATGCTACGACTTAAGAAGGCTTTCGGCACTGAAAGCGCTCCCAAACCCAACGGAACGGACAACAAGGTGGGTGACAAGGGTGACAAAGACACCGGCTACCAACAAGCCGACAAGGTGGTCAATGTCATCTTTGGAGGAATAGCTCAAACAGACTCAAAGCGCAAGCAAAAGCTAATCCATCATGAGATTGGATGCATCGAGCCGGCTATCCCCACCTTCTTGAAGTGGTCAGAGGTCCTGATCAGCTTCTCTCGTGACGACCAATGGACCAACATCAAGAACCCGGGAAGGGACCCTCTCGTACTGGACCCGAAAGTGGCAGGCTGTCACACCCGGATTTATGAAGGAAATCCGAATGCTACTATATGTGTACCCAGGAAGTCTTAAACACACATACAGCTCCAGAATAAGGCAAATCAAAGAAACCAGTGCTCGAATTACAAACTAAAACTATTACAAAAGACAAGAGTCTTAAAACAAACCACAGCGGAAGTCTATTTACTATCTCTCATGATGAAGTCTCCATTCCACAGGGACGCCGGCTGGTGAACCACAACCTAGAACTCTTCTGAAAATCTTCATGAAAATCTTCGACTGCTGCCTCATCTGAGTACCCATCTGGGATTTTGTTGAATAATGCAAGTGTAAGTAAACCATCTTACTTTACTTAACAAGGATAACACGAGGTATGAAGGCTCAAAAGGCTTGACACGGTTTAACTGCGATAAGCACTTTTAGTAGTTCAATTTTAACATTAACCAAATTACTACAGTGTAATAGGTAAAACCCAGTTGTAACCCATATTAAGTATAAGTAGAGAAGTATCATAGTCCACCATCATTCCAGTTTCATTCCATTTTTAAACATCACCGGGGTAAAAGTCACTGTCAAAAAGGATCCAGGCCACTCGTAACCGTGAGTACGGCTGTTATAACAGTTTTACACTCTGCAGAGGTTGTACACTTTCCCCACTGGTCGCGTAAAAGTTCAGAAGAACTTTATAACCCAACCACGCAGTGCTGATCAGACACATTCATCAGACTACCTTTGGTGTGACTGCATAGGGACGCTACGAGACTTTTCAAAATTTACTTAGTCAAGACCAGAGCCCATTTGATTCCCATGGTTGCACTGTTCTCCCGGGTTGCCACTTTAAGATAGACCATAACTAGTGATGCCCAGAACAAAGCACACAGCAATTGTTCCAGTTTAAATGTTGATTAAGAACAAAGCACATAGCACATGTTCCGATTTAGGTTGGATGGAGCAAAGCACACAGCACATGTCCAAATTAAGGGTTGCCTAGAACAAAGCACACGGCATATGTTCTAGATCGTGAATTGCCTAGAATAAAGCACACAGCACATATTCTAGAACAAGAGTTTGCTGAGAACAAAGCACACAGCACATGTTCCAGCTACCTAACCAGGTTGCTAAAAAGCAAGTTTTAACATTCATCATTGTATAAGTATCAAGTATCACTGTCCGAAGACAGTAAGCGCAAGTTGCATAGCCTAGCTCAAATTACCCATCAATGCATAACCCGGTTGAGCAAGAAAGTAAGTCTCAAAAGTACTAGGGATATCCTAAACAGTTTAACTCATGCATGAATGCAAGTGATTAATAGTGTGTATAGGTATCAAGGATTTCTCGTGTTATACTTGCCTTCCTCAATATATGCTGTCAACTCTGTTCTTCAGAACCTTGTTCTCCTTCAACGTCGAACAGCTCACCGATTGGCACGATCAGCACCAGCACACAGTATACATCTAATAAAGCAATACACCAATCAATACAACAGTTTTGAAAAGCGCTATTAGAAAACACTAACTGCTACGAACTTGGGAGCGCAAGAAACGCTAAGGACAAAGCTGCGGTTGAAAAGGCATAGGTAATTGAAGGGTCAAGGGCATACTGGTACAAAGAACATAAGCTGGGATTGTTCTGGTTGAGGACAAATAGATTGTGACATCATCAAGGCATGAACATGATGTCATCATGGAATATTGGAATAAAGCTTCAATGGAATTTTGTATAAATGGATCAACAAAGTTTAGTATATGCACATACAATTCAACATACTATTTTAATATCTAGATTTCACATATGCGGCCGCAATATATGAATTCAGAAATAAAATAATACACTAGAATTATAGTGGTTCATACACTAAACATTTATTAAGCCAGACGACAAATTACCATAAGATAGGAACAAAGGTATAGGCTAACTATGTGGCAACAAAAGGGATGAAAGGTATGAAATTTGGACAGGTTACGATCACCGCGAAAGCTTGGGCTCTGCTGAACTTATGGGCAAGACACAAGGTGGGTGAAAAAGCCTAATCATCTATTATTTAGAAAAGCTAGTTTGAATTGACCTCTAATCAAATTAATTACTAATTAAATTCCAAAAATAGGTTTTATGGAAAACAGCATCAATAACATGTAGATTAGGTTATTACGAACCTAACGCAACTTGAACGAATTAAAACGGAGCTAAAACGTGAAATCTATGGGCTAAACAAGGCTGCAGGGACCTATTCGTAATTAACCATAGCCGAAAAGGGTTAGCAGGAAAGATTTGCAAGACTCAAGAAATAGTGCTTGCAAAAGCTGAAAAGGTCGGGGTTAGATCTGCTAAAAGGATCGGGTGGGGTTTATGTGCAAAGGTGGGATTTTCCAGGTGGTTTTCTGTAACTTTGCCAAGACTCAAAAAATAGGCAAATAATTATAGATTTCTTTGGGGCTCAGAATGCAAAATGACCAGAACAGAAACTAATCTACTACGTGATTTTGTTCCAGAATTGGCCGGCGGCGGCGGTTGTGCATGCTGCTGCGTCGCGCAGTCACGGGAGCACGGCAAGCTGTGGGACCGCGGGCTTGGGGTTCGACATGCAGGGGATCGGCACAAGCGCGGCATGCGACGCACGCAGCGAAGGACAGAGCCACGCGGCGGAGCAGTAGGGCGGCAGTAGCAGCAGGTGGCGGCGGCGCTGCGCACTGCACGCAGGGCGGCGATAGCAGGGCATCGGCGGTGATGCTGGACGGCTGCCGGGGCTAGGGATTACGGAACTCGCGTGTGAATGGCAAAACGAAAAGGAAACGGAACAAGGATCACGATGGAGTGCTCACTTCATGCCAACCATGGACGACGGTGACGGAAAAGCTCGCCGGAGTTGGAAAGGAGGTCGCCGGAGTTGGAGAAGAGGACGAAAACGATGTCCGATTCTCGCAATCCACTACACCACGGCATAGAGCTCGATGAGAGGAACTCCGTGGTGGTCTTCGTTTTCGCCGAAAGTACACGGTCTCACCGGAAAAGCTCGCCGGAGTTCGGGAAGACCGAGGTTTGACTTTCAGATCTACGGAGTTTGGAGAGTCAACTCGTGGAAACGATTTTAGATCTGGAATCCTCGCGACGAGACGAACGCGACGATATATATATATAGACGGGGTTGGGTATAAAGATATTTTCAAGGTGACTTTTCTATTTTCAGAATTTCCGATATCATTTTCTGCGCAATAATAAATCCAGAAAATACTGGACTCAATTTAAGTGCACGAAAAATATCCAGAAAATTCCAAAAATTATGGGAAAAATCCCAAAGATAGATTTGGATACGATGAACCGAAATAAAATATTTGGAGCTCATGAAAAGGGTTCTAGTAGCTTCCAAAAATTGGATTTGGCTCTAGAAAAATAGGGATAAATTCCAGAAAAATCCAAAAAATTCCCAGAGGCACCTATTTGAGAACCTATTCGGGTTTTAAAAACAAACTCACACAATAAACACTAAGAAGCTCGGCACGAAAGCAACACTCACTTTCTATTTAATTCTAGCCAAACTTGGGATTTATTGGAAACTCCGAGAAGGCCAAAAACCGGGGTGTGATAGATCTACCCCACTTAACAGGAATCTCGTCCCGAGATTCAAGAGGAGGCTAGCAAGGAAAAGGGTTGGGTTATAGGTATTGACTCTTCTTCTTGCTTCCTTGTGATCATCGGTTGTATCTTCTAAGTCTGCTGAAATTTTCAATCACCCCTCTTCCTGCTCTTTTCTTGATACTATAATTCTAGTCTGCTGAAGTTTTTCGATCACACCTCTTCCTACTCTTTTCTTGACATCCCAATAGTTCCTTTCTTGTGTCATCCATGTAGACATTGGGTGTCCAAGAGTCCTCTTGTTCAAAGTGATTTGAATAGAGCTGGATCTGCTGCTCTATTACCCTGTTAGGTTTGATTGACGGTGATTCCTTCTCGGTTTGCTTGGAATACATCTTCTTGTTTGCTTGTGGAGGAGTGTCGAAAAAGTGAGTATTCTTCACAATGCATGTTACCAATGTTCAGGGAAAGTCCACGCTATGTTGTAGTCTTGTATTGGGTTTGTCATCGTGTAGTGCGTTTTTCTTCAGCTGGTGTTTCTCAATGAAGAAACCAATTCTTTGTGTGCCTTCACTTTGTATTTTGTCTCTTGAAGTCTATTGTGTATTGCTCGTCTTGTAATGGGGATTTGTATTACAACCTGGGGTGTTATAGGCCTACCCCACTTAACATGAATCTTGCCTCGAGATTTGTGCAAAGTTAGCAAGGGGGGATGTTGGTTGCTTCCGACGAACATCTTCTTAACTCATCCTTCATGTTGTTGTATACTTATATATTTTGTCTCCTTTCTGTAGCATTTCTTCGAAAGGGCCTCTCAATTGTTTCCGTCTTTCTTCTAGCTCCTTCAGTTGACATCTCGTGCACCTCATGTGTTGCAGTAGTACTGTGGCTTAGCACTACCCCACTTAACAAGGTTCTTCTGTACTCCAAGTTGAACTCTAGTGGAAGTGGAATCTCCTGATGACTTCTTCATGGCTAGGTTAGCAGGAGGACAAGGGGGTTTGAGAGGAATAAGGGTCTTCAATCTTTCATCTTGTTTTTCCTTTGTGTATCAATCCTTGATTTCGGGAGTGCCTCCCAATTGTTTCCAGCTTTCTCTAGATCCGCTTCTTATGCACCATTGTAGGAGTATGACTTATCACTACCCCACTTAACAAGACATTTCAATATCTCAAGTTGAACTCTACGGGAAGTGAAATCTTTTCGTTGCTTGTTTCAGTACATACATGTACACAAACCTAGTTTTACTGAGTACATTTCTTGAGTACAACTTGCTAACAAATTCCTGTCATCTATATCTAACTTGACGTGCTTCTTGATGTGATCCTGAGTCTGCTCCTTTGATCCAATTTCATGTAGAGATGATTCTTTCAGTTGGTGACTTGCTTGATACCGTTCTTTCCTATCTGTGCGGCAGCTTTGAATATAACTTCCATTCCTTGCTTGTTGGTTATAGAGATCACCTTGGAACGGTAATCCATTACACACTTATGTTCCTGTAACCAATCCCTTCCTAAGATGATATCCATTCCTTCCATATCTAGAACATTCGTATCCACCTTGAATTCAACTCCATCTATCTGCAATGGTACCTCCAGACATTCTTGTCTAAACAATACTTCTTTGTCTTCCGGCCGGACAGATATTGGTTGTTCCTTGACGAGTGGTGCAATGTTGTTTTCCCTCACAACTTCGTTGATATGAAGCAATGTGAAGCTCTGGTGTCAAACAAATCTACCACTGACTTGGATTGTAGAAAACATTCCCGAGTAGCCTATTCCTTGCTTGCTTAGCTTGTTCGGCTTCCACGTAGTCTACTCATGCTAGTATGCAGTTTGGCTCCTTGGTCACGGCAGTCATCTTTTGCTTCTTGGTGGATTGAGGTCCACTGTTCTTGACTTTACTCTTTGCTTTGCTACTTTGGGTGCTTGTGTCTGCGTGGCTGAGACACACTAAAGGTTATGTCCCATCCACTAAGGTATGTGTCTTCAACACTCTCTTCTTGAGCTTCAGTTCCTTGTCCTACTGGAGCAGTTCTTTTTGGGGAATGTAGCTTCTTATCCCCACCAGTTGATGCTCCTTGAGATAGACCTGATTGCAACGTCTTCTTATTGCGGTCATTCTGGAGACACGGATGACCATACTATGTGCAATAGTAGCAACTCCCTGGAGGTCGAAGTATCTTCATCAGCCATTGCTCCATGTCATCTGGGATGATGAGCCCAAAGATGAAATGTCGATCTCACCGTTGGCCACACTTTCTTGAGGGCTTCTCTTGTCATTCTCTATTTGGTTTGAGGTTTAGGATGTGAAAGAGGCAAGTTGAGAAAGGACTTGTAGACAAATAGAAGGGGAGTCAAGGGAACCCATCTAACTAGCTATACTATCAATCAATACAAAGATCACACAACAACACACAAGAGCACACTAGCATGGCACACATCTTAGCATCGTTGATCTATCGGTAAAAGAAAGGCTTAGGTTCAAACTCCTATGACACAAAAACACTAAACTATCGAGGGCTCGAGGTTTGAGTGATCTTGAGGTCCTCAATGCAGTCGCTGAGACTCTCTTCATGGGGTCTTCAGATTCCTCAAACAATGATGAGTTGTTGAAGTGGTGCCTTCCTTAGTATCTTTTGCAACATCCTCATTGAACGTAGTAGACAAGGTTGGTTGACATCTAAGAATAATCAAGGGTGTGGGAGAAGCAACTCTTTTTTGTAAACAGAGTGAGTGTAGGATTCAAAAGAGAGACAAAAAGCCAAGGAGGTGAAATTTTACAAAAGAAAGGGAATTTATAACCTTAACATCGACCAGTTCTATCTAGGTTGCGATCCTACAGTCAGCACGGCTCTGATACCAATCTGTCACACCTGGATTTACGAAGGAAATCCGAATGCTACTATATGTGTACCAAGGAAGTCTTATACACACATACAGCTCCAGAATAAGGTAAATCAAAGAAACCAGTGCTCGAATTACAAACTAAAACTATTACAAAAGACAAGAGTCTTAAAACAAACCACAGCGGAAGTCTATTTACTATCTCTCATGATGAAGTCTCCATTCCACAGGGACGCCGGCTGGTGAACCACAACCTAGAACTCTTCTGAAAATCTTCATGAAAATCTTCGACTGCTGCCTCATCTGAGTACCCATCCATGATTTTGTTGAATAATGCAAGTGTAAGTAAACCATCTTACTTAACAAGGATAACACGAGGTATGAAGGCTCAAAAGGCTTGACACGGTTTAACTGCGATAAGCACTTTTAGTAGTTCAATTTTAACATTAACCAAATTACTACAGTGTAATAGGTAAAACCCAGTTGTAACCCATATTAAGTATAAGTAGAGAAGTATCATAGTCCACCATCATTCCAGTTTCATTCCATTTTTAAACATCACCGGGGTAAAAGTCACTGTCAAAAAGGATCCAGGCCACTCGTAACCGTGAGGACGGCTGTTATAACAGTTTTACACTCTGCAGAGGTTGTACACTTTCCCCACTGGTCGCGTAAAAGTTCAGAAGAACTTTATAACCCAACCACGCAGTGCTGATCAGGCACATTCATCACACTACCTTTGGTGTGACTGCATAGGGACGCTACGAGACTTTTCAAAATTTACTTAGTCAAGACCAGAGCCCATTTGATTCCCATGGTTGCACTGTTCTCCCGGGTTGCCACTTTAAGATAGACCATAACTAGTGATGCCCAGAACAAAGCACACAGCAATTGTTCCAGTTTAAATGTTGATTAAGAACAAAGCACATAGCACATGTTCCGATTTAGGTTGGATGGAGCAAAGCACACAGCACATGTCCAAATTAAGGGTTGCCTAGAACAAAGCACACAGCACATGTTCTAGATCGTGAATTGCCTAGAATAAAGCACACAACACATATTCTAGAACAAGAGTTTGCTGAGAACAAAGCACACAGCACATGTTCCAGCTACCTAACCAGGTTGCTAAAAAGCAAGTTTTAACATTCATCATTGTATAAGTATCAAGTATCACTGTCCGAAGACAGTAAGCGCAAGTTGCATAGGCTAGCTCAAATTACCCATCAATGCATAACCCGGTTGAGCAAGAAAGTAAGTCTCAAAAGTACTAGGGATATCCTAAACAGTTTAACTCATGCATGAATGCAAGTGATTAATAGTGTGTATAGGTATCAAGGATTTCTCATGTTATACTTGCCTTCCTCAATATATTGCTGTCAACTCTGTTCTTCAGAACCTTGTTCTCCTTCAACGTCGAACAGCTCACCGATTGGCACGATCAGCACCAGCACATAGTATACATCTAATAAAGCAATACACCAATCAATACAACAGTTTTGAAAAGCGCTACTAGAAAACACTAACTGCTACGAACTTGGGAGCGCAAGAAACGCTAAGGACAAAGCTGCGGTTGAAAAGGCATAGGTAATTGAAGGGTCAAGGGTATACTGGTACAAAGAACATAAGCTGGGATTATTCTGGTTGAGGACAAATAGATTGTGACATCATCAAGGCATGAACATGATGTCATCATGGAATATTGGAATAAAGCTTCAATGGAATTTTGTATAAATGGATCAACAAAGTTTAGTATATGCACATACAATTCAACATACTATTTTAATATCTAGATTTCACATATGTGGCCGCAATATATGAATTCAGAATTGAAATAATACACCAAAATTATAGTGGTTCATACACTAAACATTTATTAAGCCAGACGACAAATTACCATAAGATAGGAACAAAGGTATAGGCTAACTATGTGGCAACAAAAGGGATGAAAGGTATGAAATTTGGACAGGTTACGATCACCGCGAAAGCTTGGGCTCTGCTGAACTTATGGGCAAGACACAAGGCGGGTGAAAAAGCCTAATCATCTATTATTTAGAAAAGCTAGTTTGAATTGACCTCTAATCAAATTAATTACTAATTAAATTCCAAAAACAGGTTTTATGGAAAACAGTATCAATAACATGTAGATTAGGTTATTACGAACCTAACGCAACTTGAACGAATTAAAATGGAGCTAAAACGTGAAATCTATGGGCTAAACAAGGCTGCAGGGACCTATTCGTAATTAACCATAGCCGAAAAGGGTTAGCAGGAAAGATTTGCAAGACTCAAGAAATAGTGCTTGCAAAAGCTAAAAAGGCCGGGGTTAGATCTGCTAAAAGGATCGGGTGGGGTTTATGTGCAAAGGTGGGATTTTCCAGGGGGTTTTCTGTAACTTTGACAAGACTCAAAAAATAGGCAAATAATTACAGATTTCTTTGGGGCTCAGAATGCAAAATGACCAGAACAGAAACTAATCTACTACGTGATTTTGTTCCAGAATTGGCCGGCGGCGGCGGTTGTGCATGCTGCTGCGTCGCGCAGTCACGGGAGCATGGCAAGCTGTGGGACCGCGGGCTTGGGGTTCGACATGCAGGGGATCGGCATAAGCGCGGCATGCGATGCACGCAGCGAAGGACAGAGCCACGCGGTTGAGCAGCAGGGCGGCGGTAGCAGCAGGTGGCGGCGGCGCTGCGCACTGCACGCAGGGCGGCGAGAGCAGGGCATCGGCGGTGATGCTGGACGGCTGCCGGGGCTAGGGATTACGGAACTCGCGTGTGAATGGCAAAACGAAAAGGAAACGGAACAAGGATCACGATGGAGTGCTCACTTCATGCCAACCATGGACGACGGTGACGGAAAAGCTCGCCGGAGTTGGAAAGGAGGTCGCCGGAGTTGGAGAAGAGGACGAAAACAATGTCCGATTCTCGCAATCCACTACACCACGGCATAGAGCTCGACGAGAGGAACTCCGTGGTGGTCTTCGTTTTCGCCGAAAGTGTACGGTCTCACCGAAAAAGCTCGCCGGAGTTCGGGAAGACCGAGGTTTGACTTTCAGATCTACGGAGTTTGGAGAGTCAACTCGTGGAAACGATTTTAGATCTGGAATCCTCGCGACGAGACGAACGCGACGATATATATATATAGACGGGGTTGGGGATAAAGATATTTTCAAGGTGACTTTTCTATTTTTGAAATTTTCGATATCATTTTCTGCGCAATAATAAATCTAGAAAATACTGGACTCAATTTAAGTGCACGAAAAATATCCAGAAAATTTCAAAAATTATGGGAAAAATCCCAGAGATAGATTTGGATATGATGAACCCAAATAAAATATTTAGAGCTCATGAAAAAGGTTCGAGTAGCTTCCAAAAATTGGATTTAGCTGTAGAAAAATAGGGATAAATTCCAGAAAAATCCGAAAAATTCCTAGAGGCACCTATTTGAGAACCTATTCGGGTTTTAGAAACAAACTCACACAATAAACACTAAGAAGCTCGGCACGAAAGCAACACTCACTTTCTATTTAATTCTGGCCAAACTTAGGGTTTATTGGAAACTCTGAGATGGCCAAAAACCGGGGTGTGATACAGGCGCACGACTCACGAGGATTCTAATTGATGGCGGAAGTGGACTCAACATCCTGTTCACCAAGACACTGAAGAAGATGGGCTTGGACATCACCAATTTGCTCAAGACCACTGATTCAACCTTCAACGGCATCGTTCCAGGCAACGCCGCCGTACTGCTCGGCAAGGTATCACTTCAAGTTACATTCGGTACCGAGGCTAATTTCAGGACAGAGTACATTACATTCGAGGTCACTGACTTCAAATCTTCGTACCATGCAATCCTGGGGAGACATGCTCTGGACAAATTCATGGTGATCCCACACTACATTTACCTCGTCCTGAAGATGCCAGGCCCTAAAGAGCTCCTACGATTGCGACACCGAGGCAGTGACGATTGCTACAAGTCTGCAGCAACCGAGCTAGGCAGCAATTGTAGCAGCAATAGCAAAACAACTCGGCGAGGCTGAGTTGGACATCCCAATGAAAAAGCTAGCCACAACAACCATGAAGCCCTCCCAAGAAGTACCAATCAAGGCGATCGACCAAGGGACGGGCGACCCCTCCAAGATGGCGCTGATCGGTGTTGACCTACCTACAAAATAGGAAAGCGCGCTCACCAGCTTCTTATGAGACAACCGCAACATCTTTGCATCGAAGCCATCTGACATGCCGGGAGTCCCAAGGGAGCTGGCTGAGCACAAACTCAACGTTGATCCAGCTGCCAAACCAAAAAACAATGTCTGCGACGCTTCGCCTAGGACAAGAAAGAAGCCATCTGATAAGAGCTGGAGAAACTACTAGCAGCCGGGTTCATCAAGGAGGTGTTCCACCTCGACTAGCTCGCTAATCCTGTCTTGGTGCAGAAAAGAACAACAACGAGTGAAGAATGTGCGTCGACTACATCGACTTGAACAAGCATTGCCCAAAGGACCCTTTTGGGCTACCATGCATCGATCAAGTGGTGGACTCCACAGCCGGCTGCTCTCTACTCTGTTTCCTCAACTTCTACTCGGGTTATCATCAGATAAGCGTGCATGAAGATGACCAGATCAAGACGGCGTTCATCACTCCGTTCGGCGCCTACTGCTACACAACAATGTCCTTCAGACTCAAGAACGCAGGGGCAACATATTAGCGCACAATTCAGAGTTGTATAAAGGCTCAGATTGGCCGCAATGTTGAAGCCTACGTCGATGACATTGTAGTCAAGACAAAGAACCCAGACAGCCTCATCGCCGACTTGTCCGAGACCTTTGCACATCCCAGGGAGTTCCAATGGAAGCTCAATCCAACCAAATGTGTGTTTGGCGTGCCCGCAGGCAAATTGCTGGGCTTCATAGTCAGCCACCGTGGAATTGAGGCCAATCCCAAGAAGATCACTGCCATCACATCCATGAAGCCTCCCAAGTCCCTCAAGGACGTTCAGAAGCTGACAGGGTGCATGGCGGCCCTCAATAGATTCATCTCAAGACTTGGTGACCAAGGATTACCTTTCTTCAAACTCCTCAAGAAGAAAGACAAGTTCATGTGGACTGAAGAAGCTGATGCGGCGTTTGAAGACCTCAAGAAATTCCACCAGACACCACCAATACTTACTGCACCAGCTGATCAGGAACCACTGCTTCTCTACATCGTAGCCACAACCCACATGGTGAGTCCTGCGATTGTAGTTGAGTGGGAGGAACCTGACCATATATTCAAAGTACAGCGGCCAGTCTACTTCATCAGCGAGGTACTCACAGAATCAAAAGTACGCTACCCCCAGGTCGAAAAGCTGTTATATGCTATCTTGATCACATCCCGCAAGCTGCGCCACTACTTCGACGCTCACCGAGTTGTTGTAATCACCTCTTTCCCAATCGGCGACATCCTCCATAATCGGGATGCAACCGGGTGAATCTTCAAATGGGCGGTCGAGTTGGGTTCTCATACCACCGACTTCATCCCACGCGCCGCAATCAAGTCTCAGGCTCTGGTTGATTTCGTCGCTGAGTGAACAGAGATACAGCAAGTAACACCTGAAGAACCCCCAGAACACTGGATTATGTATTTCGACGGTTTGATGAAACCTGAAGGAGCTGTTGCAGGTGTCCTCTTCATATCTCCAAAGGGAGATCAGCTCAAGTACATGCTCCAGATCCTCTGGAAAACCACCAACAACGAAGCCGAGTACGAAGCTCTACTGCACGGGCTACGCCTAGCTGCTTCCCTTGGCATCAAGCACATGGTGGTCTACGACGACTCCTCGGTGGTCATCAACCAGGTCAATAAAGATTGGGATTGCACTAAGGAGAACATGGACGCATACTACATGGAGGTCCGCAAACTCGAGAAGCACTTTCATGGACTCGAATTTCATCACGTCCTTTGGGACAACAATATGGCTGCTGATGCACTTTCGAAGTTTGGTTCGCACCGAGCTCAAGTACTGGGCGGCGTTTTTGTCCAAGAGCTGTTATAACCATCCATCAGATAGTAGAAAGTACAGCCGACTACAACACCCCCTCATCAGCAAGTCGTGTTGATTAGACCTGAGTGCACAAAGCCCTTCATCGAGTACATCCTACATCAGAAAGAGCCCGAAGATAAGGTGGAAGCAGAGCAAGTCATCAGACAAAGCAAGAACTACGTAGTAGTCGGCTCCACCCTATTCCGACATGGCGCATCATCTGGCGTCTTAATGAAGTGTGACCCTCCAAAAGTCGGATGGGAGATCCTTGAAGAAATCCTTGCTGGAATCTGTCGCAATCATGCTGCCCACCGCACGATCATCGGCAAGGCCTTCCGATTCGGGTACTATTGGCCATATGCAGTGGCAGACGTAGAAGAAGTTGTGAGGACATGCCAGGTCGGCCAATTCTTCGCCCGGCAAGCTCATGCTGCCCACCGCACGATCATCGGCAAGGCCTTCCGATTCGGGTACTATTGGCCATATGCAGTGGCAGACGTAGAAGAAGTTGTGAGGACATGCCAGGTCGGCCAATTCTTCGCCCGGCAAGCTCATGTCCCCGCAACGATCCTTAACACCATACCACCCTCTTGGCCCTTTGCATGCTAGGGGCTGGACATGGCCAGACCGCTCAAGAAAGCGCTAGGAGGATTTGAATATCTCTACATGGCAATCGACAAGTTTACGAAGTGGATTGAAGTCAAGCCTCTAGTCAAAGCTACAGCTCCAAAGGCGGCCGAATTCATACAAGACATCGCCCACCGCTTCGGTGTCCCGAATTGCATCATCACTAATCTTGGTTCCCAATTCATAGGGGATAAAAAGAGTTCTTTGACTTTTGCAACAGCCTGGAATCGAAGTCCGCTACGCATCGGTGGCGCACCCCCATGCCAATGGACAAGTTGACAGAGCTAACGGCCTCATACTCCAAGGACTCAAGCCAAGGCTCTACGAACCACTCAAGAAGCACGACGGCAAGTGGGTGCAACAATTACCAGCCGTGGTCTGGGGGCTAAGGACTCAGCCTAGTCGTGCGATAGGGCAATCATCTTTCTTCCTGGTCTATGGCTCTGAGGCAGTACTCCCGATGGACATCAAGTACAATGCTCCAAGAATTCAAAACTACTCGGAGGAGGCAGCAGAGCAGAAGATGTCGACATGACAGAAGAAGCAAGGCTAGCCGCGTTGATCAGAACAACTAAGTACCAGCAAATCTTAGGAGGTATCACAATCAAAACGTCTAGGCAAGGTCGTTCAACATCGGCGATATGGTCCTCCAAAGAATTCAGAGTACAAAAGACCAGCACAAGCTATCTTCGCCTTGGGAAGGCCCGTTCATAGTATCAAGGGTTATCAGCCCTGGTACTTATTAACTACAATGGAAAGACGGAACAGAAGTGCCCAATGCTTGGAATACCGAGCACCTATGGCGTTTTTATCCTTAAAAGTTTTTTAGGAGTCTTAAGAGTCAATAAACGTCAGTCCTTTCAATGTACTGATGTCGGCTTTTTGCCAAATGATAATAAAGTGTCTATATTCCATTGTCATCAAACTTGGAATTCAGATACGTGTCTTATGCTACACTTGCTCACCAAGTAACGCATATAACAGAGTTTTTGAATCATGCTGAGTTGTTTAAATACAATTCAAACAGGCTATATTCATAAACCAATGCCATCTACTTTCTGCTCCAAACACAGAGAGATCGGGCACCACAAAATACAGATAACAAGTACTTTTGTTGACAAGACATGAGTATTTACATCTAACTCAAAGTTCATTACAAACGTTTCTTTTACATAAAGAACCTAGAACTTAAGGCGGGATACGATCTTCTCCGCCGTGTCCTTCTCTTCCTCCAAATACGCGCTGAACATGTCCCGAGTGTAGGCCGGGTTCACATTACCCTCTGTGACGCTCAATTTCTGGGCAAGCCACCAGGAACGGATTATGTGGACTACTTGTACTGTACAAGACTGGGCTACCCTCTGGCAATACGCACGCACCTGCCCAGCAGCAGCTCGGAGACGATCGACAAGAGGAGGGACAGGACCACTTACAGGTACGCGCGTGACCAGATTGACAAGTGGGAGAGCAGCTTCCTTCAAAGCTCCAAGTTCCGCGAAGAATGTTCAGTTCATCTTCCTGGCTGCGGATCTTGGCCATGTCATGGACAAGCTGGGCATCGGCGTCCTTCCGCTTTTGCTTCTCCTCAGCAAGCTTCGCCATGCAGTCCTGCTCCCGCTGCTCAGCCTGGTTTGCGCGTTCCTATTGCTGATAGAAGAGATTCTTGATATCGGTGGCTTGTGATATGAACCCACTAGGATTTGTGCCCAATTTTTTGATGAGAGATGGATAACTTCGATTTGTACTGGAGAGATGTTCACGGCCCGACTACAACCATCCAAGGATGTTGCGCCTTAGCAACCGATATACCAACTCCAGCGGTCGCCGCGATCTTGTGGAGCACGATCAACCAAACCATGAGGGTGATTCCTGCAAGCAATCAAAGAACAAGAAAGAACAAGTAGAACAAGCAACTCAATTGTAAATATGGAGATGATAATCAATCTAAAATCACAAAGGTGGGGATCTGAATCGAGTAGAATGGATGGTCTAGCCGACACATGCGTCTACAAGGAAGTAGCAATGGCTAAACTTACATCTAAACAAAACCCAATCTATTTGTGGTGGCTATGGAGGTATATTAGAGGGTAGGGGATGGCCAGGACGTGGCGGAGGTCATCTCACAACCCTAGGATGCACCCCTATTGGGCCCCACATGATACACGGGCCATCGGGCCAAAATCAGGCGACGCAGCACCCTGGACAGAAAAACCTATATGTAGTAAATCGAAGATTCTGGCCGCCTCAAAATAGATATGGACATGAGTACTTGAATGCCCAAAACTGACTTCAAGACCCTTCCATGAAGTACTTGAATGCCCAAAACAGAGTTCGATGAAGTCATGGCGGTCATCGCAAGTTGGCCCAGTGCTGCAGTCCGAATCCAGCACTGAAATGTGTTGGATTAGATCTCTTTCTTTCCTTGGGCCATAATTGACGTGGTGGCCTAGTGGAGAACGTGGGAATACTTGGACTTGGCCCCCAATCAACCTCTTTGGTCCTCCATGCCTTCCATGTGTGTTTAACACTCTTTTTGATCCACGTATGTATTTCTGAAAATGACAATGAACACGCACCTTGGCGCAGCATCAACTCATCAAATGTATCAAATACAATTATGATAAAGAATCGTTTCACCTTTGAATCAAAATTTGTCATTGTTGTTGTATCTGAGCCGGTGATGTCCTCATCAGCTTGGGCCGCAAGCGCCTCAATATTCTTCTCCTTTTCTGCATACAAAATCATATTATTGATATATATTATGTGATTTGTGCTAACTCTGCGAGAAGAAGCCGGTGGCTTACCTGCAAGCTTTTGCTTCATTGACTTCGTCTTCTCGAGGACGTCATCGCGCTGGTTCTGGTATAAATTCAGTTTTTGATAAGCTACGTCCAGATCCAGCAGCAACTTGGCGCGCTCTTCTTCCCAAGAAGATCGACCCTGGGCCAGGTCCTTCTCCGCCTTCTCCGTTCGCGTGAAGCATGCACTAGCCCTACAGAGCATCTCCGACTTCTGATGCGTGCGATGAAGGATACTCTTTTTTCAAGAGAAAACAAGTCGGAACATCAATCAACAAAACCAAATACTTGGAGATAAGTATATTTACAGTATTAATTTACTCTATACAAACCTCTGTAAGCTTGGTAAGTTGGCCTTGCAGTGCAACGGCTTTCTCAAGGTCTTCCTGGTCGACTTGTGAGTCGAATAGGAAGGCAGCGTCATCCTCTGTTCCTACTCCAGGCATCCCCATATATATCTGGAATGGCTCTGGTGAAGGCGCCCGTGGTTGTTTCTCCTAAATGATTTCCTCAACAGTGGAAGTGGCCTTTACAAGACCGGCAACTGCTTCGAGTTCTTCAACCCGGAGATCAGCCAGCTGGGTACTTTCTGCAGCTTTCGGCCATGCGCCTTGCGCAGAAGTACTCGGTGTGGCTTGTTCCAACAACTTGGAATATGATGAAGCTTCAGTTCTTGATTCTTGTGGTTGCTGCACACGTTGGGGGCTCGGCTCTTTCTCTCCCTCCGCTTCCTTGGTTTGTGTATTCTCTGGCGGGCTCTGCTCAGGGATTTCAGGCATCTGAGCAGGCTGGGGAGAAGGCGGCCGACTGAACAAGATAAAGGGCAGAGTTCAGGAAGTTTGATATAGCTGAAGAGAGCATGCTGCAATAAACAAGTCAGAATATTTACCTAGCGAAATCCATGTCAAATACTGGATCTTCCAAGCCAAAGGACATTCCTCCAGATGGATTCCCTTGAGGTTTGGGGGTTTTCTCCCTTGGTGATGGTATCTTTTCTTGTGTTTCCTGCACAAAAAAGAACTCAGATTAGTTCAAGATACATGATTCAAATATTTCAAATGGCGGACAAACATACCTTTTAGGGAGGCGCGTTGATAGGGATACCCATCGGTATATCTGCATCCTTCTCAGTTTCTTTGTCAACCTCATCAGCTTTAGGTAGGCTGGAATCAGCGGGCTTTTCACCTTGAGACTTGGTTCTTTTCTTTACTGTCCGCCTTTTCTTGGTGAGTTGGGGGCTCGGGATGTCATCGCTGATGGGACTTTTTAAGCTTGACCCACCCTGACTGATGTCTCCAGGCCGAAGAGGCGTCAGTTCTTCATCTGTAGATGCGTCCTCAAGAAGCACCACCTCTTCATCGATCAGATCTGCACGGCCTTTCTCTTTTCCAGAGCCACCGGCGGGTTGCCTGGGAGGCGAGGAAGGGGGTGATTCGGGCAATCCGGTCTTCGTCTCCACGATGGGAGAAGGGGCGGAAGCAAACCTCGTGCGCAAGTCCTAAGATAGATGAGAGCAGAATTGTTAGCAACATATTCATCAAAGAGGTCGAATTATAATAAACAGAATTCAGCGCCAGGAGAACACTTACAGCAGGTGGAGGGCGTTCTGCTGAGTACTCGGGTAGTCGGACAGGCAAATCATTTGCGTCCATGAAAAGTGCACTTGTGCAAAGTGCGACTTCATCCACGGACAACTCTTCCATGGTCGTTCGGGTTGGATCAGTCAAACCAGTGTATTCGTAGCCAGCGTGGACCCTTTTCTGGCAGGGTTGCACGCGACAGCGAATGAATGAACTGGCGATCCCTATCCCTGTCAGACCTCCATTCTTCAACTCAGCAATGCTCTTCAATAGAGTGGCAATCCCATCGGCTTCGTCGTCGCTCACAGCTTGGTTCCAATTGGCCAGGGACGGGGCAAGTGGCCTGAGTGCTTCTTCAATATGGGGGCCGGTTTTCCATATAGAACCATTTGTCTACCCAATACTTGATCGAGTCATTCAACTTGAAGTCAAAGTATAACTTCTTCATTCCTTGGCGCAGTTGAAATCCCACACCATCGACTACTTTGTCAGAATTAGGTTTTACTCGATAAAGAAGGCGGAAGAGGTTGAAGTGGGGATTGATGCCAAGGAAGGCTTTGCAGAGGTGGATGGACATGGAAATTTGAAGAATGGAGTTGGGATTGAGATGGACGAGCTCTAATCCATAGAAGGCGAGCAGGCCGTGGAGGAAATCATGAACGGGAGTGGCAAATCCGCGTTCATAGAAGGGGGTGAAAACGACTACTTCATGGAGTTCATTAAAGGGCCAAGGCTTACCGACATCGGTGTGCCAGCAGGAGATAGATTTGTCCAGCAAGTAACCCTGATCGACCAGCTGCTGCACCATATGGTCGGTGGCCTTGGATGGTTTCCAGACCAGAGCAGGGCGGGCGCGGTCTTGTACATCGGCATTCCCGTGATGGGAATCTTGGGTTCCTTCTTGCTTGAACCGCTCTTCTTGCCCATCTTGCTAGTTGGGGTTTTCTCTTGCGAAGACGGAGATTCTCAGGCGGGGCTTGAGTGGATTTGGAGCGTGCGCGCGAGTGTGGAGGATTTTGGATTTGGATAAAGGCGGCTAGAGCAGATGTGAATACGAAGCGGTTCCTCTTTGTTTTTATTAACGAAGACATAACCCTAAGCGTATTTTGCAAAAGGCGTTTTCACAAATACGTTAACATTTATGTATTTGCGGTTTTAACCAGTTGCACAACTGTATGATTTTTTCCTGGCAAGCTAAGTCACTTGTGGAGGCGTTGCCACACTCGGGGGCTGATGCTTATTGGATGAGTTTTTCCGAATCAAAGAATATACCTATTTCTTGAAAAGTCTTTAAGCTTATTGGCATTAGTTTTAAGCTTGGGGGCTGGGGGGCGGGGGAAATAGTATATTTCTTTTGGAAAGTTTTTTCATTAAAGACCCTGAAATTGTTTTTAATCCTTGAAAACATTTTTAGGCTCGAGGGCTGACCCATTATGGGTCCATCTTTTTTCAAAAGCTGGACACCATTATATAAAATGGGTAAGTTTTTGCATCATCTTTGATTAAAAAATCGAAGCCCGGGGGCTGATTGCATAAGAAGTTGGCAAAGAGCACATCATGTTCACTTCTGAAGGTTTTCAATGAAGGCATAAGATGACGAGGGAACAACTCGACTGATGTTCAAATTGTTGAGAAACAACTCAGCAGGCGTGAAGACATGAAGACGCTCGAGGGCTTGACAGACCAAGATCCATGGGAGTCCTTATGGGCTGTAGGCCCACGAGGAGATTGGGCCACCAACTCTGACAGATATAAAGAAGAGATGTACAGGTTAAGGAAACTAGTCGGCTACTAGGAAACAACCCGGCCTACTCTTGTTAGGACTTTGTGTGTAGTATCCGACTAGGAATCTATATTATTAGCCTTGTAGACCCTGTCTCCCGAGTATATAAGGTGAGGCAGGGACCCCTTGTAAAATATAACCATCAATACGAAGTGATCCACCATACAGGATGTAGGGTATTACTCTCTCTCTCTCTCTATGCGGCCTGAACCTGTCTAAATCGTCTCGTGTTCACCATCGTGCTTCTGGTTCCGGTGAGGCTCTTACGAACAACTCGATTACTCAGGGAGCCCCTATAGTAGGCTAGCCGGTATAAAAAACCGACAGTGTCCACATTGCTCACCTTCCTACAGATCAAGACAGACATACTTAACTTCAAAGAGCAATGGATTTAGGAACAAAGATAAACAAGAGAGTAAATCTTATCGCCAGCTCTTCACGACCACGACCCTTGTGCAGAACACAGGTTGCTTTGGCCGCGAGGTGCCTCGCATGCCTCGACCCACCCCCACGCTCTGGGACAATTTAGCGTGCCTCTTATGGCTCGACCCACCCTCAAGCTTAGAGGCTGGCACCGCAAACAAGTCGGCATGCCTCGCATGGCTTGACCCACCTACACGCTCAGGGGCTGGCGCCGCAAACGAGTCGGGGTGCCTCGTATGGCTCGACCCGCCCTTGCGTTCGGGGGCTAGCACCGAAAAAACTATCACGATACCCTGACCTTTCCTAAACAAGTCATTAAAGTTCTCTGAAATCCTTGAACCCAAGCAAATGAGCATTGGATCTTGTGCTTATGTCTCTAAAACTTGCATGTGGCCTAGCTCCGTGCGTTAAGCGCTATGGCTATCGAGTACAATCGTCTAGGCATGAGCAGACAAGTTCTAGGGGAAACTGAAAGACATAAGGAAGGGAAAGGGACCTTTTCATGAAATGAACCAAACTAAAGGTATCTGATAGGTTGGGAGCCCTTCTAAGATCAACGCCTTTGCGAAGAAGCATGCCTCACGAGGATCCCAACCTGGAAGGCTACTGTCCGACTCAGCCCACATGCTCGTGGGCTGGGCATCGGGCAACTACTCGGCGTGCCTCAGATGGCTCGACTTGGCCCTCTCGCTCGGGGCATGAGTGCTAGGATGACTACTCGGCCGACCCTCACGTGCAGGGGCTGCGTGCCGAAATTAACACTGGATGGTCTTGACGCACGCTTGTGGACTATGCCTTGAATCGATTCCCATGGAATCACTTTAAGGCTAGGGGGCTACGGCCCATGGATGAGCCTAGTGGTGCATCTCTGGAACGTTCAGTGGAACGATGACAAGAAGGCAACTAACCCTTGAGACGACTTCTTCCAAGTCGCCTTAAGGCTCGGGGGCTGGTCCCACGGACCCACCTCGCGATGAGTCCGTCAGATTCTACAAGATGATCAAGACAAGGCAACTAACCCTTGAACTGATTCCTTCAAATCACTTCAAGGCTCAAGGGCTATGGACAACAGACGTACCTCGTGGCGCATCGGTTGCATACGGCTTTCGGGATATCTCCAGTATCACACGACCTCGTTTCCAACCGCGACGAGGCAGCATGACCCTATCGGGTTGTCGCTCGGCCATGTACTACCCGGAGGCTTGTCAGGGATAGATCCTCAGGTACCTTGAGAACCTGGACTGACCGCACTAGCAGGGGATGGCCCATGATGGTGCTTACTAGATGACGGACCAGCCCATCCAGTAGGAGGCAGCTCGACCCAAGTGCTTTCAGGCTAGCCCCACCAGTTAGGCAGCCCAGCCTGAAGGTTTGGCATGCGGAACACGAAACAAGACAACGTGATCCGCACGAAGCTCGCCGATCAGGATAAACTAGCCTGATATCTAGGGAAAGATCTCTATAATCGTTATGGAATCAAATCTTTGTAATCTGGGTAGGAACCTGATCTAGGTGCAAAAGAGATCAAGGAAGCATTGGAGGACAAATATAAGATACAGATTGCCTATCAGACGGTCTGGTATGGTAGACAGAGAGCAGCAGATAAGCTATTTGGTAAATGGGATGATTCGTTTGATTGGCTGTACAGGTTCAAAGCAGAAGTTGAGTTGAGATCCCCGGGAAGTATTGTAGAGATAGACATTGTGCAAAATGAAGAGAAGAAGCATTTCAGTAGATTTTTTTGTGCATTTAAGGGCAGCATAGATGGCTTTCTTGGTGGCTGTAGACCTTACATAAGTGTAGACTCCACTGCTCTCAATGGGTTATGGAATGGTCACATGCCAGCTGCCTTAGCACTAGATGGGCACAATTGGATGTTCCCTTTAGCCTTTGGTTTTTTTGATTCAGAAACCAAAGATAATTGGATTTGGTTCATGGAGCAACTTCACAAGGCAGTTGGTGTGCTTCCAAGATTGGCCATATGCACTGATGCATGCAAGGGCCTAGAAGCTGCAGTGAAGCAGGTTTTCCCATGGGCAGAACATAGAGAATGTTTCAGACACCTCATGGAGAACATGAAGAAGCTTTTCACTGGTGAGGTGTATGGAAAAAACATGTGGCCAGCTGCAAGAGCATACTCAGTTGGCAAGCACAAATATTTTCTGGACAAAGTTTTAGCAGCTAGCCCTAAGGTAGAACCTTGGCTCCCTGTGATGGGTGCTATGAACCTGTTATGTCATTCTGTTATGTAAGACACACATGTGGTTTGTGGTCTGGAGCCTGTTATGCTTATTTGATCGATCCTGGATCAATATGCTGCATTGTATCTGTTATTCTGCTCATTTGCTCACTCATTCAACAAATTGCATACATACATATATATATATATATATATATATATATATGTTGCTTATGTTTGACCTAAGTCAACTATCAAAGAAGACTACTAGAAATATTTGAAGACGAGTTGGAAAGAGAGAGAACCTCTTGGCATTGCCCAAGAATGGGTTGATTTAGTTCCTATTAGACCCGTGGACATGAACACGACTTAGCTTAGCCAAATTCTCTTCAAAACCAACTTGGAAAGTGTAAATGTCGAGGTCACAGCAAGTTGCGGTGGCCTGTATTTGCCACCACCGCAATAGTCGGTGACCTAGGTTTCTATACACATGTTTACACAGCCACCTCAGGAAGTTGCGGTGCCCTGACCGCAACAGTCGGTCGCCAGAGAGAAATTAAAAAAATGCTCTCTGGAATGACAGACTGTTGCGGTGGTCAACCAATTGTGCACCACCGCAACATTCCATGGCCGTTTTATCTATAGCCAGTGTCTGAGCCACCAAAAGTTGCGGTGTTATTCCAAGCATGACCGCAATAGTCGGTGGGTAGGAGAAACAGTAGAAATTGCTCTCTGGATTGACGGACTGTTGCGGTGAGGAACACCACCGCAACAGTCGGTGGCCCGCGTCAGTTGAAATCTAAGATTCGTCGGCACAGTAAGGGTCATTCTAAGGGTGTTGATCGAGGTCACTGGTGTGTAAGACATATATATGGTCTGTGATCTGGAGCTTGTCAGACTCATTTGATCCAGAATGAATATGCTGCTTTTTATGTGTTATTCTGCTCAATTTATCATGTATTCAACAAATTGCACAGATTGTTCATTCATTCACCAAACACAGATTGTTCATTCACCAAACACAAACATTGTTCATTCACCAAACACAGATTGTTCATTCACCAAACACAAACATTGTTCATTCACCAAACACAGATACATCACAGATACATTGTTCACTNGCAAGCTTACCATCATAGCCGTCGACCGTGCCGAAGGGGAAACCTTGTCTTTGAGCGAGCGAAACCAGGCCTTGCCAAACCCAAGAGCACCGCACTCCTGATTAGTCCTCAGGAACCCTCATGGATGGACGACATCTGCAACTTCTTGAAAGAATACATCCTTCCCGAGGACGATGCCACCGCGGAGCTCATCACACGATAGTCCAAATGCTATGTCATTGTAGATAGGATGTATATCAACGAGGCACGGATGGGGACATCCTTCAGAGCATTTCTCTAGAAGAAGGCGGCGAGGTCCTGATCGATATCCACAAAGGTGAGTGTGGGAGTCAAATGGCCTTCCACACGATGGTCGGTAAAGCCTTCCAGAAGGGTTTCTTTTGGTCAATGGCCCTTGGGGATGCATCTAAACTGGCTCAGCACTGTAGAGCGTGCCAATTTCATGCAAAGAAGATACACCAGCCAGCATAGGTGCTCAATAACATAGCCCTGTCATGGTTATTTGCGGTCTGGGGGATTGTTGGCGTTTCTTAGTGTCGCCAATAGGTCCAAGGGACTGTTGACGCTGCTTAGATCAACCATGGTAGTTCTTATATTTATGTTATCCACAAGTGCATGGAATTACCATTGCAGCATTTCACCCATGAGTATTTAGGGGTATAGTTATTTATATTTTCCCAAAGGATGACACTTAGGTGGCAAAAGAGTTGACATTATGCGATAAGCTATGAACATCTTTCATATAGGGGTAAACAAGATAGAATTTATGGTAATTTGACACATCATCCAAGAAGCCATTCCCAAGAATAAGGAATATCCTAAGGTTAGCAGGAGCAAGGCATAAAAAAGTCCTATGGCATTATACAAGATCAACACAAGTTATACGAGACATGAACAGGGCTTAGTTCTAAGCACCCAGGCACAAGCGGGGAGACCAAACTACACTGGTCTGCCAGTAAGCAGAAAGGCTTTATGTACCTCCTATACTGATACCCGAACATGGGGAATACAAATGACAGACAGGGTTGTCACCACCTACCACCTACCCCTTACGAGAAAATTCCTTATTTGCCATCCAAATTTACGTCCGTTCCCTATTTGCCATTGCGAAAGTTTCCGTTCCTTATTTGCAATTGTGCCAAACTTCAGTTCCTTTCTTGCCATCGCCGTTCATTTGTTTGGATAACAGAGTTAGAGACCGCATGAAAAGACCATTTTACCCTTGGTGGAGAATCTGTTGTAAAATTTGACCAATGTTTCCTTTCTTGCCATGGCTTCACGTGCAATCAAATTTGGCTAATATTTCTTGTCTTGCCATTAGCATGTGTCTCACTTTTTGATATAATTAAGAGTGCATAATTATATTTTTTCACACATAAATAATCATCAATAATTCATCCACAACACATCAGGTACAAGAGACATGACATAGACCAAGTAATGTTGTCTTATGGCCATTAAACAATGTACAGATCACATTACATCATGCATTCATTGTGGCCAAGCAAAAGGATTAAGTTACTGAATGATGACATGCTAAGTTGTCCATGCATACATATGGTCAGATTCACATTACAGCATAGTTGCTCATCCAGAGCACCACCAAAACAAGTTAAATAAGCACCCATTCACAGACTAAGCCTTCTTTGACTTCTTGTTGACATTGCTGGGCTACTTGGATATGTTGTTTTACTTCTAGTGCCCATTGCAGGGCTGTCAAGTTTTAGCTTCTTTTCCTTCTGTGTCTTCTCCTTCCCTACAGCCCTTTTCTTCCCTCTAGTTTTGGTTGGTGCCTTCTCTGTTTGTTGTCCAGAATTAGACAAAGCCACAGGATATTCAATGGAGAGGGCCTCAGGCTGATTGGATCCACATCTTGACCTTGACCTGACATGTATACATCATTGAGTACAGGACCAAAAGAAAATAAAATTCAGAATCTAGAACACAATGTGTTGATCATTTACATGAAAGATTTTCCAGAACTTGAGGTGTCACCTCTTCCTTTTTTCTTAGCTGAAACTTCACTGTTTTGGCTATAAAAAAGATAGAATAAAATAAGTGAATGTTACTTGGTTAGTTGTTGCTACTAGTGTTTTAACCGTATGAGGCCTAATCTTGGTGGAAAACTCATGCAAGGTGCTGGTGCATCATCCAAGGGGACAATGCTTGTCTCAGAGGCTGCCTTGGTGGTTTTCTTTGCCCTCTTCTTTGGTGCCCTCCTGCATAAGAATCATACAAACATAGGGTCATATAAAATTATTTTATAAATTCTAGTAAGCAAGTAAACACATATGATCGGTGACCTTTCAGCCATCATGGCTGCAATGTCCTTCGGGTCACCTTCCTTGCATTTGTACCAACGATGACCATAGCCCTTGCAAACTATACATTTGTGTGCCCCTTTTTCTTCTCTGCACATCCTTTGAACCTCTCAGTTCTTCTCCTACCACCAGCTACAGCCTTTAAGAGTGGGGGATTCATGAAGAATCCATTCAGATTTTGGCCACTGAGACTTGTCAACCAATGTAGGGATTAGCTGAGCATAGCCTGCTCTAAATTTCTCTATAGAGTAAAAGGGGTCCACATAATTCTCTAGGGACGCATTGGTAAGTGAAGTAATGAATGCTAAAGCATGGACACAAGGAAGGCCTGAAACTTGCCATTGTCTACAAGCACATGTTCTGTCATGTATGTTGACCACACACCTAAAGTCACTATCAAACAATACAGAAACTTCAGCAACCCCATCTCCACATTCTATCACATCCAAGTCCAAGTCCCTGCTCCTTTCATTCAACCTTTTCAATATGTGGGGTAGAATTAACCCTTCCAACTTGTTTGAGATTTTTCTCCTTTGGTTCCACTTTTTCATAAGTAATTGCCTAATTTTGTCCATGAGGTCATCCAAGTTCATTGACTTGTAATCTTTTATCCAGTTGTTGAAGCTCTCAGCTAAATTGTTAGTCACATAGTCCACCTTGCTGGCAGTTGAGAATTGGCTTCTTGTCCACAATCTAGTGTGCCACTTCCTTAGATATTGTGTTGCAGCTGGTTTTGCTTCTTCCATTGCAGCCCAATGTTTCTGAAAGATGTATGGATTCCATGCATATGCAGCCGTCCATAGATGTTCATCAAACACCTTTCCACGATGCTTCTTTTTAAAGTTTGTTACCAAGTGGAACATACACTCCCTGTGTTCTACTTCTGGAAACACATCTTTCACTCCTGTCATCACTGCTTGCCCAGCATCGGTGCATATGGCTAAGCCTCTTGGTGATCCTATGACCTCCTTAAGCATTTGCATGAACCAGGTCCAATTCTCATTGGTTTCTGAATCCATCACTCCAAAAACAACAGGATACATCCAATTATGACCATCAATAGCACAAGCAGTAGCCAGTTGTCTCTTGAACTTTTCTGTCAAGAAAGTGCTATCTATTGCTAGATACGGCCTACACCCACTAAGAAACCCCTGTATGCATGGTTTCAATGCAACAAATAATCTCCTAAATCTGATCTTTCCATTTATTTTGTGATGGTCAATGACAACTAAACTACCAGGAGAGGACGTCTCAACTTCTGCCTTAAACTTATAAAGATTGTCAAAGCTACTATCCCAATCACCATAAATCTGTTTCAGTGCTAGCTCCTTACCCACATATACTCTCTTATAGTGAACCTTTACCTTGTGTGCTCTTTGATCTTTTGTTGCAACGCTTTTGGTCCCAACTTTGGATTCTCAAGTAACCAGCCCTTCACCTTGTCACAGACCCAATGCTTGGATGCATTCTTCACTTTCTCTTTCCTTCTAGTACTTCAGACATGAGCAAAAGGGTTCTTTTTCACCTGAACAAGTGAAAGGATGACAATTCAAAACTTGTACAGCAAGCAAAACAAATCTAAAAAATTGTACAGCAAGCAAAACATTTACAAATTGTACAGCAAACAATTACCTTTATAGTTTGCTTGTTATCCATTGTAAAGCATGTAATCTCCAGGTGCAGTTATTTTCTTCCTTCCTTGAACAATAGGCCCTAAATCTGCCCTTATCGCTCTTCTCTATGTTGTATTCAAACTCATTTTTGATAGCATGTTGAACTAACGCTAGCTTAAATACTTCAATACTTGGATATGTGATCCCAACATGCATTGGAGGGTCATCTTTATCATAATCTGCATCTATAGGCTCCATCCCTACTACCTCCTTTTCAGCATCCATCTCAGAGTCTGAACCTGAATCAGAATCCTCTTCTGGCACATAGTCCATGTCCTTGTCCTTGTCCTTGCCCTTGCCCTTGCTTGAAACATCATCTGCAGGCTCTTTGTCCAAGTACATGCCCTCTTCATCAACACCTACATACTCATTCTCTGGTAATGGAT
This sequence comes from Alloteropsis semialata, assembly GCA_004135705.1. NCBI lineage: Eukaryota > Viridiplantae > Streptophyta > Magnoliopsida > Poales > Poaceae > Alloteropsis > Alloteropsis semialata. Next base: position 50,295,457 of record CM014271.1, read on the forward strand.
TTGTTAGATAATTATCCTCCTCAGGTTCTGAACTTTTTTCTTCATAGGATGCTTTTGCTCTGGCACATCAGTACCACCAGGCCACTCAGTGATAGGTATATATGGTTTCAAGGGGTCAGTGTACGTAACGGCCATGTTAACAACCTTGTGCTCATTGTGTTTGTGAAACATTGCCAACAATTCTTGGTCTGTTCTAACTTCAGGAAAAGATTTCAAATAACCATCATAATAGTGCACATGAACAACTTCCTAGTAACCTGGGGGATACTGGTCTACAATGGACTCAATGAAATCCTTAAAATTTTACGTGTCTGAATCAACAACCTTCTCCAACATGAAACAAGTAAACTCCTTCCTAACCTTTTTTGGGTTGCCAATAATTCTAATTTTCAGTAAGTAACTTGAACTAGAATCCATCCTGTCAACCAAAATAATAAAACTAACTCAATTTTTTCCTGGATATCTTCTATTTCTACTGAACTAGCAACATATAGGAACAAAAGAAAAGACATTGTGTAGGAAAACCAAGCCATCATGGGCACTCACCCTTCCAAAAGCCATGCACGGCAAGGTGAATCTGACTCTGAGTTTTCTGCCATCCTCCTGGTGTCGATCTCCCCTTGGCCCAAGCCTGCAAGGCCTTGCACTCCTCCTTCCTTCCTGGCACCCGTCGCTCCTGGTGGGGCAAGGCTCGGCGCCCGTCGCTCCTGCTGCGGCGTGGCCTGGCGCAAGGTTGAGGCCAGCCCGCTGCTCCTTGAGGGGCTAGGCCCGGCGCCCATGGGTCCGCTCGCTCGGGCGAAGCTCCCGCTGGGGGCCAGCCCCACACGTGGCACTTCTTGCGTGGGGAGCACAGCCTGCTGCTTGCTGTTGCTCCCGTCGGGGGCCAGCCCGGCACCCTGCGCGGCTTCTGCGGAAGGCGCGGCCCGCTGCTCGCCCGTGGGATCCAAATCTCGGCGCCCTAGATGACCTTCAACTGCCGCAGCCCCCTTCAACCTCTATTCCCCATCCCATGTGACAGGATTTGCTCGATCTAGGGTTTGGTGAAGGGAGAAGGCGGGGAGAAGAGAGAGATGCGGAAAGGGGAGGCTCCCGTGCTTCTCCGTCTCGGTTGGAGGACGAAGGAGCCATTCGCAGAGAGATAGGCAGAGACGTAAGGGTAGTTTAGGAAATATAAAATATATGTGACGTCCTCGGGTTAACGGATCACGACGGGGCGAACGGCGATGGCAAGAAGGGAACTGAAGTTTGCCACAATGGCAAATAAGGAACGGAAACTTTCGCAATGGCAAATAGGGAATGAATGTAAATTTGGATGGCAAATAAGGAATTTTCTCACCCCTCATACCAGGCATAGTCACATTTGTAAGTTCTCATCATGCTCGAGCACCACGCTCATGCACGAGAGGACTACCCTAGTTCTCCTAGGAAACATGGAACTAGAGCAAACCCAAAGGAACAATGAACCGATGCCGTAGCTTAGATTGACTAGCATGCATGAAGATCGTATAACTAATGATAAGGCATGAACATGATATAAACACTATAGAGATAGCATTTAGATCAAACTCCATACTTATATAAATATCAAAACTGTATACAAAGACCGTACCGAAGGCCGAAGGTTACGTCGCACAACGGCCTAAGGACGACTTGGAATACTACTAAAGAAAGCACTAGCCTAAGGACTACAAGAATAGCTTAGAGAGAGAGAGAGGCCCTTGATGGATGAGTGTGTGTTGAGAGGGCTCTCTACCCCCTATTTATACTAGGGGAGGACGGTTCCCGATGCTTCTCAGATGGAAACCTCTCCTGGCGTGAAAAGGGAGACGCGGGAAGCCTTGGCGCCAAAACTTGCCGCCAGAGACCCCTGTCCAGGTTCGGCCGAACTTGGGGGTTGGCCGAACCCAGGGGATATTACCCGAAGATCCTCCTCGTGTGGTTGACATGTGGGTCTAGGGCTCTTCTGAGGTCAGTTTCCCTGCGGGTTGGCCCATGTATGGCTGGTAGGTGGGCCCTCTTTGTCCTTGTGCTAATGGAGTCAATTCTGCGTTATGCTTTCACCATCATTTGAGCACGGGTTTCCCCTCTTTGCAGACTTGTGTCCTGCAAAACACTTATTGCAACAATAAAAGTGCAACTTGGTTATTTGTACAGATATATGTTAGTTTGTCCTTATAAAATGAGTATATTGGAGGTTGAATCTGGTGTGTAAGGACTGCCAATAGGGATCGACATCTTGGGACCGTTCCCCAAGGTAGTCAGGGAATACGAATGGTTGTACGTGGAGATCGACAAATTCACGAAATGGCGGCCATCAAGGCCAACAAGGGTTCAGCACTCAAGTTCATCAAAGACCTAGTTGCCCAGTTCGGGGTCCCTAATCGTATCAGCATAGACAATGGGACCCAATTCATGAGCAACCTCTTCAGAGATTATTGTGAAGACATGAACACTAAAGCCCCAAATTGTTCTTGCAAGCGGATCGGCCGAAGGAAGTCCGATGCAAGCACAAACCATCGGCTTTGATTCCTAATCATGATGATGTTTATATTAAATCAAGCCATCAATTCTAAAAGCCGATTTGAAGAATAAACTAAGATTCGGCGTACTTCTCACTACACATACTTTCAAAACACTTAAATAAACATCAACTGTTGTCACTATCAATCGGACCGGTCTTAACCGAGACAGAGTTTGTTAGCCGGGCACCAGTTGTAGTCTATCAAGCTGATGAATCTATGTGCGCTAAAAAGCAAACTTGATATTAATTTATTTATTGCTCAAAGATCAAATCTAAACCAACTTTCTAAGCATGTAAACTAAACTGATCATTTAAATAATAAATTAATTAGGAGCATGTAATGAAACGATAATGTTTAAACTGTATGCCCATTAGATTATTAATCTATGAGGGAGATAAATGTGGGATCTACTAGAACTAATTAGGGAAACAACCTATTTAGAGCAATAGAAATCGATAACTTGGTGAATTTAAGCACACCTAGCAATAGATCTAATAGATACAAACTCACAAGATATGATAAATTCGATAACTTAGTGAGTAATCTAAACGAAAAAGGGTGATGCACCTCAATTTAAAGCTCAGATTTTGGTTTCCTTAAATAATGTAAGAGATATTGTCGTGATCCACAAATAAATATGTGACTCCACAAATAATCATATGGCTTTGGTAGGACATATCATCGTTGAGAAACATTTAAAGTTTTAGCATTTCTGAAAAACAAAAACTCCAGATGTCCAGTTTCACTTAAAGCAATATTATAGCAAAGTCTATTATACCATATCATAACTCACAACAACTTAGATCTGGATCATGCACTTGCAAACCACAAGTTTCAAGCTCATAGGAACAAATCTTAGCCAACAAACTCGAAACTTAGGAGAACGCTCAGTTGAAAACAGGTACACAAAGGAAATAAAGAAGAGCAACTATTCGTCATTTCAACAAAGAGAAACTAAGCATGCTTACTAGACATATGAAAACAAGCAAATATATTTTTTGTTCTTTTTTCATGTTTTATCATCATTTTTTTATAATTTAACTATATTAGTGCAAGATACATTGTACCTCCTTGCCGGGTCCTCCCCGAAGCTTGTATGGAGCTCATGGTCCTTGTTGGGGGAGGTAACCCTACGACGACTAGTAGGCTCTCTGCTCCTCCTAGACTCTCTGCAACATGGTCGTGATGCTGTGGATCTGCTCGTGCATCTGTTGATGCCATGTGCTGGTTTCCTCGACCTGTGCATCAAGTGTATTTTGAAACACACCTGTCCGGATGTCGAGGTTGTTGATGGTCCTTAAATGCCAAATGCGACCATCAACTATACCAATAATTAATAAAATAACAAAACCAAACATATTGGTAGGGATTATTACTAACTATTTCCATGAGCTTTGGTGAAAGGAATATTGTATTAAGGAATGCCAGGGAGCCAAGATTGAGGCCGAGTCCGATTCTGACTTAGGGGTCTCCAATTCCGATCGGAAGTTGTCCGATGGAATCCTGATCAGATACATGGATAAGAAGGCCAGAGCATTTACAACTCTAAAGAATGAGATGCATCTAGAAGCTTCTTCAAGGCCTGATTGTGCGGCAATTGTAATGCTTTTGGTAGTTTAGATTAGCTTACTTTAAATAAATTAGAGATATTGTCGTGTCCGACAAGGATTAGTTAGATTTTCAGGGTATAAATATAAACCCTACGCCATTAAAAAAACGTTCTCACAACCATCAATACAAACACAACTTTCAGCCCTCGTGCCAACAACCCTTTTTCGTCGAGTTCTTTAGCAAGCACGGCTGCATGATCTTGACCTCCGGTTTGTTTGTAAGTGTGAAATTTATCGAATTAATCTAAGCTTTAGATTGAGGCGTATCGCCCTTCTTCGTTTAGTTAATTCACCAATTTATCGAGATGTTCTAGGCTTTAGATTGAGGCGTATATTTAGATCGCTCATCCTTTACCGTACCTTGTTAATTTTTATCTTATCGGCTTACTTCTGTTTAAAGATCTATTCATATTACTGTATTATTAAATCTTACAAATAGATCTGTTCATATTGTTTATTTAGCTGATTTAGATTTAATTATCAAGTTACAAATAAATCTGGTTTAAACAAGTTCTTTGATATACATTGATCCATCGGAGTAAATAAGCTAAATCGGTGCCCTGCTAGCAACGCTGTCTCGAAATTGATCCGATTGTTAGTGACACGAGATTTAGTTTATTTAATGCCTCTGGAGATACGTATAATAATGAACGCGTTTAATTAAGGTTCATCTCCGATTCGGCTTTCATAGTCGATGGTTTATTTCAATATATTTCATATCCTCATGAATCGGACTCAAGGCCGATGGTTCATGCTTGCATCGGACTTCTCTTAATGTTGATCCGATCGCTGGAACGAATCGGGGCTTTGGCCGATGAGTTCCTTTTGGTTTACTGATTAAACTCTACCTTTTCAATTTCCGGTCAAATTGACTGGCACGCCCTGAACCTCAAGATTTTGGACCTGCACTGATGTGAAGCAAATCTTGCAAGCCACAGTGTTAATTTCTGAGAGTCAACGCCTGACTTTTTGGACGTCAACACAATTTGGCACGCTCGGTGGGACCAGAAAGCTTCTGCGATGGCACCTCCTGGAGACAAAGGTGAGGTCACCGCCGTCACGATGGACAACCTCAGTGATGAGCAGAAGAAGCTCGTGGAAGCGCAACTTGAAGAATTCAAGAATTTGTGCCTAGACTCGTTTAGCAAGACTCGTAACGCCATGATCAAGAAGAATCAATTCCCTGTTCCAAAAGAAGCTTTTGACAAGATTATGGCAGACGAGAGGCAGTGCTTTCAAGATTACATAGATGCTAGAATGAGTCATGCGATGATTAACCAATCTGGAATATTGGTTAACACGGTGGTGGGATTGATCACCAAGTTACTGGATGGAGCAGTGCTGAAAGATGTGCAGAAGGGACCTGCTTATTTTGATGCTAGTGCTTCTGCAGTAAAGGATCTCAAGAAAAAGATTGTGCAGATCAGTTCATCTACATCACCAGAAACACATCCTGTGCTATATGAGACTCCAAGACAAAGAAATCAAAAGCCAAGATGGCAGAAGGAGGTGAAGAAGAAGAGGAAGAGGAGGAACAGGATCCAAAAGATTCCGGTGCATCTCAACATATAGATCAATTTGGCAGTTGGATCCCTATGGTTAACGGTAAAATGGTGTATCCTTCTTACTTCAACACTGATGATCCACCAAGGAACAGAGGAGCTGATTATCGGGAGCCGTCAGTCGGGCCTGTTGAAACACCAGCCATAATGACATCGACACGTGCTCCGATCAATCAGGGAAATTATGCTCAGGAAGATTGGACAGATAAGATTGCTGATGTCATGAAGAATCAATTTGGTTTCAAGCCTAAGGACAGTCTTATCTGTATCGGAAGCCATATCTAGACTGGTTTGATACATTACTAATGCCAGCCCGATTCAGGATTCCTGATTTTTATAAATTTTTTGGACAAGGTGATGTTACTACCATCGAACATATCAGTCGGTATACAATCCAATGTGGTGAGGTAGCATCGATTGATCCGTTAAAAGTCAAACTTTTCCCTATGTCACTCTCTGGTTCGGCCTTTTCATGGTTTTCTTCGTTACTACCTAATTCTATCAATGATTGGGCCGATCTGGAGAAGCAGTTTCATGCTTATTTCTTCATGGGAGTACAAGAGACCAGATTGTCTTATTTGACAGCTCTCCGACAAAGAAATGGAGAATCGGTCAGCGAATTTGTTCAACGATTTAGAGATGTCCGTAGCCGATGTTATTCATTGAATTTATTGGAAGGACAGTAGGTTGATTTGGCTTTCTAAGGATTGTTGCCTCAAGTCAAAGATCGGTATACAAGTCAAGATTTTGAGGGCTTGGGACATGATTCAGAAACTCTCTCGGCATGAAGATCGCAATAATGATTATCGGAGGGAGAAATATCAAAGGAAGATTGCCTATGTTGAATATGATTTGGAGGGTGACGAAGCTGAAGTCGATCTGGCTGAGTGGACTAAGAATAAAAATCCTGTTGCCTGCGCGTGGGTGAAGGTTGAGCCAGAAAGGTACAATTTTGATATCACGAAAGCCGATAAGATATTTGATTTATTGTTAGCAGAAAAGCAAATCAGGCTTTCTACGAATCACACAATTCCTTCTGTTGAAGAGTTGAAGAAGAAGAAATATTGCAAATGGCATAATTCAGTATCTCATCATACAAACGATTGCAAAGTCTTTCGTAATGAAATTCGGTCGGCGATTGAGAAGGGAATCATTAAAGTTGAATCCAGCAAGAAGCCGATGAAACTTGATGGTCATACATTTGCTCAGAACTTGGTTGAAATAGAAGCACCCGACAAGAAGATGAGGCTAGAGTCCTCACATTGGATCATGCGAAAAATTAAGGAGCTGTTGATCCTGAATGCCAAGTGTCGTCCGATGAGGTGAGGGATCGAAACTATCAAGTCTATCGGGAAGATCATCGCCATAGAGAGAAGCCAAGAGTTGCATCAAGACAACTTATTGACAAATACATGCGTTAGCAAGACAGAGAGATTGGAGTCCTCAGACGAAGAGATTTGATGATGAAGACCATTGGGGATGTCCGTTTTTCAGGTTTTGCTGGAATGAGAGAATGAGACTTCCATCAATCTATGATTGTCCAAAGTGCATCGATCAGTATGAAAGTTATCAGTATTCAAAGCGATAGCGCCATTCTGTGTATGATCGTTTAGATTATTGTTGACGGTCGTTAAGTACCACTTTTGACCGTCAACTCCTGCAGAGAATATGTCAAATATAATCACCAAACATAGTGATAGGGTTTATATCTAATCAATTCCACAAGTTTTGGTGAACATGTGAATGCAGGGACTAATTGGCAAAAGAGGAGGAGATTTGGGCTCAGGGCCAGGTCGCCCGACCCCCCTAGGTCGGTCGACCTGGGCCCAAGCCCAATGGAGCCCATATTTGGCCACAGGAAAGAAGCACACTTCACGACCATCATAGCCGTTGAATCCATGACGGTTGGATCCAAGAGATGGGAATGGTCCAAGGGGAGGTCACATGGATTGAAGGGCCCACCAACATATCAAACGTACTTGACGAGGATCTAGATCGGGGGTACCCAATCAAACCCTTAATCTACGTCATAACAATAATCCACCCTTTAAAAACAAAAGCTGAAGACCCCAGTCAAGAGGATCATCCATATCCGAGCAGCTCTCGGTTCGCCCGGGGAGTCTCCGCCGCCGAGGAGTCTCTCGGTTCGCCCGGGGAGTCTCCGTCGCCGAGGAGTCTCTCGGTTCGCCCGGGGAGTCTCCGTCGCCGAGGAGTCTTTCGGTTCGCCCGACTAGTCCTCTCGGCTCTGCCCGGCTTTGCCCATCCCTGGCCGTACCCGCTTGGTACCTGCCATGTCAGAGTAGGACGGGCATCCGTCCTTCGCCACGGCAGCCACAGGAGCGCCCGTCTCGTCCGAACAGGAACCCTACAGTTCTGGGGAAGTACGCATGCAGGACACCTAGGACCCAAGGACGACACCTGGAGCCCAAGGAGGACACCTGGAGTTCCCGAAGACACGGGATAAGTCAACCACGACCCGGAAACTACCCAGAGGCTTACTCAAGAAGCCCCGATCATCAACCACCCGGGATGTACGATCCCGGGTCAAGCGGAGCGCCCACCCCGTCGATATCTACTCCGTGTACGGCTCGGCATGCAGCACGGGTTAAAGGCCTCGGGGTAGTAACTCCCATTGTAATTTTCTCTTTTTTACCTTCCCGCTCCCTTCTCCCCTTGAGACTATAAAAGGGAACAAGGGGACACCGGTGGGGGGGACCACGACAGAAAACGGCTGACCAACACACAGCACACTCACACGCACATACACGACACAGGGACTTGGGACCATCTCCCTCTCCCGACTAGTTTATACCCCCTACTACAGACTTGGACTCGAGAACATCGACACTCACTGGACGTAGAGTGTTACTCTCCGGAGGCCCGAACCAGTATAATCCCTTGTCTCTTGAGTCACCATCCGGCCCCTGACACGCGATCGTAGAAATATTACTTGCCGGCGGTAGAGAACCCCGACAGTTGGCGCGCCAGGTAGGGGGCTTTTTCACGTGTCACGACATTTCACCAGGGCCCGGATGGCCCACGGCGGCGCCTCGCTGGCGCCGGGCGCTCACCTATGGTTTGGCTCCCTCGACTTCGTCTTCAGCAAGTCGGTGGAGCCCATCATCGGGGCTACCTTCGTGCGCCCCAAGCTCACATGCGACGACGGCGGCAAGACGATCCACGACAAGGGGCCCGAACCCTCCCGAGCCACCACGGGAGCCACCGCCTACGTCCTCGACCTGCTCGGTGAGGACCTGGCGGCCGCCCTGGGACGGAGCCCATCCCAGGAGCGCTTCCGCAACGTCTCCTACATGCTCACCAGCCTCGCCCTCCAGGCCGGAGGGGAGGAGCAGCTCCCCTGGGGCGAGTTCCTCGACTGCTACGACGCCATGTACCCGGAGGGACAGCCGGGCCTGCCACATGATCCGGTGAACGCCCCCACGCCGGCTGAACTCAGCGACCCGCGGGCGAGGCGGGCTCCGCCGACGGCCCGCGACCCTTCCCGGGAGTGCTTCATGTGTCACACCCCCGACGGGGATGTGCAGTCTGCTAGCAGCTCGACGAGGGACGGCTCCCGCCAAGCACCGCCCCCGAACGGCCCCGCGGGCGATGCCCGGCGGGTCAGGCTGCAAGAGCTCGATGAAGCGCAGCGTCAACTTGAGGCCGAACATCAGCAGCTCCACCACGAGCTCGGGAGAAACGAGGACGGAGGAGCCGCTCGCGCGCATGCACGGGACGTGCAGCAGCGCATAATCAACGACGGCAACAACGCCAACGACGCGCCGATCTTCGGACGAGCGTCCCAGAACCTAGCGGCCGCCGCCGTTCTACTACGCGGCCATCCTGAACCGGCAACCCCCGAAGACCGGAGGCTCCATCAGCAGCTCCGCGCGCTCCTGGAGACCGCAGCGGTTCAACAAGCGAAAAGCTCCGCCTCATGCCAGCGGGCTCCCAGGGAACCCGACCGAGAGCACTCCGTACATCATCACGGGGCCGTAGCGGATGGAGGCGCCAGGCGACGGGACGAGCACCAAGAGCACCGTCCACGCCGAGCTTACAACAGGCGGCGTGGGGGCCATTACGACAGCGGCGAGGACCGGAGCAGGAGTGCGTCACCCGACCCCAGGGGGCCGCGCGCCTTTGGACCTCGTGTCCTCGGTGCTCAGGTCCCTCCGCGCTTCCGGGCTCCCACGACGGTGCCCAAGTACGATGGGGACACAAACCCCAGTGTCTGGCTAGAGGACTACCGGCTCGCGTGCCACGCGGGCGGAGCACAAGACGACCACTTCATCATCAAAAGCCTCCCCCTTTACCTCGCCGACTCGGCGCGAACGTGGCTGGAGCACCTCCCTGCAGGCAGGATCGACAGCTGGGCGCAGTTGCGCGATGCCTTCATCGGCAACTTCCAGGGGACCTACACCCGTCCCGGGAACCCCTGGGATCTACGCAACTGCCTCCAGAGGGGGATGAAAGTCTGCGTGACTACATCAAGCGCTGCACCGAGCTGCCGAACACCGCCGACACCGACGTCGTCTCAGCGTTCCGGTTCGGAACCACCTGCGCGACCCTCATCCACGAGTTAGGGCGCAGGAAGCCGCGAACCATCCGGGAGCTCCTCGACATCGCCACCGACTACGCCGATGGGGAAGATGCTGTCGCCACGACCCTTGATCGGCCTCAAGGCAAGGGCAAGCAGTCGGGGGCGGCTGGCAAAGGCCCCTCTGCTCAGCTCGACAAGAAAAAGAAGAAGGACAAGCGGCGGCGTGACGGCAACATGGTGGCGGCGGCTGAGCGAAAGCCTACCAAGCCCAAGGGCAACACGCCGAGGGATCACTTCGAGAAACTCCTCGAGGCGCCTTGCACCAACCACGAGGGCCCTGTCAAGCACGCCCTGAAGGACTGCAAGCTCATGAAGAGCTTCCTCGCCGGCACTCTGAAGAAGAAACCCCATGAGAACACCAAAGATGGGGCCGGAGGCCCGAACGACGACGACGGCTACCCCAGGGAGGACGGCGCAGTCCTGATGATCGTTGGGGGATCGGCGGCCTGCCCCTCGAGGCGCGACGAGAAGCTGATCCGGTGAGAGGTTTGTCACACGGAGCCCATGGTGCCCTCCTACCTAAGGTGGTCCGAGGCCCCGATCACTTTTGATCGCTCCGATCATCCCGACCATGTCCCACAACCAGGAAGGTACCCGCTCGTTGTTGCTCCTCTCTTCGGGACGAAACGCGTCCACAAGGTGCTGATGGACGGCGGGAGCGGCCTCAACATCCTCTACGCCGAAACTCTCGACGAGATGGGGATCCCGCGGTCCCGGCTTCGGCCATCCGCGGTGCCATTCCACGGGGTTGTCCCCGGGGCAGACGCAATGCCTCTCGGGCAGATCGACCTGCCCGTCACGTTTGGGACTCCACGGAACTTCCGCAGGGAGACCCTCACTTTCGAAGTGGTGGGTTTCCCTGGGACGTATCACGCCATCCTCGGGAGGCCGGCATACGCAAAGTTCATGGCAGTCCCAAACTATACGTACCTTAAACTGAAGATCCCCGGACCCAAAGGTATCATCACGGTGGGGACTTCGTTTGAGCATGCGTACGCCTGTGAAACCGAGTGCTTCCAATTCGCGGAGGCACTCGTCCGGTCCGAGAAGCTCGCCGCTGAGCCTTCGCCCAGGGACCTGGATATCCCCGAGACCTCCAAGCGTGCTGCGTGCTCCTTCGAGCCAGCCAAGGACGTCAAGGAGGTTGCCGTGGCCAACGATGGTCGCACCCTCCGTGTCGGGACGGCGCTCGATCCTAAATAGGAAAGCGCGCTCGTCGACTTTCTCCGCGCAAACCTCGATGTGTTTGCATGGAAGCCCTCGGACATGCTGGGGATTCCAAGGGAAGTCGCCGAGCACAAACTTGATATTAAGCCTGGCGCTCGACCGGTCAAACAGAGGCTTCGACGAAACGACGAGGACAAGTGCAAAGCCATCGGCGAAGAGCTCAAAAAGCTCCTTAGCGCCGGCTTCATTAGGGAAGTGTACCACCCCGAGTGGTTAGCAAACCCTGTCCTTGTAAAAAAGAAGAATGGGAAATGGAGGATGTGCGTTGACTATACCGGCCTTAACAAGGCATGTCCAAAAGACTCCTTCCCTCTTCCTCGCATAGATCAGGTGGTCGACTCCACCGCAGGGTGCGAAACCCTCTGCTTTCTCGATGCGTACTCCGGATACCATCAGATCGCAATGAGCCTGGCCGACCAGCTCGCAACTTCGTTCATCACGCCTTATGGCACTTTCTGCTATTCGTCAATGCCCTTCGGGCTGAAAAACGCAGGCGCCACGTTCCAAAGATGCATGCGTCGCGTCTTTGGCGACCTTATCGGCCGACTGGTCGAGGCGTACGTTGACGACATATTAGTGAAATCCAAGCGCACCGGCGACTTGGTCCCCGACCTCGCGGTGGTCTTTGAAAAGCTCTAGCTGAACAAAGTAATGCTCAACCCCGAGAAATGCGTTTTCGGAGTCCCGAGAGGCATGCTCCTCGGCTTTATTGTATCGGAACGGGGCATCGAGGCCAACTCTGAGAAGATCTCAGCCATCACCGACATGGGGCCAATCCAGAACGTGAAGGGAGTCCAACGCGTCGCGGGATGCTTGTCCGTGCTCAGCCGTTTCATCGCCCGACTCGGGGAACGAAGCCTGCCCTTGTACCGCCTGCTCAAGAAGTCGGACCGCTTCGTCTGGAATGCCGAGGCGCAGCAAGCCCTCGACTCGCTTAAGGCGTCGCTCAAAAATCCGCCGATCCTGACCGCCCCGGTGGAAGGAGAACCCATGCTGCTCTACATCGCGGCGACCACCCATGTGGTAAGCACCGCCCTCGTCGTCGAGCGCAACGAGCCCGAGAAGGTTCAAAAGGTGCAATGCCCCGTCTACTTCATCAGCGAGGTCCTGTCCGACACCAAGGTGCGGTACCCCCAGATCCAAAAACTGGTCTACGCTATCCTCATCACCAAACGGAAGCTCCGGCATTACTTTGACGCCCACCCCATCACGGTGGTGTCAAAGTATCCACTCGGCGAGGTGATCCAGAGCCCCGAGGCCGAGGGGAGGATAGCCAAGTAGGCCCTCGAGCTGATGGGGAAGAACATCACCTATGCCCCACGGGACGCCATCAAGTCGCAAGCGCTGGTCGACTTCGTCGCCGAGTGGACCGAGGCCCAGACTCCCCCGACCTCCATCGGGCACGAAACGTGGGTCATGTACTTCGACGGATCGCTCATGAAAGAGGGAGCCGGCGTCGGCC
>CM014271.1:50309439-50325561 GCA_004135705.1 Alloteropsis semialata
CCTCGAAGATCCCGACTGGAGGATTCCGCTCCTCGAGTGGATCGTACAGGGCAAGCTTCCTCCCGACAAGACCGAGGCTCGGCAGATCGCTCGCTGGGCCAAGACTTTCACGCTTATCGAGGGAGAGCTTTACCGACGAGGAAGCTTCGGCGTCCTAATGCGCTGCATCCCGATCGACCAAGGCAAGGAGTTGCTACGGGACATCCACGCAGGAGCCTGCGGGCACCACGTTGCGCCGAAGACTCTTGTCGGGAAAGCTTTCCGACAAGGATTCTACTGACCAACCGCGGTCGCCAACGCCAAGGACATCGTATGCAGCTGCGATGGCAGTCAGTTCTATGCAAGGCAGACTCACCTCCCGGCGCAAGCCCTACAGACCATCCCCATCACCTGGCCCTTCGCCGTATGGGGTTTGGATCTAGTCGGACCACTGAAGAAAGCACCCGGGGGCTTCACGCATCTCCTCGTCGCCGTCGACAAGTTCTCCAAGTGGATTGAGGCAAGGCCCATCAGGCGAGTCCGGTCACAGGAAGCCATCCAGTTCTTCACCGACATCATCTACCGCTTTGGAGTCCCGAACGTGATCATCACCGACAACGGCACTCAGTTAACGGGCAAAAAGTTCCTCAACTTCTGCGACGCCAACAACATCCGAGTGGATTGGGCTGCCGTCAGCCACCCCAAAACCAATGGACAGGTGGAGAGAGCCAATGGCATGATCCTGCAGGGACTGAAGCCGCGAATCTTCAAACACCTCGAGAAGTTCCGAGCAAGGTGGGTCGCAGAGCTCCCGTCGGTCCTCTGGAGCTTGCGGACTACTCCAAGTCGAGCTACCGGCTGCACGCCCTTCTTCATGTTGCACGGGTCCGAGGCGGACCTCCCGACGGATCTTGACTATGGCAGCCCAAGAGTTCATGCCTACGACGACGAAGGGAATCAAGCCTCCCTGGAAGACGCCATCGACCAGCTGGATGAAGCGCGCAGCATCGCACTACTCCACTCGGCCAAGTACCAGCAGGCCCTACGGCGGTACCACGACCGCAACATTCGAAGCCGGGCCTTTCAAGTCGGCGACCTCGTCCTCCGACGAGTTCAGAGCAACCGCGGCCGCCACAAGCTGTCGCCGCCATGGGAAGGCCCCTACATCGTCGACCAAGTCCTTCGCCCGGGGACTTTCAAGCTCAAGGACGCCGACGGCCAAGTCCTTACAAATGCTTGGAACATAAAGCAGCTACATCGTTTTTACCCTTAAAAGTACCTGTACTTTTCGTTTGCGATAATAAATAAAGTGCCGCGCTGTTCCGAGTACTTTATACGTACGTACGGTCGTTTTCCAAAATGTACCTTGCGAGTTCCCAAAACTAAGCGGCGGGCGACCCCTCCCCTGTGCAGGATCGCCCACCGCTCGGGGACTCCACCCGGGGCCCGGTGCCCCTCCTTTTTTCGCAAAAATTCGACAAGTGATCGCTCCCGCGCGCGGTCAAGCGGTATACTTTTGCGCTTACGAGAAAGAAACGTCAGCTCGAGTGACTTTGCGATCGCGCTTGTCCAAGTTCCGAGTGCTTACGCCCCTGCGGCTACGGCGCTAACTTGCGAGCAAAATCCAAGTCCTCGAACCGACGTCTTTTTCCCCGAGAGCAATAAAGGAATCACCCCGATTAGTTGTTGCTTTCAACGCATCGGTCCGCTGTTTGTCATTGCTCAAACCTTCCGAAACTGCTCGGGGGCTGCGAGTCCGAGTGCCCAAACTCCCGAGTTCCTACGCCCCGGCGGCTACGGAACAGAGTCCGACGGGCAGGCTCCCGTGCCTGACCATCTCGACCCATGACCCCAAAAACATTCGAAAGAAAATGGAAATGGCAAGCAACAGATAAAAACACGAGTTTTTCAAGCAACAACGATTACCCTTCAAAGGGGAGTTAAGTTCATTACATAACAAAATGACTAAGTCCTCTACTTCTATCCTATTCCAGCCCGAGATCCTTCAGGGCGGTGGTGAACACCTTGTCGGCGAACGAGGAGGATTCGGCTTCAATCTCATCGTATTCGTCCTCCTCGTAGCTGGGGGCCCACCCACCTTGCAGGGATTTCCGATCCATGGTCGGGTAATGTGACAAGAACATGGCAATGATCTTCCGTGCCATGCTCCGAGCAAGATCCGAGGTCTGCGCCCGAGTCCTCCCTGCAACAAGGGCAATGCGGTCCACCAGGGACGGGCCGCCGCCGACGTTGAGCTCCTCGAACAGGTGCTCGACGGCCTGGACCAGAGCCTGATGGACCTCGGACTTCTTCTCGAGGGCCCTTTGACTCTGCTCGGCCCCCTCCCTAGACCTCTGAAGGTCCGCGATAGCTCCTGCAGACAGTTCTTCGTCAGAGTTATCTCACAGGAAGGGGAGCAAAAGGAGGGACGAGCAGAAACACGATACTTACTGGCCAACTCCGCCTTCAGGTCGCGGCCAAGCTGCACAGCTCTTGATTAGTGGCAAAGGCTTTAGCGACCTCGCGCTTCTTCGATGTCAGCTGGCCCTCCAGATTGGCCTTCTGGTTGCGCAGAGCTGTGCCAGCGAACAAGGTTAAGCAACCTGCGACCACTCGGGAAGCAGAGAAAAGAACAATCCGACAAGAAACAGGGAAGAACAGCTTACCAAGGATCTCCTCCTCCCGCTTCTGGGCGACTTCTCCAAGGCGGGCCCCCTCTTCCTCCGCGGCCTTTAGCTTCCTGGCCAGCTCGACCAACTGGTTGTTGGCCGTCTTGAGGTCGAGGTCGCGGTGCTGGACGTCTGTCTGGAGGTCCGCCACCTTCACCTTCAGCCCCACGGCCTCCTGCACGGCGGCCTCCTTTTCCCGACTGGAGGCGTCGGCAGCCGCCAGCGCCGCCGTCACCACCTTCTCGGCCTCCTCCACCTTCGCCTCAAGGGCGGCTTTCTTCTCCTCGGCACCGGAAAGCACCTCCGCCCTGGCCTCCCGGGCCTCGGTCAGCTGGGCCTCAAGCTGCTCCTTCTCCGCCTTCAATTGCTGAACGGCGTGCCACAGCCCGGCCTCCCGGCGGAGGAACAGGGACTTCTCGGAGCTGTGCTCCATGATTTTCTGAATGAAAGCAGAAAGGGGGGTGGTAAGACACACCCCAAAACGGCGCCAAGACCAGAAGAAGGGAACCCGAGAACTTACCCGGGAAGGCTTGATGATCATCTCGTTGAAGATCTCCTTCATGTTGTGGAGGCCCTCCGCGAGAAGATGGCACTGCTCCCTCTCCGACTTGTCGTCAAGCTCGAAGACGGGACTCCCCGGGTTCTGACGATCGTACCACATCAACCGACCCTCGCACGGCAGGTTCGGGTTGTTCTCGATGGGTACGATGGTCTAGAAGCGACGATCCATCGTCATCATCCCCGTAGTCTCCCTGAGAGAGTCCAGGTCCCCACTTGGGGGGCTCGAAGGCCTCGGGGACTCCACAACCGGCCCCCCACTGGGATCGCCGTCGATCCTCCGCGAGCCATCCT
Organism: Alloteropsis semialata; assembly: GCA_004135705.1. NCBI lineage: Eukaryota > Viridiplantae > Streptophyta > Magnoliopsida > Poales > Poaceae > Alloteropsis > Alloteropsis semialata. Next base: position 50,312,940 of record CM014271.1, read on the forward strand.
CCGGCGAGTCCTCGAGCACGACGACCTCTGGGGGAACCACCCCGGAGGAGGACTCGGGGGCTGCAGCAGCTGCCGCCGCTGGGATGGCGACGTCTTGAAGGGCGCCGGTCGTCCCCGCCTCCGCTTCCTCGGGGTCGGCCGCGGTCCCCGGAGGGGTAGCGACCCCGCGGCCATCTCCCCCGGCAGCAACCTCCTCGGCCCCGGCTAGGGCCGCGTCACCGGGCAGGGCGACCTCCCCTGCCCCAGGGTGGCTCACCGCCTCCTGAGGGGTAGGAAGGGCCGCCCCCACCAGTTGCTGCTCCAGCTCGGCCTGGAGCGCCGCGACAGCCGCCTCCGTGGGGACGGTCTGCGTGACGACCAGGCCCGTCGGGAGTGCACCTCCCGGGCTGTCGCCGTCTCCCTCCGGCACCTTCTCCTCAACGGAGGGCGTCACCCTCCGTGTCGCCTCCTCGGCCTGCTCCGCCGCGGGCTCCGGCGTCGCCTCCCGGCCTGCTCCGCCGCGGGCTCCGGCGTCGCCTTCTCGGCCTGCTCCGCCGCGGGCCTCGGCGTCTGCACTGCCAAGCGCAGCATCTTCTTCGGCGCCACCTCGAGCGGATTGTCGGCCCGACTGATGCATCACAAGTCGAGGAGCCCGGCTGAGAAAAATGGCAACTGTGGAGACAGAAACCACTCGAGAAAGACAGAGCATTACTCACCTCGACGAGACGGTCCGGGTCCGCTTGGAACTTGTCGGCGCCGGGCCCCTCGGGGACGAGGGCCTCTTGGACCCCGCGAGCGCCGTCGGGGCGGGGGCCGCCTGCGTGGTTTCGGCGCTCCTGCCCGAGTGGGGCGCCGCCTGGCCAGTCGGGCCTCCTCCTTCGACCGGGGACGGGTCCGGCCGCCCCGTCGCGGCCCTCCCCGGGGCAGAAGGGACCCGCGCCTCCGCCGTGGGCAACGCGGGCAAGGCGCCGCCCCCGACAGGATTTGCCCCGGCGGCAGGTGCGGGCGTCCGGGGCGCGTCCCGCCCTCCGCTCTGCGCCCGCGCTGTCTGAGGGGCTGGCGGCGGCCGCCTGTCGTCTCGCGTCGCGGACCTCGGGGGAGAGCGCGACGCCCCCGACGATGAGCCACCCCTGTGGGCGCGCTCTGACGGGTCCTGGCTCCTCTCCCGACGCAAGGAGGTCGCGTCCCGACGAGGATCCGCCCGCTCTTCGGATGCACGGCGGGTGACCGGAGGCGTGCGCTCTCGCCTCTCGCGATGGCTGTCCCCGGAGGACCGTTGATGCCGGTCCGACCGGGAACTCTCGCCCCTCCCCGCATCCGGCAGAGGCGACCTCCCTCTCCCGCTAGACCTCGGCTGCTGCGCCGAGGGCGAACCTGTCACCACAGCAACCGCCCTGAGCTTCGTAGGGGGCACGTCCTCGTCATCGTCCTCCTCGTCATCCTCGCTCCTCGAGTCCCCCTCCGCGGGCTCCGACTCAGGATCCTCATCCTCGGAGACTCGGTCCCCCTTCCCCCTCCACTTGGCCCGCTCGGCGTTTCTCTCACGCTTGGCCCGCTCTCGCTTCTTCCACTTCTCCCGACGGTCCTTCTTCGCCTTGGCCCGCTCGGCCTCGGCCCGATTCTTCGCCCTGTCCTCAGGAAGTGGCGGCTGGGAGTAGCCGACATCCTCGCTCTTCACCTAAAAGAACTCGGTGTTAGAGGACGAAAAAGCATTCGGGATGGAATCCAAGACAGGCGGAAGAGCACTTACGATGGCCTGAGTGTCGGCGTGCGGGAGCATTGGCAGGAGATCCGGCGACGGGTACTCGAGGCCTGCCCTCCCCACTGCTGCCGTCACGCGGCGCCGCACCTCGGCCTCCAAGGGCAGGGGATCCACCGTTACTGTCCCCACGAAGGGGGCCTTGTCCGGGGTCATGCGCCACATCGGGAGTGCGCGACGCCTTAGCGGCACAATACCCCTCGAGAGGTACCCACCGATGACCTCCGTCAGAGACACGTTCTCCTCCCGCAGACGGCCGAGGGCTTTCCAGGCGTTCTTGCGGAGCTTCTCCTGGAGCCTCTTCTCGGGCCTGTACGCCCACGCGTCGGGCGCCTTCTCGAATATCCTTTCGGTGTACTCCGGGAGGGGATTCTTGGGGTCGTTCTTGAGGTAGAACCACCCGGGGTGCCAGCTCTTGTTCGAGCTAATCAGGGACCCTGGGATGTAGTTGCCCGACCTCCCCTGCTTCATCTTCAGCACGGCGCACCCGATCGTCGCGGGGGCGCCGCCCTCGGTGGCGTGCAGCACAAACTTAAAGAAGAACCTGAAGAGGTCCCAGTGGACCTCAATCCCTAGGTACCCCTCGCACAGCGCCACGAACGCTGCCATCTGTTGAACCCTGTTGGGGTTGATGTGCTGGAGCTCCAGCCCGTACTCGTTGAGCACGGCCCGGATGAACCTTCCCGCGGGGACGGAGAACCCGCGCTCGTGGAAGGCGGTGAAGGAGACCACGTACCCGCGCGGCGGCCGGGGAAAGTCCTCCACGCCCGGTCTCTTCCACTCCTCAGCCTCCGTCAATGGCGGAAGCAGCCCTTCCGCCATGAGCCCCTCCAGCTGCCGGAGTGTCACCCTCGAGCGCTCCCAGGTCGACATCGCGAAGTCGTCGGAGGAGGGAAGTGCAGGCGGAACAAAGAGCTCGGTCTCCCGCTCCACGGGAAAGCGGGCGGCGGCGGAGGATGAGAGAAGGCGGGCGCAGCAGCAGCGAAGGAGACGAGACGCGCGACGGAAGGCGAAAAGCTCGGGATGAGGTAAAACCCTAGGCGGCCGCGGCGCAGGGCTATAAATAGGGGTGAAGCGGAGCGGCGGCATTAAATGCGCGGGCCCACCACCAACGCGGCTGCAACGTGCGCCTGTCGCTTCATCTGACCTCCTCAAAAGGCGTGCCCTCCCTCCACGCGGCGGAAGAATGGGCCGACGCTCCTCCGCTCGGCCCACCAACGGTCGGGTAGTGGCCCGGCCCAGCAACGAAGCGTCCCCGGCAAGCTTCACGACCTCGACAACCATCAGGGCAAACTACTCGGGCTCAAAGCCTTAACAAGAACACTTGCTCTTCTCAAGGCTCGGGGGCTACACCCGGCGGGTGCGCTCGCGCGCCCCTACCAGAAGAATCATGACTCACCACTCCTACCCTGCGTCTGAACCTGGGCGCGAGTCTCCAACTCCCCCCCAGGCTCGGGGGCTGCTGACGAGGGTCTAGATCGGGGGTACCCAATCAAACCCTTAATCCACGTCATAACAATAATCCACCCTTTAAAAACGAAAGCTGAAGACCCAAGTCAAGAGGATCATCCATATCCGAACAGTTCTCGGTTCGCCCGGGGAGTCTCTGTCGCCGAGGAGTCTCTCGGTTCACCCGGGGAGTCTCCGTCGCCGAGGAGTCTCTCGGTTCGCCAGGGGAGTCTCCGTCGCCGAGGAGTCTCTCGGTTCCCCCGGGGAGTCTCCGTCGCCGAGGAGTCTCTCGGTTCGCCCGGGGAGTCTCCGTCGCCGAGGAGTCTTTCGGTTCGCCCGACTAGTCCTCTCGGCTCTTCCCGGCTTTGCCCATCCCTGGCCGTACCCGCTTGGTACCTGCTATGTCAGAGTAGGACGGGCATCCGTCCTTCGCTACGGCAACCACAGGAGCGCCCATCTCGTCCGAACAGGAACCCTACAGTTCTGGGGAAGTACGCATGCAGGACACCTGGGACCCAAGGACGACACCTGGAGCCCGAGGAGGACACCTGGAGTTCCCGAAGACACGGAATAAGTCAACCACGACCCGGAAACTACCCGGAGGCTTACTCGAGAAGCCCCGATCATCAACCACCCGGGATGTACGATCCCGGGTCAAGCGGAGCGCCCACCCCGTCAATATCTACTCCGTGTACGGCTCGGCATGCAGCACGGGTTAAAGGCCTCGGGGTAGTAACTCCCATTGTAATTTTCTCTTTTTTACCTTCCCGCTCCCTTCTCCCCTTGAGACTATAAAAGGGGACAAGGGGACACCGATGGGGGGACCACGACAGAAAACGGCTGACCAACACACAGCACACTCACACGCACATACACGACACAGGGACTTGGGACCATCTCCCTCTCCCGACTAGTTTGTACCCCCTACTACAGACTTGGACTCGAGAACATCGACACTCACTGGACGTAGGGTGTTACTCTCCGGAGGCCCGAACCAGTATAATCCCTTGTCTCTTGAGTCACCATCCGGCCCCTGACGCGCGATCGTAGAAATATTACTTGCCGGCGGTAGAGAACCCCTACAGTACTCAAATTAAGCAAACCCACCTGGAACCGTCATTAGGACCCATTCCTCAGTCACTCAGCCGAAGATGGGCCCGATCGGTGTCGGTGGACGGTCTCCCGACCGAGCCCGATCGCCGGACCTGGTCCGGAGGCCAAACCGCCTCATCCTTCTGGTGCGCGTTCCCACCGCCTCCAGGAGTCCATCTACGCCGTGCATCACTCAAGGCGGTGGATCGAACGTCGGCCGACCTCCCCGCGTCGCCCGACCTGTGACTGAGTCCGTTCATCCTCATCTTCCACGTGTCCACTCACAACCGTCCTACCAAGCTATAAATAGGTGGCCTTGGCTCCGGTTCAACACACACCAAGAAGGAAGAGCTCTCTTTGCCACACATTCTAGTCTTAGTAGTGAAGTAGTTCTAGGAGTTGAGCTTCTATGGGTTCCCGAAGGAGTCTTGGTAAGCATAGAGCTCAGTTATCTTTTATCCTTTGCTTATTTATAATACTTAGAGACTTAATGAATATGCTATCTTGCTTATGTTACTTGACTTATAGTCTTGTGTGTTCATCATATGAGATGTATGTCTTGCACCGTAGTCTAGATGATGCATGTTATGGCAATGGCCCAGTGTACCGCAAGGTTGCTCTGTCTAGGTGGACAATAGATAGAGTTGTATTTCATATGGTAAACGTGGAGTTTGGTATATGGAATAACATTGGGGATACCCTTCCCCACGTATTAAGAGGTAGGCGGCAGGTGGTGACAGCCCTGTCCGTCCCTTGTAATCCTCGTCGTTCGGGTCTGGGCGTTTGCAGGCCTTCGTGATAAACATCGTGACAGTACCCTTGGATGAGGGGATCCCACGACTCCTCGATTTGCCCTCTAACATGTGTTCTTTACTAAGCTTGTATAGTATACCCTTGTAGGAGTGTAACCCATATGCAAGAAGTACATAGAACCCCTAGTTCTCTGTTAGGACCTTCATATTAACTAGACTTATCTAATGAGCAATGAAACCTTCTGTGTGTCATACTACCCATCTATCAATGTGTACCCCATGCTAGACTTTGGTGTGTTAATAATGTTATGATTGAATACAATGGATAACTACTCTAGTCAACCACTGCCTTCCCTGTGGATTTGATACCCTGAATACTTTCGGGTGAAAGCTACAACGGTATCCGTGCGCTTGCGGATTTATCTGCGACGTAAGAAATACCAACAAGCTTTCTGGCGCCGTTGCCGGGGAACGGCAATGGTTGAATAGTGTTGTTAACCCATGTACTCAATTAATAGCATGATTAATTACCACTGCTCTGGCAGGGTTATCTTTGCTCTGTTTCTCTTTGATGTGGAACAGGGTAGTGTATGACTGGTCTTGAACTACCAATGGACTTCATCGACAACCCAAGATTATCGGGAAATACGATCTTGCATCGTATCTTCCTAGGTAGTCTTATCGGCAGCAACTTCAGTCAATCCTACATCACCAATATCGACGAGTGCTACTGCCGAAAGAACGATTCGCGAGTTCTCGATTCACTCTGGTTCGCAAACCGGCCCAGAGCTGAACACGAGAGACAACACATTCGATCTTAGGCTAGCATCTGTCAAATTGGTACACGCCAGCCCATTACATGGGAAGACCAGCGCGAACGGACCCAAGGCCAAGGCTCAACACCAAGGCCTACATGATCCCGTCCGAAGAAGACAAACAGGTATGGCAATACAAACCATCTCCAAATGTTACATAAAGTCAAAACTTATGATGGAGATGTCCTCACTCGACGGACGTAAACTGGCGAGTCCTCACCGACAGGTAAATCGGTATTATCCCATATTTATTTCATATTGCATTTTTGAATTCCAATCTCTGCATGTTTAAATTCCAAATCTCTGCATGTTTAATTCGAAATCAATTTTGTGCATTGAAATTTAGACTTGGAGTCTTTTATCTTGAACTCCCTTTGGATCCCCCGCTCAATTCCTGCGTACACATACATAATCTTAATGGGTCGGGACCGCATAGGATAGCCGAGCCAGCTGGGCCTGAGAGGTGCGAACAGGCCATCGGCCGACCCCATGGGTCGCCCGACCTGTGGCTGCCTTTCTTGCGCCACATTCATTCAGATTCAAAACAGCTTCTGCATCTGGTATACCGCTGTGAAGGTTCAACAGAATGGGCCTTGTGCCAGAATCGCCCGACCCCATCCGTCGGCCGACCTAGCCCTGGCCCTTCTGGAGCGAATTCAATTGCCATCAGTTCACGCCAGCGAATCCAGTGCAATCCTTGAAAGCTTGGCTGAAACGGAGCCGCACTAGCGTCGGCCGACCCAGATCGTCGGCCGACCCCAGGCCTCCTCTGTTCAAAGAAAGTCGGTGCCCTCCACCGTCAATTCTTGCCCCCAGCTAAGCTTCCAAGTGCCCTCGGCCTTTCTCCTGTCCCTCCTTAGGATTTTCAAATGACTGGCTCCCAAGTTTATAAAAAAAAAATATAAAAGCAAGAACATGTTCTAGGATAAGTTCCCCTCGGGTATTTTTGGTAGCTAACTATTTCAGGTTGCAACTGAAAAGACCTAATGGTGTATGATGCCTAAGAACATGGAGCTGCATCAGCAGCAACATTGGTAAGTTTTGGACATGGAACAAATTTTGAACAAAGCCAACACACTTGATTTTTGTTGTCCCCATACACAAAAATCCAAGTGTGCGGGAGGTTGGTAAGTGCTTCACGACAAGTTCCATTCGTACAAAATTTTATCTTGGTTTTAAGGTGATGCTAGTTCATGTATACTTTCTTGTAAAAAAACATATAAAAAATATATAGCCGGTGAGTCTTAGTGGGATTGAGACAACTAGGTGTACATGCCATTATGGCGTTGCACCTCGGTAGTCCCCACATGGCTCCTGGCTCCGCCTTGCCTTGCATCTTTGGTCCTTGTGCTTGCTTTCATGAGAAAAGACGTCTGCACTTTTTTTGCCGCCTTGCCAACTACTTGTTAGGGGAATCCCGACATTTAGTGAGCACAAGCTATTTCACGTGCGACCACGTCACCGGTAATGATGCCAGCAAGAGCCAAGGAACTACCGTGACGACAGTTCTAAACTCTTCGTCAACTAACCGCCAATGATATTGGAGGTATGAACGGACTAACCCCTGCAAGAAAGATTTCAAAATTCGAATGGATAAGTCATCAAGCTTGATTCAAATTGGAGATAAACCAAGGCATTGGATGCGCTGCAACAATTGTTGCACAACATACAAGGAGGTACGTCACCTTTCGAAGGTTCACTGTGAGTATATTGCAAAGCCCCTTGTGATCATGTTGATGTGATTTAAATTCAGCCTTGTTTGAGTTATGCTTAAAAGAAAGTGGTGAAAATAAAGTTTGAAAAAGGGAAAAAGGCAAACAAGATCTATGCTTAGACCAATCTGTTTTCAAGCGTGGATGTGAACAACTAACCCAAGGGCAACAATGATTTATCCTTTAGAGTCCTTCGAGTATTTGTTGTCCACTCACTTTTTGCAGGGATGAAGAAATGCCTAAAGGATGGCGAGCATCACTTCAACATTCAACATCTTTAGTCACATGGAAGAAATATGCACAATGAAGCAAGATGAACAGTGGACACGTCTTTTGGCACTCTTAAACTCAAATCTTGCAATCGCTTGCAAGACTAGAGTTGGGGGAATTCGTCAGGGAAGTATCCAAAATACTCTATGCATTTATTGTCCTTTGATCTCCTGTTTAGTTACCTTGAAAGATTTGTTTGCCATGAAAAAAAATCCATAAAAATTTGCATAACATAAAAATACCAAAAACATTTGAATTCCAATAAAGGCTCATGGTTCTTAAAACCATGGAGCCATTGTTTTGTTTCCATTGTGTGAGAATAAATGCAGGCAAAAGCTCAAGTGTGGGGGTCTCTCGAGTTTCCTGACGTGCTCATGATCGAGACCACCCACAGATAGGCTGTACAACATCGCACCGGCCAGGTAAAAGAAGATCAAGGTGACCGAGGCCCAGAAGGTGTCGGCCGATCCCCCTGGTCGGCCGACGTCCCTTTGGTACCTCTCGCCCACATTCTCGTCCAGAGCAATGGTTTGCACATCCTATCCACCCTTCTCTCTGATTCATGAGTTTAAATAATTCCAAGTTTAAAATGATCACTAAAAATTAAACTCAATGAATCCTGGTGCTCTTTTGATATACATGGTTATCCTTGATTGGCTTGCATATTCTTTATTCCTTGCACATACACCTGTTGCTTGTGAATATATCTCTTAGGAAAACATGTTTATCTAAGTGGTTGATTAATGAGATATGGTATGATGAAAGAAATTTTGCTCTTTCTGTACAAAGTACTTGGGAGATTTTTATTGCAAAAGTTTAAAATCAATAGCCTTGCAAAGCTCCTCAATGATATTCCATTCCTACCAAAGCCATATGTTGCTCAAGTTGAAAACCCTATACATATGCTACTTGTTATTGCATTGTGCTTTGTCAAATTGTTGTGACCCTTGTAAGATGCTCTTCATACTTTCATGATCAAGATCACGTACACTCCACATATACATGCTAAACTTCTACACTGGAAGTTAGCCACATACATTTCATCCATCCACCAAATAAATGCTCTATATGTCTTATGAATCTTTCTCAAGCTATCCTTTGCAAAAGAGGCATGGGCTATAGAAAAAACATTTTGGACACATGAAGGTCCAAGAGAAAAGAAAAAAAAAGAGATGCTCATAAAAGCATAGAGCATGAAAAAGAAAAAAAGAAAAAAATGATATAGCCATGTTCTCAAAATAAATAGGAGAGGGATCATACAAAAAGGAGCTATCATACTTTCCATATACATTTTCCATTGTTCCACACACATGCACATCTTGATCAGATTGTATGAATGGTTTTCTTCTTGGATCCGCTCTTTGACTTTGCAATATATGTGATGCAAGTATGCCTTATCTTTACTCCTACCTTGAGATCCACATAAGCCTTTTAGAAGTAGGGTAAAAGAAGGCAAAAGAATGCCTTGGTGAGGAATTATACACATGAGCGATCCGAGAGAATCATTTGAGGAGCTAGGTAAGGTTATGTTTTTTGAAAATTTATCGAAAACCCAAGTTACTTAACAGAAGAGTTAAGATGACTTGAATCAGGGCCGTTCCGTTCCGCAACCATCCAAGATTACATGATAGACACTTCAAAATTCACAAGTGCAGGTATGTTTTGGAATAACTTATATGCTTGCATCATATCAATTGGAGACATGTTTTCCACCTTAGTCTTTAAGCTTGACTCGAGGACGAGTAAAGGCTAAGTGTGGGGGAGCTTGTTGACGGTCGTTAAGTACCACTTTTGACCATAAACTCCTGCAGAGAATATGTCAAATATAATCACCAAACATAATAATAGGGTTTATATCTAATTAATTCCACAAGTTTTGGTGAACATGTGAATGCAGGGACTAATTGGCAAAAGAGGAGGAGATTTGGGCTCAGGGCCAGGTCGCCCGACCCCCCTAGGTCGGCAAACCTGGGCCCAAGCCCAATGGAGCCCATATTTGGCCACAGGAAAGAAGCACACTTCAGGACCATCATAGCCATTGAATCCATGACGGTTGGATCCAAGAGATGGGAATGGTCCAAGGGGAGGTCACACGGATTGAAGGGCCCACCAACATATCTAAATGTACTCAAATTAAGCAAACCCACCTGGAACCGTCATTAGGACCCACTCCTCAGTCACTCGACCTGGTCCGATCGGTGTCGGTGGACGGTCGCCCGACCGAGCCCGGTCGCCCGACCTGGTCCGGAGGCCAAACCGCCTCATCCTTCTGGTGCGCGTTCTCACCGCCTCCAGGAGTCCATCTACGCCGTGCATCACTCAAGGCGGTGGATCGAACGTCGGCCGACCTCCCCGCGTCGCCCGACTTGTGACTGAGTCCGTTCATCCTCATCTTCCACGTGTCCACTCCCAACCATCCTACCAAGCTATAAATAGGTGGCCTTAGCTCCGGTTCAACACACACCAAGAAGGAAGAGCTCTCTTTGCCACACATTCTAGTCTTAGTTAGTAGTGAAGTAGTTCTAGGAGTTGAGCTTCTATGGGTTCCCGAAGGAGTCTTGGTAAGCCTAGAGCTCAGTTATCTTTTATCCTTTGCTTATTTGTAATACTTAGAGCCTTAATGAATATGCTATCTTGCTTATGTTACTTGACTTATAGTCTTGTGTGTTCATCATATGAGATGTATGTCTTGCACCTTAGTCTAGCTGATGCATGTTATGGCAATGGCCCAGTGTATCGCAAGGTTGCTCTATCTAGGTGGACAATAGATAGAGTTGTATTTCATATGGTAAATGTGGTGTTTGGTATATGGAATAACATTGGGGATACCCTTCCCCACGTATTAAGAGGCAGGCGGCAGGTGGTGACAGCCCTGTCCGTCCCTTGTAATCCTCGCCGTTCGGGTCTGGGCGTTTGCAGGCCTTCGTGATAAACATCATGACAGTACCCTTAGATGAGGAGATCCCACAACTCCTCGATTTGCCCTCTAACATGTGTCCTTTACTAAGCTTGTATAGTATAGCCTTGTAGGAGTGTAACCCATATGCAAGAAGTACATAGAATCCCTAGTTCTTTGTTAGGACCTTCATATTAACTAGACTTATATAATGAGCAATGAAACCTTCTGTGTGTCATACTACCCATCTATCAATGTGTACCCCTTGCTAGAATTTGGTGTGTTAATAATGTTATGATTGAATACAATGGATAACTACTCTGGTCAATCACTGCCTTCCCTGTGGATTTGATACCCTGAATACTTCCGGGTGAAAGCTACAACGGTATCCGTGCGCTTGCAGATTTATCTGCGATGTAAGAAATACCAACAATTATGATGTCGATGTAACTCGCATGATGAAGTCTCTTATTAGCAGGAGTGCGAAGATTGGCGTGAATACCACAATCGATGGGAGTATGAAAATCGGTGCTATGACCGATGGGTCGATGATCGCCGAAGGTATAATGATCGCCAAAAATACAAAGAAGAGCGTGTTTCTGTACATGATCATTTGGTTTATAGAAAAAGGAAAATATACAGAAATCAAAAGATGTACAGGGACCAGAGGAAAATCAAGAAGTCAAACCAGGTCTGCATCCTAAGGTTAATCCGCAGTGGTGTCCCGAGGGTTTGACTAAAACACAAAAAAGAAGGGTTCAACGTCTCCAATACAGGGAACAGCTTAAAGAAAAGCGTTGTTGGTATTTTTAATGATTACAGATGAATCCGCAAGCGTACAGATACCGATGTAGCTTTCACCCGAGGGTATTCCAGGGTATCGAATCCACAGGGAACGTGTGTGTATTAGTTAAGAATTAAGAACGACCGAGGACAAGAGAAGGGATAATTATGTAGAAAGTAGAGAGGGTTATTTCTATGTATTCTGGGTAATTAAAGATGAGCTCAAGTTGTTTACGATTTACTTGTTTCGGGACGCCCAACCGTCCTAGTCCGGAAAGGAATGCGAAGGGGACTAAGCAAGCCAAGCAATGGTCCTACTGAACTCTAGTACTTCTCACGTGGTGGACTACGTAGGCCGTCAGGGCTGTCACCACCTGGGGCTACCACTACAAATCCGTGGCACTAGGCGCACTCCAAGGTATTCAAAAGACTATACACCACGTATACTCAATTAAATACTATCTTAGCTTTATAATTACTAAGACACTTATCACAGCAAGGAGCCCACAAGTATAAAGTAAAGCTTGAACTATATTAAATAAATATCAATCTACAAATACAAGAGAAAATACCCGGATGTTACTCGAACCTGAGCCGCATCCGCCGAAGTACAAGAAGAGGGGAGGAAGCCGACAGCTCCGGCTTCTCCCCGGCTCGCACCTCAACTCTCACCTATTTCTACTAACTGGATAGAGCTTCGCTTGATCTTGTGCCTTCTCTGTGTGTTTTGGAGTGAAGAAAGGGGTCTCTATTTATAAGGGGAGCAAACTTGGGCATGTGGAGATTCCCCACTAAAAACTAGGGGTACCCCTCCTCTTCTTACGACATCTGGCCTCCAACCGACGTTCCAAGGGTCGGTAATCGCGCCAGAATCATTCCCATCGACGTTCTGGAGTCGGTGGAGGTGAAAACCGGAGAAAACCGCACCAATTTGGTCAAAAACCAAAGTAAAACCGAATCTGCGTTGCAGCTGTACGTCGGTTGCAGCCAAAACCGCTGAAAACCAGGTCAAAACCGGCCGTCGGAGATTAAACCGGGAAACCTCGGACAAAAACCGCCGAACCGCCGCCTGACCCCTTCCGCGCGCGCCACGTGTCCCCAGCCCGCCGGTCCGC
>CM014271.1:50333315-50401753 GCA_004135705.1 Alloteropsis semialata
GGGCGCGCGTGCGTGCGGACGTCCGCCTCTTGGGCCCCGCCTTGGGCCGCTCGGTGGGCCGCGTGGCCATCTGGGCCGGTGCCCAGCTGCTGGGCCACGTGGCCGCCTGGCTTGTGCTGACGTTGGCAGCGCTGACGTCAGTGATGACGTCAGCGCTGCGTAATAAAATGGGATTTTTGCATCTTTTTATCCCGAGCTCCAAAAAAATATGAATAATATATCCATCGGAATCGTCTCGACGAGCTCTGTGCGATCCATCTTGTCATTTGAGATACTTTGTGATAATGATATTTCCGCATTCATCTCAAACTAATGTGTGAATTCCTGCATGACATGATAAAATACCAAAACTTGTGGAAATAGTCAGTAATAAGCCGTACCACTACGTTTGGTGATTATATTTGACATATATTTGGCAGGAATCGACGGTCAAAAAGTAGCACTTAATGACCGTCAACAAGCGTCAAGGAGATGATAATTCCAAGATCTAGAGAGCTAAGCCCAAACGTGATGATGAAGGACCATCGACGTCGGTGAATATGGTGTTTGTGCTACCAGCTGAGTATAATGTGGGTTCAACCGATGATGAAGCCGATGATGTTGAAAAAGCTATGGCACAGTTAGTCCTACAACATCAACAAGCTGTGTTTGAGAAGCCAATTGATGAAAAGTATCGGCATTTGAGACCTTTATACGTTAAAGGATATGTTGATGGCAAGCCGATGATAAAAATGCTTGTTGATGGAGGAGTTGCAGTAAATTTGATGCCATATACTACATATCGGAAGCTTGGCAAAGGTCCTGATGATTTGATCAAGATCGATATGATCCTTAAGGATTTTGGTTGAAATCCATCGCCAGCTTGGGGGGGGGGAATTGAATGTTGAATTGACGATCGGAAATAAGACATTGCCTACTACTTTCTTCGTCATCGACACCAAAGAGTCTTACAGTTTGCTTCTTGGGCGTGATTGGATTCATGCTAATTGCTATGTGCCATCTACCATGCATCAGTGTCTCATTTAATGGCATGGAGATCACATCAAGACTGTTCAAGCCGATGAATCGGTCAGTGTTGCTACCGCCGATTTGACGGTTTGGGAGTTTGAAGGAATAGAGTGCTTATCGGGCAAAGTCTAGGAAGGCAATTTTCTACAAGTGTCCGATGATGGTATAAAGCCGATCCAAGCAGTCGGCTCCGAAAGCTTGTATTAATGGAAGAGTTTATAGAAGATGAGGGTAAACTTGGTCAAGGCTTTATGTTGGCTGATGAGTTAGAGGAGGTAGATATAGGTTTAGGAGATAGACCTCGGCCGACATATGTTAGTGCTAAATTAGATCCTGAGTTTAAACAAGAATTAATAAATCTATTAAAAGAGTATCATGATTGTTTTGCTTGGGAATACTATGAAATGCCAAGTTTAAGCCGATCTATTGTTGAACATCGGCTCCCGATCAAACCAGGGTATCGGCCTTTTAAACAAGCGCCGAGACGATTTAAACCAGAGTTAGATAAAGAAATAAAAGCTGAAATAACTCAATTATATGAAGCTAAATTTATTCAACCTTGTCGATATGCTGAGTGGATATCTAAAATCGTTCCTGTTTTTAAGAAAAATGGGAAGTTGCGAGTTTGTGCGGATTTCAGGAATCTTAATAAAGCAACTCCAATGGATGGTTTTCTGATGGCGATTGCTAATATGTTGGTCGGTACGGCCTTGGGACATAAGGTGATTAGTTTTATGGATGGTTGTCAATATGCTGAGTGGATATCTAACATCGTTTCTGTTTTTAAGAAAAATGGAAGTTGCGAGTTTGTGTGGATTTTAGGAATCTTAATAAAGCAACTCCGATGGATGGTTATCCAATGTCGATTACTGATATGTTGGTCGATGTGGCCTCGAGACATAAGGTGGTTAGTTTTATGGATGGTAATGCAGTATACAATCAAATTTTTATGGTAGACGAAGATATTCCTAAAATTGCATTCCGATGTCCTGGTGCACTTGGATTATATGAGTGGGTTGTAATAACCTTTAGTTTGAAAAATGTTGGCGCTACATATCAGAGGGCAATGAATTATATATTCTATAAATTGATCGGCAGGATTGTTGAAATTTATATTGATGATGTGGTGGTGAAATCCGATGGATACAAGTAGCATCTGGCTGATTTGCGGAAAACTTTTGAGTGCACAAAAAAGCATGGTTTGAAGATGAATCCTACTAAATGTGCCTTTGGAGTATCGGCTGGACAATTTTTAGGCTTCATGGTTCATGAAAAAGGGATTGAAGTCAGACAAAAGTGTATGAAGGCTATCAAAGATACTAAGCCACCTATCGATAAAACGAGTGTGCAATCATTGATTGATAAGATTAATTTTGTTAGAAGATTTATATCAAATTTATCTGGAAGAATTCGTCCTTTCTCCCGGCTGCTGAAATTAAAAGCCGATGAGGAATTCGTATAGGGAGAATAGCAACAAAAGTCATTCGATGAAATAAAGAGATACATGATGACACCACCGGTTTTGATTCCGCCTCAGAGGGATAAGCCATTCCGATTATATTTGTCGACCGATGAGTTGTCAATCGGGTGGGTCCTTATACAAGAATTTGAGGAAAAAGAAAGAGTGGTTTATTATTTAAGCTGAAAATTGATTGATGCAGAGACCAGGTATTTGCCAGTTGAAAAATTGTGTTTATGCTTGTATTTCTCTTGTACCAAATTGAGGCATTATTTATTGTCCGCCAAATGTACGGTGGTTTGTAAGACCGATGTGGTTAAATATATGTTGTCTATGCCGATGTTGAAAGGAAGAATCGGAAAGTGGATATTAGCATTATCAGAGTTTGACCTAAAGTACGAATCGGCTAAAGCAGTAAAAGGGCAAGTGATGGCTGATTTCATGACACAACACATCAGAGATGAAAATAAAATGGTCGAGCCGATGCCTTGAACATTGTTCTTTGATGGGTCTTCATGCGGTCACGGATGCGGCATCGGGATTGTGATTATTTCGCCTCGGGGGGCAAACTTTGAATTCAGCTATCTGATGGATCCAAGTTTTACAAATAATCGGGTTGAGTATGAAGCATTGCTTAAAGGATTAAAAGTGTTGTTGGAAATCGGAGCTAAAGCTGTTGAAATCTTTGGGGAGTCTCAATTGGTGGTTAATCAATTAATCGGCAAATATGAGTGTAAAGATGATATTTTGATTCGATATTTTGAAGAATGCCGATTGTTGTTGAAAGAATTTGTGATGGTTAATATTGAGCATATCCCTAAAGCTCAAAATCAAGAGGCTAATAATTTGGCGCAAGCTACTTCTGGTTATCGGAGTTTTCAAGAGATTATGACGATAGAACCAGAAATTGGGGATCGGAGGTATGAAATTGTAAATTATCTTAAAGATCCATCACAAAAGATTTTCAAAAAATTAAGATTCATGGCTGTCAAATATGTATTGCTTGATGATCGATTATATTATAAGACGATTGATGGTGTGTTACTCCGATGTTTGAGTAAATCAAAATCTAAGGATTTGATGGGTGAAGTGCATGAGGGAGTTTGTGGTGCGCATCAATTGGCTTACAAGATGAAATGGGTGATTAGAAAAATGGGTTGTTTTTTACCAACGATTTTAGAAGATTGTTTTGAATATTATAAAGGTTGCCAAGAATGCCAGAAATTTGGGAGTATACAAAGAGCACCTGCATTAGCCATGACTCCGATTATTAAACCATGGCCTTTTCGAGAATGGGGAATTGATTTGATTGGACAGTTTTATCCGTCGTCGAGTAAAGGACATAAATTTATATTGGTGGCAACTGATTATTTTACTAAATGGGTTGAAGCAATTCCTTTAAAGATTGCTAATTCCAGGAATATGGTGGAATTCGTCAAGGAGCATATTATTTATCGGTTTGGTATTCCTCAAACTATTACGACCGATCAGGGACTATGTTTATGTCCAATGAATTTCAGGGTTTTGCTACCAATATGGGCATTAAATTGTTAAATTCTTCTCCTTATTATGCGCAAGCCAATGGCCAAGCAGAGGCATCAAACAAAAGTATTATCAAGATTATCAAACGGAAGATTGATGAACAACTAAGGCGATGGCATTTGACGTTGACCGAATCGTTATGGGCATATCGGATGGCGTGTCATGGCTCTACTAAGTTGTCCCCATATCATTTGGTTCACGGGCACGAAGCTGTTTTGCCTTGGGAGGTCAAAATCGGATCGAGGCGTATATCGGAACAGGGTAACTTGACCGCCGATGAATATAGTAGTTTGATGAATTTTGAATTGGATGATTTGGCTGAAACTCGCTTGAGGGCTCTGAAAAATATTGAAAATAATAAGGCGCGGGTTGCTAGATATTATGATAAAAAGGTTAAGCCCAAAGAGTTTGTTCAGGGAGAATTGGTTTGAAAATTGATTTTACCGATAGGGACTAAAAGTTCTAAGTTTGAAAATGGTCGCTTAATTGGGAGGGCCCCTAACGTGTGAATCGGTGTGTTCCTGGAAATGCGTATATTTTGAAAACATTAGAAGGGGAAGAGATTTCAAAAGCGCTTAATGGAAAATACTTAAAGAAATATTACCCAAGTATTTGGGTTGATTCATAAAGCCGATAATCTTTTAATACGCGAAGTCGGTTAAGATAGCCGATACGACATGTATCACCTTTAGAGCAAAAATATTTACAACACAAGTGTTCATCGGTGATCAATGTCATCAGATCAGGTCAAGTACAGCCAACAGTTTCAAATGTTACAGTACCTGCAGATCATCTCAATCGCGCGCAGGCGAATGTTGTCAATATTCTGAATCGCTTCTAAGTCCTCAATGTCCGAGCCGGGCATATTCTTGATACTTCTATGGACTTGACGGACTTCAGCTAGGCGTTTCTGCAGATCATCTTTCGCCAATGCGATGGTCGTTGCAATCAAGCCAAGTTGATTTTCAGCATCAGATATTTCTTTGCGCAGTTCTTCAAGCTTTTTGATTAGTTCAGCTTCAGTGGCTTGAGGTTGCGTGATCCGACCTTTCAGTTGATTTGGTTTGGCTTCCAAGGATTTGATTTGAGCCTGCATCGACTTTATGTCTTCCCTGCCTTCATCGTGTTTCTTGATAAGGTCTTGCTGAGCCAGCTGCTTCGATATCCTTTGGCGAGCCGCGGATGCTTGGGGTTGGTGACCCTCGATGAAAGCAGCAAGGATGATGGCACTTTCAAGCTTCGATGGCAGTTTACCTTTCAACTCTTTGAAAAGCTGGCGGATTGGCTCTGCATCTTCCACCAAAACCGCGATGCTTTTGCCTAGATGAGTTAGCATCTCTTGGAGTTTTGTCTTGACTGCATCGGGTACGATTTCAGAAGATTGAGCAGAGCTGATTTCTTCGTCGCCGATTGCAGCGTCCAGATCGATCGATGCAAAGCTCATTGCTGGTGAATCTTGTGCCTGAAATAAGATATTAATAAATAGGGGTTATTGATATAATAAATGTTGACACGGAGAACCGATTGGTACCAGTTTAAATTGCCCTTCCCGGACATAATCGGGAATTACTTCTTGTATCGGTGCAGGAGTACTTTTGCTGGGTAGTTCAACTTGGGATGTCTGACGGATTGATTTAATCGGTGGGGCAGTTGGTGGAGTTACGATTGGTTGATCAGGTTCATTTAAGATCGCCTCCATTGAATGTCTCCGATTGGGTCCTCGATGATGGACTGAAGAGTAACAGGAATCTATGGTTGAATCGGTTAGAATGAAGAAGTATGGGATTAAAATAAGTTAAATAAAAATTACATGTTGAGCCGATTCTGCTTGTGTCTCTTGGGTTTGAGCTGGCTGTGGATCGGGAAGAATAATATTTGTTTCCTAAAAAGAGAAGGTTTTCGTTGAAGATTATATGATTTCGGGAATACAGAGGCATGCGAAATCGGAGTGTTACCGTTACCATGTCTATAAGCATCCGAGCTCCTTCACTGCTGCTTCCTTGGCAGCCCGGTAGACTGTACAGAGAGAAAATTATTTGTCTGATTTTGAAATTGAAAGAAGAATCGAAGTTATGAGGAAATCGTACTGGGGTGTGAGTTTTCTTCGATTTTTTTGGCACGATGGCCTTGATGGAGGGAGCTTTCCTCTTGAGTTTTCCGTCCATGATGTCAGCAAGGGACGGTTCAGAAGAGCTGATTCTTGGATCTAGAATTCTGACTGCATATCTGATCGGCCTTCCACTCCTGCTTACGACTGGCACGTCTTCTTCAGCTGGCTGTTAAGGATTCAAGATATGAGTTTTAAAAAGTTTATCTAAAAGAGAATCTGGATGAAGAAGAAAATATTTTAACAAAAAAGACTTACAGGATTCTCCAAGGCCTCGTAATTGGAGTCAATAAGACTACAATAGGTGAGGGCAGGTATTCTGAATAGATGCGTTGACCATTCCTTCCACCAAAATCAGCTTCGGGGTCTAGCGCCAGGACCCTATCTATCTCCAGATCAGTCGATACCGATTCACGATGCTTGATTTTGTCGGCGAAGTACAAACCAATCGGGAGTTGGCCGAATCCCAGTTGACGAGCTGCTACCGATGCATTATAGAATTCATAAGAAGAATTCATATGGCCGTGTACGATGTTGCTGCCGAGGATGGCTGGAGTGATAAAGGATTTAAGCACTGGCAGAATCGTCTTGAGCTCATTCTGAATGTTGAATAATGGTAGCTCATATTCACGGTCAGGATCGGCATAAGCAAAGTAGAGGAGATGCTCCGATGCGATTCCATAATAGAAGCTTTCGAAAAAGCTGGCCATGTTGCCGGAGTCAAGCTTCGATCTAGGACAAACCGATGCCATTTCTCCAAATGACATGCATCTGCGAGCAGCTGCGTCTTCTTCTTCTGTATGGAAGGTTGGGAATTGATGGTTTTTGAAGTTGTAGCGCAGTGCGGATCAGAACTGAGTGTGAAGCCAGAGTTGGATGAACCACTAAGGGCCTCCGATATGACCAACAGGTTGGCCCGCTAAGAGTTTGGCCGATACTTGATGTAACAGATGATAAACCACTCCAAGGAGGAGACGACCAAGTGGGACCGATCCACCGCGTGCCAGCACTTCTGCGATTGATTGCATGTTGGTGGTGGCTCCAAGGGTTGATCCGCAGAACACGAATCATTCTAGCCACATGTTGAGGAAGGCTGCATGTTCTATGTCTCCGACCGAGCCGGTTTTGCAATGATCGGCAATGTATTTTTTCCAGCCTTTGGACCCTGAGTTGACTAGTTTATAGTTCAGATCACAGAGAAGCCTTCTTGGATTTGTGGCGGTTGTTGTATCGAGGCTAGTCAGCATGAGCACGTCCATCAGTGTTGGGTTCATTGGTCCATGGCCGAAGAGATAAGGGTTTAGTGCATCGGACCAGAATAAAGAGGTGGAGGCCAACAAGTTCTCATCTTTGTCCATGTTGGCAAGGGACAGAGTAATGCATTGATCCATTCCTTTCTCGTCCCATAGACCCAATTTTGCTCACGAACCCTAAGCAGCCAGTTTCTCCATCTGGGGATGCTGCTTGGCGATGATCGGAAGGAGCTAGTCCAATCGGACACCTGTAAGCTTGACCCTCTGAATTAGAGCCTCTCCGATTCCAAGTTAATAAAATCTGTCGGGTCAGGATCGCCCATCGGACCCAGGTAATAGGCCGATTGGACATGGGAGTCAGGGATGACTATGTTGTTCTTAAGGTTCTACATTTGAAAGGAAATAAAACAATAAATAAAGATATAGCAGTTTACAGATGATTCTGGGAAAGTAAAATGCGAAAAAATAAGATGATAAAAGTCTCAAAAAGGGATGATGCAAAGTTTTACCTTAGGGACATGCGTGCTGCTGGCTCTGTCATCTGAAGCCACCATTGATGAGATTGGATCTAAGGTGAACAGTGACTCGGGGTGAGAAAAGTTCAAGAATCATCAAGAGAATCGAAGACAGGTCTAGATGAAAGGGATGAATCATATGCGGGGAAGGTCTTTACCAAGACTGCGGTGGAAGTTTTGAAAATGATGGTCTGAGTTCACCGCACGAAGGATTGAGGATGGCGACGGGTGAAGAAAGCTTGGACGCGGCAGCAGATGAGAGCGGAAGGAAGAAGACGACGGTTCAACTGTTATTTATAGGGCTTACGAAGGAAGGAACCGCCCGAGGATCGAGGCGCCGCGCTCGCGCGAGAATCAAGGGTTGCGACAGTGAGGGAACACAGGTTTCTACAAACTATTCACTGCAGGGGTCATCATTGCTTGAAGAATTTTAGAACAAACTAATATTTTATCCCAAAATTGGGGGGCATATGTTGACACCAGATTTTGACTCGGTTGATGTGAGAAATATTGTATTATGGAACGCCAGGGAGCCAAGATTGAGGTCGAGTCCGATTCTAACTTAGAAGTCTCCAATTCCAATCGGAAGTTGTCCGATGGAATCCTGATCGGATACGGGGATAAGAAGGCCGGAGCATTTATGACTCTAAAGAATGAGATGTGTCTAGAAGCTTCTTCAAGGCCTAATTGTGTGGCAATTGTAATGCTTTTGGTAGTTTAGATTAGTTTACTTTAAATAAATTAGAGATATTGTCGTGTCCGACAAGGATTAGTTAGATTTCCAGGGTATAAATATAAACCCTGCGCCATTGTAAAAAATATTCTCACAACCATCAATACAAACACAACTTTCGGCCCTCATGCCAACAACCCTTTTTTGTCGAGTTCTTCAGCAAGCAGGGCTGCATCATCTTGACCTCTAGTTTATCTGTAAGTGTGACATTTATTGAATTAATCTAAGCTTTAGATTGAGGCGTATCGCCCTTCTTCGTTTAGATCACTCATCCTTTACCGTATCTTGTTAATTTTTATCTTATCGGCTTATATCTATTTAAAGATCTATTCGTTTTACAGTATTATTAAATCTTACAAATAGATCTGTTCATATTGTTTTTATAGCTGATTTAGATTTAATTATCAAGTTACAGATAAATCTGGTTTAAACAATTTCTTTGATATGCATTGATCCATCGGGGTAAATAAGTTAAATCGGTGCCCGGCTAGCAACGCTGTCTCAAAATCGATCCGATTATTAGTGACACGAGATTTAGTTTATTTAACGCCTCTGGAGATACGTATAATAACGCGTTTAATTTAGGTTTATCTCCGATTCGGCTTTCATAGTCGATGGTTTATTTCAATATATTTCATATCCTCACGAATCGGACTCAAGGCCGATGGTTCATGCTTGCATCGGACTTCTCTTAATGTTGATCCGATCGCTGGAACGAATCGGGGCTTTGGCCGATGAGTTTCTTTTGGTTTACTGAATAAACTCTACCTTGTCAATTTCAGGTCAAATTGACTGGCACGCCTTGAACCTCAAGATTTTGGACCTGCATTGAAGTGAAGCAAATCTTCCAGGCCACAATGTTAATTTCCTAGAGTCAACGCCTGACTTTTTGGACGTCAACAGAAATGTTATGAAAAGATAAGAACAGGTGCACAAGGGGAGAAAACGTGCTTGACACACCGAAGAACAAACCCCGTACAAGCAAGGGATAAAGGGACCACCTGGCAGTCAAGACCTGGTCAATCAACTGCGGCCCCCAGGGAATATTCGGAGAATAAACTCACCAGATGCTGGGAGAAAGGGCGTTTAGGGGGGAGGAACCAGGGGTTTGGTTGACCCCGGGAACCTTCCTTTCACGCCCGATTTCGGCGGGAAACTCTCATGCCCTCCCCCAAGGGTGGCCCACTAGGATTCCCGCCTCGGCTAAAGAAAATAATATATGAAAGCATGGACGAGCACCAGCTTTAAACAATTATAATAACTTGATGTGCAATTAGCCGATGCAGCACTTAGAGCGAGCGCCGAATCAATATCAAAACCATGAAAAGGCCATCTAGTCAATAGAAGCTAATCTAACATCACCACCAATGGGATTAGACTTAACCGTGACAGCGTTGGTAGCAGGGCGACAGATTAAAGACTATAAACTAGCGGACCAGACCACAACAAGATATAAACTCGGCAAAGGCTCAATAAAAGCCAAGAATAAGAAACTATCGGCTATTAAGCATAAACTAACGTTACCACCAGTATTTCTAGATGAAACGACAGCGATGCGCCCGGAAGTTGCAATCTAGAAACACTGACATGAAGAGGTTAATCTAAATTTCACAAGCCGATGGATCTATCCACAATGAAACTCGATTCCAACATCACTAAGGGGTTGTCGAGATTAAGAAGCAACAGGCCATTAAACGATCTATCATCTATTTCAACAGGACAGAGCGAGACGATAGATTGAAGACATATCAGCCGATGCAAGCTTAATCAAGGCAGGATAACTGTGATTCTACCACATCTAGCAAGAGATCATAAGATGCCGCCTTATGAGATATGGTAAAATCAATAACTAGTGAATACCATAGATCGAGACGACAGCGATGCGCTCGGATGTCAGAAGATCCACGATATCCGATAAACCGGTGGAACTTTAGACTTACCCCTTCGCCGAAGATCGAAGCGATGCAGCTCGATGTCAGGTGCCAAGTTTCGCCGGTGAAAGAGTAAAAGTAAAAAGGGTGGCGATGCACCGAGTTGTATTGATCAAGAGATAGGTTTACAATCTGCTGTGCACCCAGTATTTATACATGGGCATGCCACGGTCTTTGGCGGCGGACAGAGAGTCCGGACTCTTCTACATGTACAAATATAATATATTCTAATCCCTAATTAGCTTGGCCACACATACACCTATTATTAGGTCCAACTCCATTACGTCTCCTATTCTTGCTCATCTTGGGCCAAACCGTGTACTGGCCTGCAAATATCTTCTCCTTTGGCCCAAATAACCATGTGCGTCATACCAGGCTAATATCCCTGTGTATACATGGTTGATGAACGTGTCTGGTAACGTGCACTACGCATGCATGAACTCATCTTGCATTCTCACCATGTCAGCAGCCAGGAATCAATGAATTTCTCTTCCCTTCATGTATGCACTCCAGCACGCAACTAGCCTTTTCCTATATCTGCTTGCCCAATGAAACAAGTGCTCGTGTTCATTTAAGATTCCATCTAGGAGTATCTTCAATATATATGCCCAAGCACTCTATCAACATAATCCTTCCAAATCTCGGTCATGCATCCTGGAATCCGCCATTTCACAACTCAATATTCGTCAAATCATCAGCTTCCCTCAGTGTACTCTATTGGCAATAGAATTACCAAATTCTGGTGTCAACGCAGGCCCCCTCAGTTCAGAGTATGAATACTTCATGCTTCGAATTATTCCTCCCAAGCTCTTACAAGTTTTTCTCTCATCCAACGAAGTCTTGAGCCGATGAGCTGAAATATCCTTGAGTCGATATCCTTTGGAGCACATATTTTAATAAGCTGGTACACCAATTTGCCGATATATCATTTAAGCCGATGTATCTTTAAGTTAATGTCTTCAGCCGATGTCTTCTTGAACCAATATCCTTTTACAAATAAACCGGCAGTCAACAATAAGCAATAGCGGCCATCGCTTATAGCCTGTCATCAACTCTAACCATAAGCAGCCGATTTGTACTACTGATATCCAACACTTCTCTTGAGCCGATGAGTTCTGATTGTAATAATGGAAGCTCTATCGGCTTGATTTCTTGTGTCTATGTGTTGTCCCATCGGCCACCACTTATATGAATATTTCGCAAACATGGGTTCAAGCTCCTCCATCACTATTTCAATCGGCAAGGCCAACTTCAAACGACATCGCATTCATCGGCTGGAGGTCCTTTGCAACAACAAGGCTTGAAATAATTGGATGGCCTGTCCTTGATGACCAAATTAAAATATGAAGCTACTGGAGGTATCATCGGAGTCAGCCAAACGCTATGCAGCCTCCTCTGGTGTCTTATCGGAGCTGTTTGTGATAGATGGTCAATAAGAGTAGTTGATTTCCCGAGGGTCGATTAGCACTGGCGTCTTATCGGAGCTGCCTGTGATAGATGGTCCGATAAGAATAGTTGATTTCCTGGGAGTCGATTAGCACTTCCTGCACCTGTCTCCTCTCTATTTTATTCCATGTCCATTCAACCAACTCAATTTTCAATTCATCATCGACTTGTGAGTCCGACCATAATGCCTGCCCTTAGGTGATTTCTCCGATATTTCTCTTGCGTGCTTTCTGAAATCGGTTTCGTAACCAGATGTCTTCCGGCACTATGCTAGAAATCGGCTGATCTGCTCAATTGCTGACATACCATCTTGACATCCGCTATCCGTTGCCGAATCATCTATTGGCTACATCTGCACGTAACTTTGCCCCATAGCATTTTCTCGAAAAGGATCGGACATCCAAGACATCACCGATGGGCAAATACAGCAAAAGGTCTCCATGACCAAGACATTATCCAAAGCACTATTACTTAATATATCATCCATAGGCTGATGGTTAACTCTCAATCATCATTCATCCGCTATATTACTAGCATGAGGAAAGCTACCCAAGTATCCATTCTGCCAACAAATGAAGAAGAAACAGCCGATACAGTTATTGGGAACATCACTTCTTTTATTGTACCAATATTATCTGCTTGTTAATCAAATAAATATTTAGAGGCCTTGAATCAAACTCCTTCGTCAGCTCCTTCATCAGTTGCTCAACATACCTAGAATATTTCTTTATTATATATGCAGCATAGGTTATTGACTGTGTTGACAACCAAAATTGGCATAAGGACCAGAAGGATTGCAAGACAAGAAGACGGCGCATGGAGCAAGACAGGACGGCGGTCACGCCCGAACCGGTCTGACCGGTGCGGGGGACCGGTCACCTTTTTTTGTAATCCGACTAGGACTCTTAAAATAGGATTCCGAGGTTGTAACGAGTTGTAACTTGGTTTCCTTGCGGGACAAGACCTACCCTCCCTATAAATATAAGGGGATTCGGCCGATTGAACACACAACAATCGAATCTATCCAATTTACTACTTTTGTCCTTTACTTTTTGCATCTCCAAACCCTAGCTTTTCCAACCCTACTTGCTGTTCTTCCTGCGTCTCCGCGATGTTTGAAGGCGTCCTAGGTGGCCTGCCGACCCTAGGGCACCCCTGACGGCGTTCTCCCTGACGGATCCTTCCGGGAGGCGTTTTTAGGGTTTTACCCCGTAGCTCGCCGCCGTAACCGGTCTGACCGGTGCAGGTGACCGGTCTGACCGGTCAGCGCGAAGGCAGCTGCAATCTGGTCCTTTGCGACCCGCGCGAACTAGCGCTCTCGTGTATTGACCGATTTCTGCGTCAACATACTTTTGGCGACTCTGCTGGGGAATTGGAGATCCGGTTTTTGCAACCGTTCTATCTAATTCAATCTAGATAGGTGCCAACACTGAGTTGGATCTCGAGAACATCGTCACCGTAAAGGACGATGAACTTTCTGCCGAAGATCGACAAGGGCTTGAAGAGTACATGAAGAAGAAGGCAGAAGAAGATCGGCTCTACTACCTCTCACACTTCAAGAAGGACCGCAAGGGCGTGGTCTCCAAGTTCAAGGAGGTAGATGCAACTGCTACATCTTCATCACCAATCCCTCAGGTACAAGATAATGAAAACTCTGACGAAGCTTTTCTTAAGTACATGGAGGATATGATGGTAGCAAATAATGTCAAATTAGTTAATTGGATGATGAACAAAAAATTAGAATCGGAAGGCAAACAACCCATGGTTGAACAACCTGCCGCCGATCCCAATCTTTTGATTCCCAAAATACCTATTGCGCCTGACTTTAAAGCACCGGCAACAAAACCTGTTGAACAACCTACGTTTGGTATGCCGTTGAATTATTTTGATGGCCAATCTGTTACTCCATCCAATCCAATGTTTACTCGCCCCACTGCACCTCAACCGTTTGTGACTTTTCCTAATTCGGTTAATCAAGGCCGAATTAGCAATGAAGTTGCAAATTTCACCCCACAAAATCCAAATTATGGATATCCTGTACCTCCAGCAGTACAACAATTATTTGCACAAGGCCCTGTACCTTACGAGCTTTTCGGAAGATACGGCCAACAAATGCAAGGGATGATGTCGGCCAACCAGCCTGGCCAGCATCAACCGGTCAGACCGGTCGCCGTGACCGGTCAGACCGGCCCTGGAGGGTCGGGTGCAGCCAACCAGTTGGCGCTGCCCCAACCGGTCAGACCGGTCACTGGAACCGGTCAGACCGGTCCTGGTGGTTCAGAAACGGGGAATTTACCTTCTACTCCTGTACAAAATACCCAACAGCCAAATTTTCAGGATAATTCACTAGAGTATTTAGATAAAATATTTTCTAAATACAAACTTGATTTGGCTACCTCTCTAAAGGAGAATTTGGGAGTAGATGTAAGGGATAAGGCTAGGTTGTACCAAAAGCCTTATGTTCCTCGCTTTGATTTAGTTCCTTTCCCTGCTGGATTTAGACTTCCTGATTTTATTAAATTTAACGGGGAGGATACTAAAAGCACTTTTGAGCATATTAGTCAATACATGGCACAACTAGGCGATTCTGGCTCTAGTGAGGCTTTAAAAGTGCGTTTATTTTCTTTGTCTCTAACTGGTACAGCTTTCTCATGGTTTGCATCCTTAGCTCCGCATTCTATTACTTCATGGGAACAGTTAGAGCAAAAATTTTATGATCACTTCTTTTCTGGCAGTAATGAGCTTAAATTGTCACATCTCACATCGGTTAGGCAATCACGGGATGAAACTGTTAATGATTATATTAAACGTTTCCGTGATACTAAAAACCGTTGCTTCGGTGTTACTATTGCCGAAAAGGATCTTGCTGATTTGGCTTTCAATGGTTTGCGCTCTCACATTAAAGATAAATTAGAGAATTCTGAATTCTATAGCGTAAACCAATTGCATCAAAGAGCTTTGGCTGCTGAAAGCCGAAGCAAAGATCTAAAAGAAAGTCATAGAACTCATCGGGCTAGTGTGTATAATGTAGAATGTGATTCTTGTAGCTCCGATGATGAATCTCATGAGGTGTTGGCTGCTGAATTTGTATGGCCAGCATCTAATAAAGCTTTTACTTGCACATCTCTAAAGCCGACTCTTAGGAATCGGCAGGAGGAGATGAAATTTACTTTTGATGTATCCAAATGTGACAAGATTTTTGATGAATTACATAAGAATGGATATATCAAATGTTCTTTTAATATTCCATCACTTGAGGAGTTGAAACGGCGTGCTTATTGTAAATTCCATAATTCATTTTCTCATGCGACTAATGATTGTAATTTCTTTCGTCGACAGATTCAATCGGCTTTAAATGATGGACGATTGAGTTTGAGTGAGATGCAAGTGGACAAGCGCCCGTTTCCAGTCAACAACATGATGGTCAATACTATGGATCTTCAGGATGCCAAGATGTTGGTTCGGCCCGACAATGCCGATACAACAGGAGGCAAGAATGTTGTGATTGGAGAACCGAGAAAGGTGATGGAAACTGACAAAGTGCTTGGGAGAGAGGTTGTGCTGAAGCAAGCTCCTGATGGAAAGAAGATCTTGACTATTACAGTGAAGAATTCTGAAATTAGGGGAGAATCAAGCTCTCAAGCGCGGGATCAAAGGCCGGTTGCTCCTGCTGCTCAGGGGGCACCGGTCAGACCCGTTGGCGTGACCGGTCAGACCGGTCCGGCCCAGAGGCCGGTCCGAACGTTTGTTCCTAAACATCCTGAAGTGGGAACTTGGAAGACGAACCAGGACAAAGATCAGAGGAAGACATTCAAGCCAAAAGCGACCTTTGATCAAGTCATGGCGAAGCATATGCACAACGCGGCCGTTCAACAAGATCGGCCACCAAAAAAGAGACCAAGTTCGCCACCAAGGAATTCTGCTGCGATGAAGGCACCAAAAGGACAGTGGAATCAGGGTCCAAACTCATCCCATGGTGCTGGTCCTTCTAGGCCATGGAGGCCGTTTCCATCTCCCACTCCTCAGCCTATTTGGAGGGATGGGATTATGTATGTGCCTTACTGTCCTGCACCAAATCAACCACGGCCTGGGGTTCCTGTTCATGCAAGGATGAATCCACCACAACCTAGGCCTGCAGGATTTCAACCAAGACCGGCGTTTGTGCCTCAGCAGCACGGACCGGTCAGACCGGTTCCGCCGACCGGTCAGACCGGTGCCCAATGGAGGCCGGCAGCTGTGCCACAGCAGCAGCCACCGGTCAGACCGGTGCCGCCGACCGGTCAGACCGGTCACCAGAGGAGGCCGGGCAAAGAGCCGGCCAGGCAGGAGTATCGCCCTGTGCAGAAGAAAGAAGAGCCTGCCCCTGTGATTCCAAAGCCAGTTGTGAAGAGCATGGTTCAGATTGGCTCTATGACAGTTGACACATCAATGGCAGATGGGCCCAATGTTATTGGCGCATCGGCCGCAAAAAAGGTGAAGAAGGTGCCATTGCCTCAGTATACGCAGCCAAAGTGGCGTCCTCCTGGTTTGACTCATTCTCAAAAGAGGAGATTGCAGCGGTTGCGCACTCAGAAGCAAAGAGAAGAAGAATCGGCTAAGAAGCGGGAGGAGTGGTTTAATGAGGTTAAGCCGATGATTCCAGCAGCTGGTCAGAATTCCAAGGATGGTTCTGATGATCAAGATGTTCAGGCCAAGACACCAGAAAAGGCCGAGCCATCCGCAGCAGTTTCGGCTGACGTAGCCGAGACCGGTCAGACCGGTGCCCCTGACCGGTCAGACCGGTTGCCCGTCCCTGTTCCAGTTCTGGCAACTGGAACCGGTCAGACCGGTCAGGGGGAACCGGTCAGACCGGTGTCGCCCAGGGAGTCGGTAGCCGATGCGTTTTCGTCTTCGGATAAAGTTTCGATTCCGCCCACTGCAATTACAGATACTCAGATGGGCAATGAGGACGAAGCTGTTGATTTTGAGCCTTCACTCAGCAGAACGGACATGGACATCAACGTTATCTACTTGAATGCCGACTATTGCTTTGTCGGAGATGATGAACGAATGGCTCAAGTTGACTTTGCTCCCAAGAATGCCGTATTTCAGAGGCCCTTAGAATCGGATAATCATCTGAAAGCTCTTTATGTGAAGGGTCACATTAAGGGAAAGCCGATTTCTAGGATGCTTGTTGATGGTGGTGCTATTGTGAACCTCATGCCATACACTTTGTACAAGAAGTTTGGAGGTTTGGACAGCGAGCTTATCAAGACAAGCATGACGATCAGTAGCGTTGGAGGAGGAGAACCGATGAGTGCCAAGGGAGTTGCATCCTTGGAGCTTACCATTGGGAGCAAGATGCTAGCAACTGCTTTCTTCGTCACAGAGGTGCAAGGTAACTTTAGTGTTATCTTGGGGCGCGATTGGATTCATGCAAATCAATGTGTGCCTTCTACCTTGCATCAATACTTGATTCAATGGGTTGGTGACGAAGTTGAGATTGTTCATGCGGATACTTCGGCATGTGTTGCTATGGCCGATGCATCTATTTTGGGAACTCATGATAATGTCAAGTGCTTGACCGGGATTGATATTTCGGACTTTGAGTTCCTTGCTTGTACTAAGGATGGCTTCGTGTCTGCTGCTCTAAGGCCGGTGTCAAAATCGGTTGATTCAGATGATGAAGAGTAGATGGATGCAAGCGAGAAGTGGTTGAAGGAAAGGGTGGAGCATTATCGGTCCAATATGAATGATGCATGTGAAGCCATTAATGATTTTGAAGAAGTAGAGAAGTTAGGACAAGGGTTTACGTCGGCTGATCCTTTAGAAAAGATAGACATAGGTGATGGTTCTATTCCAAGGCCGACTTTTGTAAATCAAAATTTGAAAGCCGATTATAAGGTTGAATTAATCGAGTTATTGAAAGAATATTCTGATTGCTTTGCTTGGGAGTATCATGAGATGCCTGGTTTAAGTCGTGATTTAGTTGAACATCGTTTACCGATTAAACCTGGTTTTAGGCCATATAAACAGGGCAATAGACGATTTAATCCTTTGTTTTATGATCGCATAAAAGAAGAGGTTAATCGTTTGCTTGAAGCTAAGTTTATTCGGCCATGTCGCTATGCTGAATGGATCTCTAATATTGTGCCTGTTGAGAAAAAAGGTTCAAATAAAATTAGAGTGTGCATTGATTTTAGAGATCTTAATAGAGCGACTCCCAAAGATGAATATCCTATGCCTATAGCCGATATGCTTATTAATGAAGCTTCTGGACACAAGGTTATTAGCTTTCTTGATGGCAATGCGGGATATAATCAAATCTTTATGGCCGAGGAAGACGTATACAAAACGGCCTTTAAATGTCCCGGCTTTGTTGGTTTATTTGAATGGGTTGTGATGACTTTTGGTTTAAAGAATACCGGCGCTACTTATCAAAGGGCAATGAATTTGATTTTTCATGACTTACTTGGTGTTATCCTAGAAGTCTATATTGATGATATTGTTGTCAAATCGGCTGGATTAAACTCTCACTTGGCTGATTTGCGTCTTGCCTTTGAAAGAATGCGTCGGTATGGTCTGAAGATGAACCTGTTAAAATGTGCATTTGGTGTATCGGCTGGAAGATTTTTGGGTTTCATGGTTCATGAAAGAGGCATAGAGATAGATCCTAAGAAAATTGGTGTGATTGAGAAGATCAAAGCGCCTACTTGCAAGCATGACTTACAGAAATTCTTGGGCAAGGTTAATTATTTGAGGAGGTTTATTTCTAATCTGTCCGGGAAAGTTAGTGCTTTTACTCCTATACTTCGGTTAAAGAATGAAGCCGATTTTACTTGGGGGGCAAAGCAGCAAGAGGCCTTTGATGAAATCAAGAAATATTTATCTTCGCCGCCTGTTCTCAAAGCGCCTAAGAATGGGGTGCCATTTAGGCTTTATCTTTCAGCCGAAGATAATGTTATTGGGGCTGTTTTGACTCAAGAAACAAATGGCAAGGAGCACATTATTACTTATTTGAGTCGACGGCTTTTGGATGCGGAAACAAGGTATAAACCTATTGAAAAATTATGCTTGTCTTTATATTATGCTTGTACAAAGTTGAGACATTATTTGTTATCTAGTACTTGCATAGTTGCGTGTCAAGCCGATGTTATCAAGTATATATTGCATAGGCCGATTTTGAGTGGAAGAATCGGAAAGTGGGCATATGTGCTTATTGAGTATGATTTGGCTTGTGAACCTTTGAAATCTATGAAAGGCCAAATTGTAGCTGATTTTATTGTTGAACATCGGATTAAGGATGAGCATGATTTAGAAATTGATTACATGACTTTTACTCCATGAAAATTGCATTTTGATGGATCGGTTTGCAAGAACGGATGTGGGATTGGAATTGTTCTTGTTTCTCCTAATGGAGCTGTTTTTGAAGCTCTTAGCCGATTAGAAATTGAATGCACAAATAATCAGGCCGAATATGAAGCTTTATTATTCGGATTAGAAATTTTGCATGACATGGGAGTAAAGCATGTTGAAGCCTTTGGTGATTCATTACTGGTTGTGCAGCAAGTATCTAAGGTTTGTCAATGTTTAGAAGGTTCATTGAATATTTATCTTGACAAGTGCCTTGATATTATACCATGTTTTGATGAATTCACCATTTATCATGTTCCAAGATGTGATAATCCTAGAGCTAATACTTTGGCGCAGCAAGCATCAGGCTATAATGTCCAGAAGAGACATTTTCATAAGAAAAAGCCGTTGATTGCAATTGCCAATGGAGAAGCTCTAACGCTTACAGCGGAATATTGCCCGACCGGTCAGACCGATGTCCGAACCGGTCAGACCGGTACCGCGTCCTCAGCAACCGGTCAGACCGATCTGCTCCCCGGTCAGACCGGTCAGGCGTCTGCAGATTCAAATTCGGCCGCTGAAAATTAGCAAAATCAAAAGGCCGAAGTTGATGATTGGAGAGCGCCCATTATCAAGTATTTAAGAAATCCTAGTTCTGGAACAGACAGGAAAACTCGGCGTTTGGCTTTCAAATATATTTTAGTTGACGATGAGTTGCATCGTCGCACCGCCGATGATTTATTACTTAAATGCTTGGGTGCTGATCAAGCTAGAGTGGCCATGGGTGAAGTTCATGAAGGAATTTGTGGAACGCATCAATCGGCTCCTAAGATGAAGTGGTTGCTTAGGCGAGCTTCATTCTATTGGCCTACAATGATAGCCGATTGTTTTCGTTACTACAAAGAATGTGAGGAATGTCAGAAGTTTGAAAATATTCAGATGGTACCTGCTGCATTACTTCATCCTATCATTAAACCTTGGCATTTTCGTGGATGGGGATTAGATTTCATTGGAGAAATACATCCTTCTTCTTCAAAGGGACATCGCTTCGTGTTGGTTGCTACGGATTACTTCACTAAATGGACCGAAGCTGTTCCTCTCAAGAATATGACCCACAAGGAGGTAATTGAGTTTATTACTGAACATATTATTCACAGATTCGGCATTCCACAAACTTTGACTACGGATCAAGGCACATCTTTTATGTCTAAGGAAGTGTGATCTTTTGCCGATATGTATAAGATCAAATTGCTCAATTCATCTCCATACTATGCTCAGGCCAATGGACAGGCCGAGTCTAGTAACAAGGCTTTGATAAAGTTGATCAAGAAGAAGATAGAAGGGAATCCCCGAAGATGGCATGAAGTTTTGTCCGAAGCTTTATGGGCTCATCGTATATCAAGGCATGGTGCTACAAAAGTCACTCCTTTTGAGCTTGTTTATGGTCAAGAGGCCGTTTTGCCCATAGAGGTAAATCTGGACGCTTATAGACTTGCTAGACAAAATAAGCTTTCGGTTGGTGAGTACTATGATTTGATGATGGACAACATTGATGAAGTGACCGATAAGCGTTTACAAGCTCTTAAGGAAATTGAGAAAGACAAGATCCGAGTTGCTAGAGCATACAACAAGAAGGTTAAAGAGAAGACTTTTCAAGTTGGTGATCTAGTATGGAAGACAATATTGCCACTTGGTACTAAAGACAATAAGTTCGGCAAGTGGTCTCCAAGTTGGGAAGGTCCATATAGAATATTCAAGATCAATGGCGGGAATTCCTACATGGTGGAGACATTGCAAGGAGGACGTTTGCCCAAGGCATTGAACGGGAGGTACTTGAAGAAGTACTATCCTAATGTTTGGCAAGAGGCATGAAGTGGCATATGGCCGATATTTGAGTATCGCCCTTAGAAAAATATAATGGCTGATGAATTATGTTAAGGAATCGCCCTTAGATGACAATTTTGGTGCTAAGTATGTTTTATGGTACGCAAGCTTTACCAAAAAACAGGGGGGCATATGTTGACAACCAAAATTGGCACAAGGACCAGAAGGATTGCAAGACAAGAAGACGGCGCATGGAGCAAGACAGGACGGCGGTCACGCCCGAACCGGTCTGACCGGTGCGGGGGACCGGTCAGACCGGTCACCTTTTTTGTAATCCGACTAGGACTCTAAAAATAGGATTCCGAGGTTGTAACGAGTTGTAACTTGGTTTCCTTGCGGGACAAGACCTACCCTTCCTATAAATATAAGGGGATTCGGCCGATTGAACACACAACAATCGAATCTATCCAATTTACTACTTTTGTCCTTTACTTTTTGCATCTCCAAACCCTAGCTTTTCCAACCCTACTTGTTGTTCTTCCTGCGTCTCCGCGACGTTTGAAGGCGTCCTAGGTGGCCTGCCGACCCTAGGGCGCCCCTGATGGCGTTCTCCCTGACGGATCCTTCCGGGAGGCGTTTTTAGGGTTTTACCCCGTAGCTCGCCGCCGTAACCGGTCTGACCGGTGCAGGTGACCGGTCTGACCGGTCAGCGCGAAGGCAGCTGCAATCTGGTCCTTTGCGACCCGCGCGAACTAGCGCTCTCGTGTGTTGACCGATTTCTGCGTCAACAGACTGTCAATATATTATAAAGCCGATATCTTGTTCCCATGCCTCCTGAGTTTATAAAACTGGAAATGATTATCTTGAGGCAACCAACTTTGATCATTGCTTTTTCTTACTATCGGCCGTCAATAATTTGCATGTGACGAGCCGATAACTATGTGATACCTTCATATCATGAGCTGTCAAATCAATAGGACTCGAATCATCGTCACGATTGGATGGATCAGGCTTAACCGAGACAGCACCAACGCGTAGGGCGGCGATTCAAGACTTGCAGACTGACAAATCACAAAACAAAGGATTGTTCTGAGCCCTGAAGAAACAATTGTCATCAACTTTTAACCAGTCTTAATCAGCATCATTAAACCTGATCATGTCCTGTTCAATAGCTGATTGAAATATTTTTGACTTCGGTAACTGGGTCTTCTAGATCGGCCTGCGCCGAGCCATGCTAAATAATTTCAGATGTGATTTCTGAAAATCTTGAATATATTGTGTGCCAATTCTTTTGATCTCTGTCTGTCCGATGTAAATTCTTTTTCCTGAATTAGCTCAACTCCTTTTCAGCCGATGCTTCTCCTGACAAGCATCAAAGACCAACTACCTGCCAGTGCCCTGTCTGATCGGAGCGACCCAAATAAGAATTGAACTGATTGGCTGAAGGCTCGAGAGCTTAGGGGGTGTTCAATCCCGTGAAAAAATTTTGGTGAAAAATTTTGCAAGAGAATCTTACCATTTAGGAGTACTAAATGTAGACTAATAATAAAACTAATTATAGATCTCGTATGGAAATCGCGAGACGAATCTAATGATGGTAATTAATCCATGATTAGTGAATGTTTAGCGGATAGTTACTGTAGCATCACTGTTGCAAATCATGGCCTAATTAGGCTCATTAGATTCGTCTCGCAAAGTTACCTGGGGGTTATGGAATGGGTTTTGTCATTAACACATGTTTACTACTCTATGCATGTAAGATTCTCTTGGGGAAAATTTTGGTGAAAATTTTTTTGGAGAATCAAGTTGACCAAAATATGTGCAAAAAATAAAGAAACTTCATTGGCCAAAAATCCCATCAGTACGTTACTTCCAAACTGAATGCTGGTGCTCCCGAGTCTATAATTAGATTTGGATCTGAAGGCTACGAGTATAGACATCTTCTTCCTCGTCCTAGCTCATTAATTATCAGCACATGATTAGCCGACGATAGGGTGTCGGCTCCATGAAATTGTCCACAACCCTTTTGATGCTTTTAACAATTCAAGTCGACTTCTTTTAGTATAAATAAACACATCCCGATCCTCTCAGGCATTTGATAGATTAAACCTTAGTCGATAGATGCATTCCATGGAACGGCGATGTCCAGTCACTTGACGCAGCCGAACACGAGTACATGGACTGTGGGCAGTGAAGTGAACGTATCAGAGGAAATCCCAGAGCGTCGCGTCCATGAAACGGAGGTACGTATGTACTCTGGCCTTGTGATCCACCTCCGTCGCCTCAGACTTCTGTTCCACGACCTCCTCATCCTCTGTATCCATGGCCATGGAAGTAGAGGCCCTTGCTCCAGATTTATTGCTCCGCTTGGAATTGATCTTGGGGTTGGAGAGCACGGCGCTAATGAAATCGGCGAGCATGGGCACGACAGCGAGCTGCAACACGATGCTGTCGCAGGCGCGCTATACTCCTGGAGTGTCCGATATACTCCACAACTTTGCGCATCGGCAGTACTCATTGAGCAATCGGCAGTACACATTGAGCAGTCGGCAGTATTTATTGTGCATCGGCAATCCATGAGACGATATAAATGAACTAATTCATGCAGAAATCCTTCTACCATTTCTGATCCGATCTCCATCTTCGCTGTTTCCTTTTGCTTCCTTCTATTCGACGTGAAATCCAAGTCATATGTACTAGTGTGCTCATCGACTATGCCATATGTACCAGAATAACTATCAGCCGATGAGCATTTTTTTTAAAGGATGACAGCTCCTGAACAGCCCCAATGAAAGGATCCGATGAAGCTGACCCAAATATTAATTATCCGATAGGATAATATTATGTACCTCCTTGAATAACATTTTTTTTGTTCCATGGCCATCTGTGTCTTGTGTGATATTTCAGCCGATTTAATTTGTAACTGACCAGCTTTTGTAAGCAACTCACAGGTTGTAACATGTATCTCTAAATTGATGGTCATCCAATATTTTGTTTTTTAAGCTACAGGAACCACACATTTTACCGCCGGCTTTCGACAAGAGCCCGATGATCCAGCATGTTGACCAGATAATGATATCCATAAATCTTTATCGGCTTTCAATAAAGTAAATCCATTGACCCAATATTCCATCGGTCCGTTACTTTTCTAAACTGAGTGCCGATGCCCTAAGTCTAATCATAATTGATTACCCTGAGGAAACGGTCATGGAAATCGATTTCTTCCTTGCTATTCGGCCGTCAATAATCTGTGTGTAACTAGCCGATTATAGCTTGACATCTTCACATTGTTTTCATGCTTCCTGAAATCTGCTTTACTTTAATTGTCAGAAATTATATCCAGATTTTGCCGAACACGATGCTCAAGTAATCACCATCGGATATATACCAGTATGTTCAACATAGGCTCCGATGTCCATCTGTGACTTCACTGGTCAGACAGCCTCTTAAATGTAAAGTTGTCGCCGGCCGTGTTCGGCAGCCGGGACAAAAAATTGTCCTGGATTACTGTCGCATGCATGAGGGCCTAAATGAAGTTTATTTACAAAACCTTTTCACAGATGAGTGCAACTTTGCGCGACGAATCTACTGCACCTAATTAATCCATGATTTGCTACAGTAATGCTACAGTAATAATCCTCTAATCGCGTGGTCAAATGCCTCATTAGATTCATCTCGCGAATTTGACAGGGGTTGTAGAGGTAGTTTTGTAAACTGACTTTATTTAATACCCTTAATTAGTGGTCAAAATACATTTCATACCCTGGACATTTTTTTTACCTCCCATCCGAACACGGCCAAGCTCAAAGCGGAAGAAGCTCACAATTGAAATTTCTTTATTGGTAGCTAGGCCACCCGTGCTGTCATCATTAATACCACATGTACCAATCTTTTCAAGCATCAACTGGTGACCGACCATACCATAATTATCCTATCGGTCATTATATTCCAAATCCAACCGATTGATAATCCTTCTAGTCATCGTCAAAATTTAGCGCCGATCTTTACACTGACAGAAACATTATTGCCGGCAAGATTTTTAACCTCTGATCACACAACACCGATGTCCATACAAGTTAAAGAAACACGGCATCACCAGGATCCAGCTAAAATTCAAGCATCATTAAACTCCATCGGCCATCCTGTTGTTGGCTTCTTCTGATGAACAAGATCTAAGCACTGCTCAAGTACCCATATCCGATGAAAACATTCAAAGAACCGATAAACTAGAGGAACACTCATAAATGCTCCCTCAACCTTCTGCTTCGGAAGAAATCTCATTTAATCAGGTACATCTTTTAAACATACAGGAAATGCCGGCTGCAGCCTTGAAGTCAACCAAACACTCTGCGGCCATCTCTGACATCTCGGCGATCATGAACGTGGGCAGGACGGACGGCGTGGTGCCGATGCCGAGCATACTGGGAAGGATCAATCATATCATCGGCCGAGGTAGAGCGTGCTCAGCTCTAGGGAAATACCATCGGCCTACATGCTGTCGATAACTGGAGATGACACAACCGATACAATCGTTCAAAATGCTTTTGTACAGAAGAACAAACTTACACAAAGGTATTGGCCACTAATCCCCTGGCAGTAGGACCATCACATGTAATATTTTATTCTGAATTAATCTTCCAGCTGGCCTCACATAAATAAGTAATTTACAGACGTCGGCTGAGACCCCTGTCTCATCATCTCCATCGGCTGTCCAGCGTACAACAGAAGCCCAGGCTGCCGATGAAGGGATCCAGGAGAGAATTGCTAAATCCAGCAGGAGGTATATTTTATTTCCTCACCAATTCAAAAAATTGAGACATCTTGAGCTGCCAACATCTCTTTAATTGCCTGCCAGTATATTCATATATATCGGCTCTGTCGGTATTTGAGAAGGACTTGCAATAGTTGTATATCCTTGCATTTTTCCCTCTAATAATCTCCGATATTTCAATAGCCACTAATAATCTCCGATATTTCAATAGCCGCTAATAATCTCCGATATTTCAATAGCCGCTAATATTCAGGAAGGACTTCCTGAATATTTCAATAGCCGCTAATAATCTCCGATATATCGCTGCCTTCCAACCCATCCATTGATTCTGGACCTCCTCCATAATTAACTTTGGCACCAAATTCATCTGAATAATATGTTGCCGATAGACATATCAGCTTTCAACATCAATATTGTAATTCAATCTACTTCCAAGAGACGATATAATGATTCCGAACATAGCTTTTTAATTGCCATAAATTGTATCGGTCTCCCATTGTGACTACCAACAAATGTATCAATCGTGTCCCACTGGACGTGCCAAAATATGTTGACACAAAAAAAAAATCAGGTGATGATCTCCTGAGTATCAACACTGTGGCCTGGGAGATCTGCTTAACTCTAGTGCAGGTCATGTACTTTCTTAAGGTTCGGGGCGTGCCAGTCAGTTTGACCATTCAATTGACAAGGTGTATAATGACGTCGTATCGGCCAATTAATAGAATCACAATGCTGATCCGATACAACACTTGAGCAAATAAGGCATATGCAGATCAATCGGCTACATGATAGAATTAAATAAAAGCAACATGGAGCCAACGACCAATGACCGATACAAGAACTGAGCATTGAAACGCTTATCAGCCGTGAATATATCCAGGATAATTATAACCAATAACCGATAGACATTGCTAATAATGATTTAAATATATCATAACATCCATCAATTGAAGCATATCGGCTAAAGAAAATAATATATGAAAGCATGAAAGAGCATCAACTTTAAACAATTATAATAGCTTGATGTGAGCCGATGCAGCACTTAGAGCGAGCGCTGAATCAATATCAAAATCATGAAAAGGCCAACTAGTCAATAGAAGCTAATCTAACGTCACCACCAATCGGATCAGACTTAACCGAGATAGCGTTGGAAGTAGAGCGACAGATTAAAGACTATAAACTAGCGGACCAGGCCACAACAAGATATAAACTTGGCAAAGGCTCAATAAAAGCCAAGAATAAGAAACTATCGGCTATTAAGCTTAAACTAATGTTACCACCAGTATTTCTAGATGAAATGATAGCAATGTGCCTGGAAGTTGCAATCTAGAAACGCTGACAGCAAGAGGTTAATCTAAATTTCACAAGCCGATGTATCTATCCACGATGAAACTTGATTCCAACAGCACTAAGGGGTTGTCGAGATTAAGAAGCAACAGGCCATTAAATGATCTATCGTCTATTTCAACAGGACATAGCGAGACGACAGATTGAAGACATATCAGCCGATGCAAGCTTAATCAAGGCAGGATAACTGTGATTCTACCACATCTAACAAGAGATCATAAGATGCCGCCTTACGAGATATGGTAAAATCGATAACTAGTAAATACCGTAGATCGTTACGACAGCGATGCGCCCGGATGTCAAAAGATCCACGATATCCGTAAACCGGTGGAACTTTGGACTTACCCTTTCGCCAAAGATCGAAGCGATGCAGCTCGATGTCAGGTGCCAAGTTCTGCCGGTGAAAGAGTAAAAGTAAAAAGGGTAGCGATGCGCCGAGTTGTATTAATCGAGAGATAGGTTTACAATCTGCCGTGCATCCAGTATTTATAAAAGGGCATGGCACGGTCTTTGGCGGCGGACGGAGAGTCCGGACTCTTCTACAGGTACAAATATAATATATTCTAATCCCTAATTAGCTTGGCCACACATACACCTATTATTAGGTCCAACTCCATCACGTCTCCTATTCTTGCTCGTCTTGGGCCAAACCGTGTACAGGCCTGCAAATATCTTCTCCTTTGGCCCAAATAATCATGTGCGTCAGACCAGGCTAATATCCCCGTGTATACATGGTTGATGAACGTGTCTAGTAACGTGCACTATGCATGCATGAACTCATCTTGCATTCTCACCACGTCGGCATCCAGGAATCAATGAATTTCTCTTCCCTTCATGTATGCACTCCAGCACGCAACTAGACTTTTCCTATATCTGCTTGCCCAATGAAACAAGTGCTCGTGTTCATTTAAGATTCCATCTAGGAGTATCTTCAATATATATGCCCAAGCACTCTATCAACATAATCCTTCCAAATCTCGGTCATGCATCCTGAAATCCGCCATTTCACAACTCAATATTCGTCAAATCATCAGCTTCCCTTAATGTACTCCATTGGCAATAGAATTACCAAATTCTGATGTCAACAAAGGGAAAGTGATTGGTGGAGCGGGGATTCAATTGCGCCATGGGATGAAGAAAGAGTATTTCGATTTCAAGCTTAATGACTCCATCAAAGACTGGAATGAAAAATGGTTCTATGTGGAGAACCAGCCCCCCAAACTGAAGAAACATTCGGGCCACCTGCCCTGCCCTCAAGCCAACTGGAATGAAGCTTTAGGCGAAAACGAGATGAATGGCATAGCCGAGTTGTTAAAACTCATTACCAAGTCGAAGAAAAGAGGCCTGATTGGTGTAGGCATTGCCAGCTCGTTTATCCGCCGCCGCGTGCAGCCCTACTAGAAGCGTGCTCACGTTGGCTACGAGTACATCGGGCCCAGTGATCCAACTCGGACGACTGCCTAGGAGTTGTCTGTTGATGAGGTAGCACTGCACGTAAGTGCTCTATTTATGGACGCAAACGATCTGCCAGTTCGAGTTCCTGAGTACTCGGCAGCGCCCACCACCACCGATAAGTACCCTTCTTCAGTTTAATTCAATTGATTTGAGTCCAACTTCTGTCTTGACACCATTGTTGATAGCTTTGTAACCATGTTTTGCAGGAACTGCGGACATGGTATGCCTCAGCCACCTTCCTCCTTTCCTCTCAAAGAACCCGCAGGCGGCTCTGACAGGGGAAAGAAACTTGCCAGCCCGGAGGTTGAGAGTGAATATGAGGAGGATTGGTCAATGGATGATGATCTTCCGCTGCGTCGGTCCGGCGACACCTGTCAGGGTGGATCAGGCTTGAAAAGATCAAGCATAGAGGAAGCCCAGAGCCCCCAAGTCAAAAGAAGAGGTGAACGGTGAGGAAAAGAACCAAGTCCCAATCACAGAAACCCGCTGATTCCTCCTTGCCAGAAGCTCATGAGCTCGATGATGATGCTGAAAAGAAAACAGAGATACCTATGGGTATCCCATTTAATACATCTCCAAAAGGTATGCTTGATCTCGATCTGGTAACTTTGGCATTGCCTGAATATTGTATCTTGATTAGTCCAAGCTCTTGTTGTGTAGCACACACAAGAAAGAACCTCGGAACCAAAAGAACGGACCCCTATGCATGAAGATC
This sequence comes from Alloteropsis semialata, assembly GCA_004135705.1. NCBI lineage: Eukaryota > Viridiplantae > Streptophyta > Magnoliopsida > Poales > Poaceae > Alloteropsis > Alloteropsis semialata. The sequence goes on from CM014271.1 coordinate 50,362,754, forward strand.
ATCCGTCTGGGGGATTTCTTTTGGTTTTGCAGAACCCAAATTTGAGATGGAATTCGCTAGGTAAGCAATCCAACTTGTATGTCACTGAATTCTTCCCCTATTGTGGCAATTTTCCTTGAATTTGCACTTTGTCTTTGTAGTCGGCCACCTTCTCCTCAACCTACCGAAGCACCCGTGATCCCAGAGCAGAACCCTCCTGAGGACACGCGATCCAAGGAGACAGAGGTGGAGAAGGAGCAGAGCCCCCAGAGTGCGCCTTACCCTCAGGAATAAAGGCCCCAAGCCACATCATCACCAAAGAAGCCGGAGAAGGCCGCTTTGGCTACTTCTGCGCAAGGCGCATGGCCGAAAGCTGCAGAAAGTACCCGGATTGCTAGTCTCCAAGCCGAAGAGCTTGAAGCGGCTATAGGTCTTGCCAAGGCCACCACAATTGAAGAGATTATCCTGGAGAAGCAGCCCCACGAGCCCACACCAGAACCTTTCTTGATCTACATTGCGATACCTGGCGCGGGATCCGAAGATGAGAAAGCTTTCCTGTTCGACTCGCAAGTCGATCAGGACGATCTGGAGAAAGCCGCTGCGCTGTAAGGACAACTTACCAAGCTCATAGAAGTTAGTGAAAAGTAAAATCAATTCTGCAATAATACTTGTCTCCATCTGTTGATACTGTAACTGATGCTCCGTGTTGTTTCCTTTGAAAAACAGAGCATACTCCGCTGCTCGCACCAGAAGACAGAAATGCTGCGCCGAGCAAATGCATGCTTCACAAGAGCAGAGAAAGCGGAGAAAGACTTGGCGCAGGGTCAGTCTTCATGGGAAGAAGAACGCACCAGGTTGTGCTTGGATCTGGACGTGGCGTACCAAAAGATGAATCTGTAACAGAACCAGCGCGACGATGTTGTAGAGAAGAACCGGGCGCTCAAGTAGAAGCTTGCAGGTAAGTCGCCGACTTCTTCATGTTGTGTTAGCATATATCACAAATATAATAATATGATTGTATATGCAGATAATGAGAAAAAGATTGAGGCTCTCGAAGCCAAGGCCACTGACATGAAGAACATCTTCTATCGGGAGCAAGAAAGAGAAATCAAGCCTGCCAGCGGGAGCAGCATTGCATGGCGGAACTTGCTGAAGAACAAAGGAAAGTCAATGACGTCGATGTTCAGCTTGTTCAAGCCATGACCAAGATCTGAACCCAGGAGGAGGAGCTTGGTCACCTCAGAGCAGAACTCGGAAGCCCTGAAGGAAGCTTCCTTGCCACTGGTGCACTTGGTGGCTCAAGTACCCGCTGGTGGACCTTCTCCGCCACTAACCGACTATCTCTACGAGGCTCCTGGGCAGGTTTGTGATTACTACCAAAGGATAGCCTAGTCTTGCACCAGGCAAGTACTCGGCATTGTCCGTTCTTGGTGGCCTGCCCAGCGATTAAGCGTGACAAAGGGTAAGGTAAACCCGTCTTGTACTCGCGAGATGTTCAAGGTGTATTTGGAGGAAGAGAAGGATACAACGGAGAAGATTGTTTCTCGCCTTGAGTTCTACGTTCTTTGTATTGTAAAAGAAACCTCTATAATGAACTTGTATTACATGTAAATACTTATGTCTTTGTGACAATAGTACTTGTAATCCATATTTGTAGCGCTCGATCTCTCTGTGTAGAAACAGAGAGTTGATGGCTTTGGTTTATGAATGTATCTTGTTTAAGTTGCTTTTAAACAACTCGCCATGATCCATAAACATGTTATATGCGTAACTCAGAAACCGAGTGTAGCATAGAACAGGTATCTAAATTTCAAGATTGATGACAATGGAATATAGACACTTTATTAACTTGAGGCATAAAGCCGACATCAGTACATTGAAAGGACTGAATTTTATTAACACTTAAAGAATCCTAAAACTTTTAAGGATAAAAATGCCGCAAGTGCTCGATATTCCAAGCATTAGACACCTCTGTTCCGTCTTCTCGTTGTAGCCAGTAAGTACCCGGGCCGATAACCCTTGATATTATGAAGGGGCCATCCCAAGGGAAAGATAACTTGTGCTGATCCTTGGAACTCTGAATTCTTCAAAGGACCATGTCACCGATGTTGAACAACCTTGATTGGACATTCTGATCGTGATACCTCCTTAGGTCTTGTAGGTACTTGGTTGTTCTTATCAGCGCTGCGAGCCTTGCCTCCTCCACCATGTCAACGTCTTCTGCTCTGCTCTGCTCTGCTGCTTCCTCTGAGTAGTTTTCTATCCTGGAGCTTTGAACTCGATATCCACCAAAAGTACTGCTTCAGAGCCGTAGACCAAGAAGAAGGGCGATTGCCCTGTCGCTCGACTTGGCTAAGTTCTTAGCCCCTAGACTACTGCAGGAAGCTCTTCCACCCACTTGCCATCGTATTTCTTGAGTGGCTCGTACAAACAAGGCTTTAGGCCTTGTAGAATTAGCCCGTTAGCTCACTCGACTTGACCATTGGCTCGAGGGTGTGCCACGGATGTGTAGTGGACTTTGATTCCTAGACCATTACAAAAATCAAAGAACTCATCCCCCCATGAATTGGGAACTGAGGTCAGTGATAATGCGATTTGGGACACCGAAGCGATGAGCTATGTCTTGGATGAGCTCAGCCACCTTGGGTGCTCTTGCTTTGACCAGCGGCTTGACTTCAATCCACTTCGTGAACTTGTCGATTGCCAAGAAGAGATACTCGAATCCTCTTGGCGCTTTCTTGAGCGGTCCAACCATGTCCAGCCCCCAGCATGCGAAAGGCCAAGAAGGTGGTATGGTGTTAAGGACCGTTGCGTGGACATGAGCTTGTCGGGCAAAGAATTGGCAGCCCTGAGAAGTCCTCATGATTTCTTCTGCGTCCGCCACTGCGGAGGGCCAATAGTACCCAGAACGTAAGGCCAGGCCGATGATCGCGCGGTACGCGGCATGATTGCCGCAGATTCCTGCGTGGATTTCTTCAAGGATCTCCCCCCGACTTCTTGGAGGACTATTGACGGCCCTTAGACACGTCAATTCGTGAACCGCAAGCTAACGGATCATTGGTAGCTTTTCCCTTAGAGTATTCTCCCAAGGTTTCTCAATCCGTGGAACAAGTGGGATGTTGGCTCTTACTTTGTGCTAATCTTAATAAGCAAGTAATATGGTTGTGTAGAGTGATGACAAACTAAACTAGATTAATCTAAGATCAAACTAAGTAACAAAGGTTGATACAAGAGACAAACAAAGATAGATAAGTGTCCCTCCCTAGGGTCTAGGTTCTCATGAATATGCATCTACTGCACAAATGGGTGTTGCCTTCACTAGCATCATAGTGGTTATGTACTCGCTTGGTCTTTTGCCTCTTGCATACTGTCACTACACAAGGGTAGTCAACTACCTCGCTAACACATCCATGAGAAAGCATCCATAGAGTTAAGCTAATCTCAATGATTACCACAAACCCTACTAAGGACATATGTTGATCAAGAACAAAGCACTCCCATATGTAAATAAAGCATAGCAATGACATATACCATGAAGCATTGATAGGCATAATGTGCATGTAGAGATTACAAATCATAGATCCATCTAATCCTAGGGACGAACAGAGGCATTACTCCATCATCTTATAAAGATTAAAGCACAAGAGGGTGATGGAGACTCCGAGGAATGTCATCACCGAAGATGGCGGTGAGATGGTTGAGGAACCCCCCAGGCCGATGGCTTGAGGGCCTCCTTGATCTCCTTTGCCGGCGTTGATCGTCGCGGTGAACTCATCTAATCTCTCTTCCTCATCTTGTTTCGGTGGCTTTTGGTGAATGGATCTGAATCTCCCCCTCTTGAGGGACCTAGGGAGTTGTATTTATACCCTAGGGGAGCCTTGGGGCGTCCTCCACCTTCCCTTCCACGAGATCCTTGCCTCGGAGTTAAGCAAACTTGGTTTCCATAAGATTTGACTCACCCATATTTTTCTAATTCGCAGCCCTACCTTGCCAACATCATATCTCCCATGTCCAGACACCAAATAGGGCAAACTGAGATTATAAATTGTGTAGCATGAAACTATCTTCAAATTTGGTACGCATGAGTTTCCTAAGAAATGAAGTTAAGATCCCCAAAACTGCGCCAGAAGATAATTTGTCGGATTTCGGACTTCTCTGCGCAGCATGCATTTCGGGGGCCATATCTCCTAGCTCCATATTCCAAATTATGCTTCCCATACATCCAAATCGAAGATCTCGATGATGAATACAACTTTGGTATTCAATGTTTTGTCATTAGAGGCCGTTTAGATCTCCGAATCTGCACCGAAACATCATGCTGTCCTGGGCTGCGTGAATATCTCTTAGGTTGGCTTGATCTCCTGAATAATTCCAAATCTTCAATTCCTTCATGCTTAAGTCTCTCATGTCCAAGGTTCATTGAATATAGACATCTATGACCATGAGTTGGGCTATGAAAGCCTACATGGTCCTTTGGTTGGGCTCCCTCCGCTAGGCTCGATTCCTTTGGGCTCATAATTAGTTTTGGGCTTTAAATGGGCCTAATCTGAGTTGTACAAAAATGCTCCATTTATGTTGTATTTCCTGTAAAAACACAATATGCTCCAAAATACAACACATATGCGAAAATGGGATTATTTCAAGTGCCAAGTGGCGGGTTAGTATATGAATTGGTCCAAAAACACCACCTAAATAGCACTAAATGTGTACCACTAACGACCGCCAACAATCCCCCATGCTTAAACCTTGCTCGTCCTCGAGTAAGTCAATTCTTACTTAAATGGAAATCAGCGTTGCCTTTCAATGTCATCCCTGCTAATGAGAACATGACACCTTTGCATACAACCATACGTCCAAAAAATAAAGTGAGCTCATTCCTATGTATTATTTTTAGTTATTTTGAGAATAGATTGCTACCTAATATAATTATTATAATTAGGAACCATGGAGATGATGAAAAAAATGCTTAAAGAGAGGTTAAGTGGCAGAGGGGACCAGCAATGGGCATCCAACCCAAGTGGAGGCCCAAAACATATCGAGTTCGAGCCCGTTTCGGAGTCCACGAGCACTCCGCACCAAAATCAACGCCCAGGTCGCATATGGAGTCCATTTTGGATGTTCTTTATATGGACGGAAAGGGAATTTTATAAAGCTTCCAACGGGCACCGGTCCGATGTCTAAATTCTATCTAAATCAAACCATTACCTTGTTCCATCGTGAAGAATTTTCAAAAAGATGCATATCCAACATAAGTGAGATTCTCAACCTATCCTAGATTATTCTCAACCTATCCTACTCATGTATGAAAGTGGGAGGCTTTTCTGGAGCTTGGTAGGTAAAAACATTCCTAGCAAAATATTATATCTGAAAAATTGTCAAACAAAGAGAGAGATCTATCAGAATTACCAAGACTCGTCAAAAAGGCCATAGAAAATAAATGTTGGAGAGAGAGGGATGAAACACACATATTTAGATAGGTGGACATGAGCAAGTGGCAAAGGGTGATCCCGAGACACAAATGAAGATCTCGTTATCGGATTGCACATGGTTGGAAGATTTGAGTATAGATTTATCTTTAAGGCACATGGGAATTTATGAAGCAAAAAGAACCGATGAGCATCTTTATTATTTTTTTCATTCTTATTTTTCTTCCTTTTTTTATTCTTCTCTTTTTCTCTTTTTTCATTCTTCTCTTTTTCTCTTTTTATCTTTCTTTTTCCTTTCTATTTTTCTCAACATCATTTTTTTTCTTTTTGCTTCTCAGAACTTTTACAACATAATACTTACTCAGCACTAGTTAGAGATGGTGCGATGACCCCCCCCCCAATGCTTGAACGATGCTCGTCCTCGAGCATAAAAGAGAGGGAAAAATGTCTGCTGAAGTAAGTATAAAATCCATAATCTTTTTGCAGAATATCTAAATTTCCAATGAGAACTTTATTCCATACTCAAATTGGGTTGTGGTCAAGGAAGTAATCACAAAAAGATATTTTTGGTGTAGGGTGGATGCCAGCGAAGTTTGTGAAATTTCCAATGTGAAAACTCACAATGCATCGACAAAAAGGGCTAGCATGAAAAAGTTACACAAAGGAATGGCCAGCTTCTTAGTCTTGAACCATAGAAATCAATCCTAATCCAACTCATCAAAATATAAGTTTGCAAACTAATTGTTTCATCATGAAAGAACATACAAGTATAAAGGTTTTGGTAGGTAGAACTTTGCAAGAGATTCACAAATGTAGATAGCATAAGATTTAAGTTTTAATGAAAACAACACAAGGTATCGGGTTATCCACAAACTTAATGTGGGTACCACATGTTGCCAAGATCGCTCATCGTGGACTCACTCTTTTCTTCCTCTTTGAGCACTTCTGTGTCTTGATTTGCTAGTGTATAAGCTTCAATGGCACACAAGCTATAAATTTTTGAAGAGGGGTCTTCTAGGTGTATAATGCTGAAATTTTTTATGAGCTCTCTCTTCAGGTCATACCAGCTATTGATGAATAGGCCAGGTAGCTTCGTATACCAATTCATTGCTGTGCCATGGCAAACGATGATGAAGGATTTTGCTAGCATGACATCGTCTCCCCCTGCGGAAGCTATTGCGGCTTCATAGCTCATGAGAAATTGTTTAGGATTGGTGAGGCCATTGTATCTTGGTAGAGAGATGGGCTTGTACGAAGGCGGCCATCTTGCCAATTGCAGGCTTTCTGATAGAGGGCATGTATGGTCAATGGGACGAGTATGCAGCACTTGGAAGCCGGTTTCTGATGTGGAGAGACGGTTTGACTCATTGAGTTCTGCTTGGAGCTCAGCAACCTGCTTTTTGGCTTTTTCGAGTTCTTCTCGTAGCTTTGCGGCTCTGGGGTTTGTATTGTTCAACCTTCTTTGCTTTGCTTGCCTCAGCTCTTCCAACTGCTTCCTGACCTGTAGCAGCTGGCATTGTTGTTGTTGTTCTTCTTCTTGCATTTGGTGTTGTAGCTCAAGCTGAGCAGTTTCGAGCTCTCTTTGCTGCTCCAGACGGCGAAGGCGAAGCCTCTCCTCCACCCTGTGCAGCTTGTCGGCGGTGGTGAGTGTGTCATCATCGACTTCTGTTTCGTTGATAACAGCGTCGATTATGGTTGGTACGGTGCTTGACGGGACTATGTCTTGGGCGTTAGCTTCCCTGGTTAGTTGTGTGTCTTCGGTGGTGTTGGATGGTGGTCTTGTTGCTGCTCTTCTTGGTGGCATGGTGGTATTCGTGAGTTGTCTTCGTGCACAGCACAAACGGTGGGCGCCAGTTGTTGGGTTACTGACTGAAGCCAATAATCCCAATCAATAGCCAAGATAGAGAAAAGGTGACAAGCAACAATATATTACTTATCAACAGTGTTCTCAGGAATCAGCCGTTTACACGTTGGCCCTGGGTCTCCTTTTATAGGGAGGCCAAAGGGCACTTTTACATTCCTCTTATGCCCTAGAAAACCAGGCATCATCCTCTAGACTATGCAACTTAGATGTTCCAGGGACATAATTGTACATTCGCAACCAACAGTGTGAATGCATGGACTAGTCACACCGTGTATGACTCGGTTTGGACTCGGTCTTCCCTGGCTTCGTCGGTGTGTCGGGAGGTGCAGTCAGCCTTGCAGCCTGCTTCTGACTCAGCCACCGAGACGTCCTTGCTCCTCCGGTGTCCGAAGCTGCTAACTCCGCATCAGTCCTGCACTAAAGCCACGAACGAAGCAGACCAGGGTCTCGTTCATCACTTTTAGTACTCAATAATATCTCTGTTTCATTAAAACAAGGACAGAAGCTGTTTTGCGATCATGTTGGATACTTCGTTCATCCCCAGATACGAAGCTGTTCTTGGGGTGACATATAGAGACGAAGCCAAAAATAGTCTCCCCCTTATAAACGAAGCCAATGTGTTCAATAAGTTTGTTGGAAATTTGTTAGAAGGTGTTTCTTGGCAGGCCAATCCCCCAACACTCGAGTCTTGCTATATGCTCCACAGCTGGGTTGGCGATCCTGCTAGCGATCCTCCCACGTGGCACACGTGGATTGTAGCGCTCTGCTCCGTTGCGAACGAGGTCGTAGTAGATCCCGCAGTAGGCGTAGAGTGCCCGGCGAGCTGCATCATTGATGCCGCCCTCCTGAGTCTCCCTAGGAGCCAATGCGGGGTGCTCTGACTCAGTCCTGGCAGCACCGAGCATCCGTGTAGACACTCGTACGCGCGCCGTGGTCTTCCAGTAGGTGGGGTAGCGGTTGTGAGTCCACCACTCACTGCGGTAGTCCATGCTAACCCGACCACTCCTGTAGTGGCGCTTGAGCAGGTGAAGCAGGCGATGATGGAAGTAGCAATCGCCTCCATCACGGGTGCTCTCCACCACCTTCCATCCAGTAGCTGGACATTGGTGGCCATCCACTTCATCTCCAGAGCCTCCTCCATTGTTGTCGGATCCATCACCATCTTCAGAGTTGTCGCCCCCCGAGTCGGAGCCTTCTCCATCTGAATCATCACCATCATCTTCAGGGTCCTTCGGGCCTCCTCCTGTAGCCGCAACCTCCTAGTTGGCTGGCGCAGGTGGCCCCTCTAGCTGGGCGACAGGCACAAATTGCCCTGCCTCCTCGTCGTAGACCTCGACCATCTTGGGGTTCTCTTTAGCTTCTTCTACTGGCGGGTCTTGAACGGGCTGCTGCTCCAACTCCTGAACTGGGTCGGGGTTGAAGAACCTCAGGGCATGCTCAACAACTCTAGGAGGCAAGAATCCTCCAACACACTTGCGTGGAGTGGTCTTAGTACGAGCCATCTACTGAAGAAAAGATCAAGGGAATAAATTAAAATTTTCCAATAGAATGAGACAGAATAATAAGAGTAAGGTTTGTATAAAATAATACAAAGTGAAACAAGAGGCTAAAATAAGACAGAAATAAGGACTAATAAGAGTAAATGAAATAATCAAGATTAAACTTAAAGTGAATGAAGACAAGGACAAAAAAAGACTCCAAACGACCATTCTAACTAGGCTGTGTGTCCTACAGTCAGCACGGCTTTGATACCAATCTGTCACACCCGGATTTACAAAGAAACCCGAATGCTACTATATGTGTGTTTTGGACTTCCTGGGTACACATATAGTAGTATTCGGGTTTCTTCATAAATCTGGGTGTGACAGAGGTTTAGGTCTGTTTTGTCTTATAAGGCAAGTCTTTCCGAATATAAATAGTGGGGGGTCCTGCACGTAGAGGGTATCCCAACTTTCATCAATCCACCCGAGGGTACTTGTTGCACAATTGTAATCTGTACTCGTCGAGATAATACAAGCAAGCAATTGGACGTAAGGTTTTTACTCGATCTCGAGGGCCCGAACCAGTATAAAATCCCGAGTCTCTTTGTTCATCTACTGTGATTGATCTTCGCACAAAGTGGGGTGCCTGTTGGACAAATATCTACCGAGTATAACCTCGACAGAGGCACGACAGGTAGGGGCCCTTGCATGAAGATCAGATCATGCCGATCGTCAATGGAGTCTGGTTCGCCGATGCATCGAGTTCATCGATGCCCTACATGCCAAGTTCCGTCAAATTGGAAGTCATTAGGAGTTTTGCCTCCGCTTTCGATCCCTACGCTCTGAGCCATCAAGTACATGCACGTTCGATCCACTTTGGGGATCTCGTGTTTGAGCACCAAGGCGATTACGAGCTCAAGCTAACTGGGATCTATGATCCCGATCTCATATGCACTGGTCGGGAACTTTTCACCACCTTCGGGGAGCCAACCCCCAAAGACATTGCTGATCGCACTGCGCAGCTAGATCTCGATTACAGTGGATCAAGCAATGGATCTGAACAGCCCGAAGATCGCCACATCCATGTGGTCACTGTGAATGGGGAGAACATTGCAGCCGAGTCATCCAGCACACGCAGACCTCCAACCCCATGTTTCAGTGACGCACGGATCATCTAGACGGCCAAGACCCGCACGCTGCAAGTCCCGTCCTCACTGGCTGTTGGGATATAGCCGAAGCTAATGAGCCCAAACAACAGCCAAGACAGAGAACAAAGACAAGCAACAATAAATTACTTATCAACAGTTTTCCCGGGAATCAGCCCTTTACACGTTGGTGAGGGGTTCCCTTTTATAGGAAGGTCAAGAGGCACATTTTACATTCCCCTTATACCCCTGAAAATCAAGCATCATCCTCTAGACTATTCAACCTACGGTTTCCAAGGGCATAAGGGTACATTTACACGTCTCAATATGAATGAGTGGACCAGCAACTCCGTCTTTGACTCGGTTTGGACTTGGTCCACGTTGCCTTCACCGTGCCTCTATTGACCTTTGTCGCCTTCACCACCCGATGTGCCTTCAGTCGGGTAGCGCCTTCCTCCGCTCAGGGAGGAAAAAAACTGCCGCGCCACCACCTGAGCACGTTCTAATCCTGTGTAACAAGATGAACCAAACAAATGCAAGTGATATATGTCAGTTACCTTCGCACCTGCCTAAAATCCGACTAGGAGAGCGAAGGCAACGGTTCGGCTCATAATGCCTTCGCATCCATTTCCGGTGCCAACCAGCACCGAGGGCACCAGATCGCCCCTCGGTGCCCAGTCTCCCAGCGAAGGAGAGAGAAACCGGATTCAGACGTAAAGCTCACAGACTGCCTTCGCATACGAGTACGGTGAACTTCTGTCTGCCATCAGCGAAGGTAATTTCCTTTCAGGGATAAGTAGCGAAGGTAATTTCCTTGAACCTGAAACAAGATAACCGGGTGAAGGCATTTCCTTGACAGGCCAATCCCCCAACAGTAGCCCCTCGCGGACGAGGGCTTTCTCCAATAGGCCGATGTCCTCAAAAATTCAGGATTGCCTTCGCCTGTTCCAGAGAAACGCCTCCTCCCGTTGGAGTAAGTCCCGAGTCGTTGTCTTCACTCCTGATTTGGCTTCGCATCCTTTTTTTTCTGATTTTTCACTTTATTATTTATTTTTATTTGTACTGTTTTTTGGATTTTTCTGGGCCTTTTCGATTTCCGCGCCGCGGTAATGGTCACTTTTTTACTGACCTATAAATAGGACCGAAGGGGTCCCCCCTTTTACCCTTCTTCGCTTTCGCTATCAATCGCTTTCTGCTGCTGAATCTTCTTCGCCTACTCCGATCATAGCCTGATAAGCGCTTTTGCGTTTGTGTTAGCTTCTCCTCGTGATACCCACTTGTACAAGTAAGGTTTTCTCTCTATTTTTTGATAGTATTGTTGTTGCTGGTTTCCTTCGTTTAGGTATTGAGAATTGTTGTTATTTCTGCAGCGGCGCGCATTAAGCAAACTGCTATACTTATTGACATTGCTGGCGAAGGCAGCCCCGATGCCCAACGGACGGGAGTTTCTCCTCGTCGTGGAATGGATGATGCTGAAGCTGATCAATTTGCACAGCAAATAGAGGATGAGAATCCGACTGTGGAGGAGACATCTGGTGACGATCATGCCGAGGATGATGATGGTGGTGAAGAAGAGAATCTGGATGATGTGGAAGCCGATGTGGATGAACTAGTGGATCCCAGCAAGAGGGCGAAGACACTTGTGTTTGGCAAGTCCAAGGTCGGCAAAATGATATCAAATTTTATGAAGAAAAAGGGTATTTCCCTGAGGGTTGGGGTCGTGCTCCTGGCACTGAAACTACCCCTAACCCTCGCGAAGACGAAGCTGTAGTTTTCACGGATTTCTTCATTGCTGGCCTTAAGATGCTGATTGATAACATTATTGCGAAGATGATTGCACCTTATGGCCTGCAACTGCATCATCTAACGCCCAATGCCATCAGCCATCTCCTTTGCTTCTTCTGGTCGGTAAAGACACATGACTCGGCAGTTACTGTTGATGGCTTCCTTCGGCTATATGAAGAGCATAATCAGAGTAAATCATCTGAAGTTGAAGGTGAGCTATTCACTCCAGATTTTGGATGTGTGACATTTACTGGGCGCCGCCGGAGTTCTCATTTTGCGAAGGTGGAAACTACCTTCGCTCAGAGGAACAAATGGACTAAAGACTGGCAGAAGTACTAGTTTTACGTGAGGGTACCCTCAGATCAGTCTCTTATCCTCTCCACAGCCAGATTGATTGGCTCAAGTTTGTTTCCTGTCCTGTTTTCAACGCGGAGAGCACTGGTTTCACGGAGTGCTGAAAGGCGTTTCGAGCGGCTTCGCAGACGTTCTGCAGCCGAGACCTTATTGAAGAAGGCGTTGCGGCTGATCTAGCTGCTGGTGTTTATTTCTTATCTGCCGACTGGGAGCCTTACAGAGTTGAGTGGAAAGCCTTTGGTGAACATACTAGGGTTGCTTTTCCTTACTTTGGAGCGAAGTGGAGCGGCGGGCCACAGATATTCTTGGTCCATACACCTCGAAGGAGCATCGTATAAACGAAGACAACTATGTTCATGTTAGACTCAATAGAGTTTTTGAGGAACTAAAGATTTCTTACGGTGCTCGTGAGGTCCCCGTCCCCGCTAGGGAGAGGAGGAAGGAGAAGAAAGAGAAGGAAAAAAGAGGGAAGGCTAAGGCGAAGGAGCAGGATGAAGATGAATCTGCTTCTTCACGCGCTCCTCGTGGTGGTGGTCGGTCTGGACGCGGTGGAGGCCATGGTAGAAAAACTGTTGCGAAGACAACTTCCTCCTCCGTCCCGGCCAAGCATGGCAGCAGCAGCTCTCATGAGTCTGCGGAGAAAAGGCGTCGCCAAGAGCCGATTGCTGCTGTTCCATTGTCTGTTGCGGCTCCACCTGCTGGAGCCACTTCTACAGATTCGCGTAGTGGTCGTTTGACTACTGGGGCTGTTTCTTCAGCTTCGCGTGGCGGTCGTCCACCTCTTCCTCCTCGTGTGCCAGCGGCAGCTCCCGCTCCAACGCGGTTGCCGGCTTCATCGGTGACTGGCTTCGAGAGCTCAGCCCCCCGGAGTGGGGATGATATTTTTCTAGGTGAGGTTGCACTCTTTGGCAATTACTTTCAGGGCTCAAGTCTTCCTTTGCTAGCGAGATACCTAATGGAGAATCCCGTGATTGATATCAATATTACTTGTGAAGGCGATGCTGAAACATCTAAGGATGTTCGGGTTCCGAATCCATTCGACGATGGCATTGATATTAGCATGTTTGAGGACACCCCATTCGGGGTGCTCCCATTATTGGGGATATACTGGAGGAGGTTCACGTCGAAACCAACGTTGAAATGCCTACAACCGAAGCCCCTGTGGACATTCTGCCGGTTAGCCCTCCATCGCCTGTGTTGGCTTCTGCCCCTCCTGTCAGTGACTCTTTGGAGGTTTTGGCCCATGCTGTCGAGGCGGTTGACGTGGATACCCAGGCTAAGGGGAAAGAGGTTGCCGAAGCTGAAACTTCCAAAGCCGCTGAGAGGGCTGCTGCTACTCAATCTTATATGGATGTTGATATGGGTGGAAGTATTCCTTCTTTTCCCAAAGGTACTAGTGATGTTTCTTTGTTTTTTCCTTTAGCGACGTTGCTTGCTCTGCTGTTTGATGCTAATGCGATGGAGACTTGTTTATTAGGTGGCGAGGGAGATGGGCCGTCTCGCGTGCGCAAAGGTGGGCGTCTTCGAGACTTTGCTTTGGAAGGTGTTTTTTGTTTGGGATTATAGCTGGCTTTTGACTTTGGCTATTTTGCGAAGATAACAGTGTTATCATTATTTTTTACTTGCAGAATATCAACGACTTGTTCAGACACTGGATCCCGAAAGCATAAGTTCTACCATTTTGGCTTCGAGAATGAAGGTATGACCTTATCGCCTTCGTCTGTGATTGTGTTATTGACCTTAGCTTTGTTTTGTCGGTTTCGTAATACTGAACAGGTTTTTTTCGTACCATAGGTTGTTTTGGCTATCAATGAGTTGGCAGCTCAAGTTCCCAACCTCAACTTGGTTGCTGCTGAGCGTGCAGAGCTAGAGAAATTGCGGAGGGAAAAGGCAGAGCTTCTCCAGATCCAAGCAACTATTGACAGGATCAAGGAGGATATTGAAAAAGAAAAGAATTTGTTTCGCCAGGACCGGGAGTCCATTATTAGTGAGAACAAATCTTTGAAGGACAAGGTTGCTGCTTTGGAAGCTCAACCTGGCGAAGCCAACCTGCTTAAGGAGAAGGTTTCTGCCTTGGAGGCTAAGATTGTTGACAAGGATGACACCCTAAAGGGCCTTCGCGAAAAAATTGTTGAAGATACTGAGTTGATTTCCATTCTAAAGGGTGAGGTGAATATGCTCAACGATGCAAAGGAAAAACTTTCGGGCGATGTCGATACATATCGGTCTCGCAGCGAAAATTTTGAGCATGAGGCCTTGTCGCTGCAAACTGCAAATCTTTCGCTTCGCAAGGAAAATGAAAGCGTAGTTGATGTTGCCTGGGATTGAATTGACAATGAATTTGCTTTGCTTTCAAATGTCATGGAAGTTGTCAGTGACTTCGCTGTAAACATGTGTTCAAGCAATCTGCTGAAGATTCTCTCAGACAACGGCTGTGATCACTATAATGCCTTGATTCGGAAAGGCTATCCGTATCCGGCTCCCAAAGATCCTGCCGACACCAATTATTTTCCGCAACAGCTGTTAGTTGCGAAGGCGCTCTTCTTGAGATACTTCTGGGTTGCTAGTGGTCGTCAATCGACTCAGAACATTGTTCGCGACCGGCTTGCGAAGGTACTTCGTTAATTGTCGTCATGGTCTACTTTGTTTCATTTTTGTTTTTAATTTTCTATTATTTTATTTGGTAGCTTCTGTATTCTCAGTCAAAGGAGCTGAAGAGGCAGAAAGCTGAAGCCGAAGCAGCCGCGAGGGAAGCCGCTATCAAAGAAGCTGCCGAAGCTGGTGCGGGAACAAGTTCTGCTGGTACCGGTGCTTCTGCCGGCGAAACCGGTGCTTCGTCTTCGCAAGGACAGGGTGACCAAGGGGCCCCCAGGGTCGATCCACAGGTCTAAGGACCTTTTGAATTGTAATTAGAGTTTAGGACTTATTGAGCGGGCAGTTCTTTTGAACTTGTACATTTGTGTATATTCAGGGCGATGAAATGCTTGCACTTACTCCGCTGGATATGCGTGATGGGCCGCTTTGTATTTCTGGCTTCGCATGGAAGGAATTTCAACGACTTTATCCAAACTCAAGCCATCACGATTTTTTGGAGTATTGTCACGAGTTTTATCATCGCACAGAATTCAGTGTTTTTGATTTTTTCACGGTGTTTGTTGCTCACGGCTCAGATCGAGTTGAGCTCGCTGCTAGGAGAAATGCCGAAGGTATTTCCCTGGGCGTTCCAAAGATGGAGCCGTTGGATGTTGGACCCAATGTCAAGGACTTTGCTTGCGTTTACAACGCTCCTTGTTTTAGGAGGTCTGGCGAGCAGTTTTATGGATATGTGTTTGAAATGTTTTGAGAATGCTTGGTGTAAATGTATGGAACTCATGATGTAATTATGTCTTCGTATGAATGAATATGAACTCGATTTGTCTTCATTTTTGAGAGAAACGCCTCCTCCCCCCGAAGCGAGCTTGTGTTTATTCATGCGAAGATGAATTTGTTTATGATGTGTGGAAAACTGTTTGAATAAAAAAGATCAAACTCGGTTTGCCTTCGTTTTTAAGAGAGACAAACTGCTCCCCCCGAAACGAGTTTGTGTTTTTTGTTCAACGCGCTCCAATGGCGATTTTTGGCGTTTAGATGGGGAATTGTCTCTGGGTTTACTCTTTGGGGTTCATGCTCCAATTAGCGTTTTTAATTTGAGAGTTGTTTGAGCCGAAGCCCCTTTTACTCTTTTTAGAGTAAGCATTATCATACAAGGTTTGATCTGAGCCGAAGCCCCTTTTACTTGTTGGAGTAAGCGTTGTATGTAGAAAATGATTTGAGCCGAAGCCCCTTTTACTCCTTAGAGTAAGCAATTTAGATCTGAGCTGGCCTTACCCCTGGTAGGGTCAGTTCAGTTCTACTTGTTTTATCGAATACTGGCGATTTGGTCGAAGCCAATCGCTTTCGATGCAACTTCTTTGGGGAAATAGCTCGTTCATATATTTCGAATGAGTTACAATTAGCACCGCCTCGTTAAAAACCTCACCCCTTGGTAAGGGTTCCCTTGTGAGGAAAAGAGTACGGGCTTTTTGAAGGGTAAAAATGAAAATCTATTCTATCAATTGACTTCGTTTATAGATTACGAAGCTAATTGTTACATGGTGTTCACAGGTAGTACCTTCGCAAGCTGTCCGTGTTCCATGAATGCGGCAGCTCATTACCTTCGCCATCACCTAGGTGATATGATCCTGGTCTGTTACTCTTAATGACTAGGAATGGGCCTTCCCATTTGTTTTGCAGCTTCCCCGAAGGCATATTTGGGTTCTTCCTTAGCACCCAGTCGCCTATCTTTATGTCTTTTCTTACCACTTTCTTGTCACGCCATTTCCTGGTTTCTTCCTGGTACTTGGAAATGTTCTTCGCTGCTTGCAGCCTGTAAATTTCTGTGAGATCTTTGTCTATAGCTTCGCTATCTTTTGGTGCTTCCTGCTGAGTGCGAAGCCCCTTGTGGAGAATCTCCTCGGGACACATTGCTTCTTCGCCATACAATAGCTTGATTGGTGTGAATTGAGTTGCTCTTGAAGTGGATGTGTTGTGAGCCCAGATTACTTTCGGCATTTTCTCTACCCATTTTCCTTTTTTCTTACAGTTTGCAAGGCATTTTCTGATGGCAGTGAAGATGATGCCATTTGCTCTTTCAACTGCGCCATTGGATTGGGGGTGGTATACTGATGCGAATCTTGCCTTCGTCCCGATGGACATGCAATACTGCCTGAATTCGTCGCAGTCAAACTGTTTTCCATTATCCACTATTATTTCCCTTGGTACTCCGAATCTGCACACTATTTGTTGCCAGAAGAATTTGATAATTGTCTTCGCCGTAATGTTTGCCAATGGCCTTGCCTCAATCCACTTGGTGAAATACTCCACTGCAACTATTGCATATTTTAGGTTTCCTTGAGCTGTGGGGAGAGGACCCACCAGATCGATGCCCCATCTTTGCAGTGGCCAAGTAGGGATTATCAGCTGTGATAACTCCGAAGGTGATTTTCTGGTTGCAGCACATTTTTGACATTCGTCGCAGGTCTTGACTGTGTTGGTTGCATCATTGATAATTGAGGGCCAATAAAACCCTTGTCTCATTGCCTTCCCACAATTGCCCTCGCTCCAAAGTGAGCTCTGCATAGGCCACTGTGTATCTCTTGAATTAGCTCTCTGCCTTCGCTGATGGAAACGCAGCGAAGCCAAGGAGCTATGACTCCTTTCTTGTACAAGGTGTTGTCGATGATTTGGTATGCCCTTGCTCTCTGCTGCATGGTTTTGAGGTCGTCTTCATCAATTGGTTCGTAGTATCCCCTGAGATATGCCATTATGGAAGACCGCCAATCTTCTGAATTTATTGCATTCATCAAGTGCGGTTGCTCATCGAGTTCTTTGATCGAAGGCACTGTCAGTGTCCGGAAGAAGACATCGGGTGGCAACTTGTCCCCTTTTGCTGCTGCCTTGGCCAGTGCATCAGCTTCTTCGTTTTTTGCCCTTGGAATGTATTCTATTGTGAAGCCTTTGAAATTTTTCTCCATTGATCGGACAGTATTTAGGTATTTGATCAGCTCGGGTTGCTTTGCAACACTTTCTTTTTCAATGTGGTCTGCTACCACCTTCGAGTCAGTTTTTACAACGAAGCGCTGAGCCCCCAGCGCCTTCGCCTTTCTGAGCCCCAATAGGACAGCTTCATATTCAGCAACATTGTTCGTACTTCTGTCGCTATTTTTGCAGAACTCTAGGTTCGCTGCGTATCTCACCTTAACACCCGAAGGCGATTGCACAATCGCTGCGATGCCAGCTCCTTTGTCCCCCCAAGCGCCGTCACTGTGTACTAGCCAGCTTTCTTCTCTGGTCAGAGTTTGTGCCGAAGGCGATGTCCACTTGACAATGAAATCAGCCAAGACTTGCGATTTAACTGCTGTTCTTTGCTCAAAGTCGACCACATATTCAGATAGCTCTGCAGCCCATTTGCGTATTCTTACCGAAGCTTCTTTGTTGCTTAATAACTCTTTTAGGGGTTGATCTGTGAGCACTTTGATGGTGTGGCCCTCAAAATAATGCCTTAGCTTCCTGGATGCCATTACCACGGCATAAATCATTTTCTCGATCTGTGTAGAACAACTTCAACCCAGCCAGTGCCTCAAAGACATAGTACACAGGCTGCTGTATATTTCTACCCTCGACCAGCTTCTCCACAATAAGTGCGGCACTGATGGCTGATTGCGAGGCTACGATGTATAACAGCAAGGGTGCCTTTGGGTCAGGGGTTGTCAGCTTCGTGAGCTGCATTAAGTATTGTCTTAACTCATAGAATGCCTTCGATTGCTCTTCTCCCCACTCAAACTTTGAAGCATTTCTGAGAGTTGTGAAGAAGGGTAAACTACGTTCGGCGGCCTTTGCAATAAATCTGTTAAGTGCTGCGATTCTGTCAGAGAGTTTCTGCACATCTCTAATGCATTTTGGCTCTTCCATATTGAGAATTGCATTGATCTTGTCAGGATTGGCTTCAATTTCATTGGCTGACACCAGACAGCCTAGAATCTTCCCTTTGGTTACTCCGAAGACACATTTCTCCGGATTGAGCTTTAGACCGGCCTGTCTCATTCTTGCGAAGGCGACAGCTAAATCAGAGACATGATCTTGTCTTTTGATGCTTTTGACCAAGATGTCATCAACATATGCAAGTATGGTTTTGAAGAGTTCTTCTTTGAATACAGTGCTAGACATGCGGCAAAAAGTGGTACCAGCGTTGCGAAGCCCCTCGGGCATTCTGACGAAGCAAAAGGTGCCAAGAGGAGTAATAAAGCTGGTTTTTTCTTCGTCTTCTTTCTTCATCCAGATCTGATGATATCCGGAGAAGCAATCTAGGAGAGACATCGTCTCGCTTGCAGCAGCCTGATCAATGATTTTGTCAATTCTTGGGAGTGGGAATCATCTTTTGGACATGCCTTGTTGAGGTCAGTGAAGTCAATACACATTCTCCACTTGCCATTTTTCTTTTTCACAGGCACAGTGTTTGCTAACCACTTGGGATATTCAACTTCGCGTATAACATTTGCATCGAGCAGCTATTGCACCTCGACTTTGACTGCGCTCACTTTTTCTTCGCACATTTTCCTCAATTTCTGCTTCTTCGGCCTCATGTCGGGGCTGATTGCGAGTTTGTGTTCGATTATGCTCCTATCAACGCCTGGCAAATCATTGCTTGACCAGGCGAAGACGTCTTCGTTTTTTCTCAAGAACTCAATGAGTCTTTCCTCTTCGTCTGGCTCAAGATCTGAGCCGATGATGATTTTCCTGTCGAAGACATCAGGCTGCAATTGCACTTCTTTTGTTTCTGCAGCACCTTGCATACTGCTGCTGCTTTTGTCAGCAATTGGCTTCTCCTCTGGGTAAATGGGATCACTTTCTTCGAGGAAATGAACCTTTCGCTGGCCTGGGGTGTTGGCATATTCAATTCTTCTTGCCTCTGTTTGGTCACCATAGACGGTGATGACCCCTTTGAGAGTTGGCATTTTCATGCATAAGAAAGCTTGCCTTATGATGATGTCGAAGGCATTTATGACTCCCCTGCCGAAGATAACATTGTAGTCGAAGAACACGTCAACGACGTCGAAGGTAATGAACTCTGTTCTTGCATTTGAAGTGTCGCCAAAAGATACTGGCAGTGTGATTTTCCCCAAAGTTGCAGTGCGCTTTCCCCCGAAGCCGACTAAAGGTGTATCTGATGGTTCCAAATTATCTGGGTTGATGTTGGACATGGATCTAAGAGTTTTTGCCAAGATGATGTCCGCAGAGCTGCCTGTGTCCACTAGCACTTTCCCAATTCTCCAGCCAGCAATGTTGGCTTCAATCGACATTGCGTCATTGTGTGGAAAGTTATGGAGCTTGAGATCTTCTTCGGTGAAGGTAATTGGCATGTGAGACCATTCTGATTTTTTGTATGGACCGTCAACTGAGATGTTGTTGACCTGGCGAAAGTAGCTCTTTCTCTGCTTCTTTGTCTCGAAGGCAAGTGAGGATCCTTCAGTTATAGGCATGATGAGGCCATAACTGGGCAATGGGTTTGCTGGGTTGTGATCTTGCTGTTTTTGAGGTGGTGGGGGTGGTGGTGGTAATTCCTCCACTTTGATGTCTTTGTTTGGATAGGCTGATTGTTTTGAGGGTAGAACTGTGGGTACATGCTTTGTGGGTAATAATGCTGGAATGCTTGGGGCGAAGGCGAAAATTGAGTCGCCATCGCGGTTGTGGGATGAACAAAATTTGAGTTTAGGGAGGGATAAACTGGGCAATAAGGATGGATAGCTTGGGTTTGTGTCTGGGTTTGGGTGTTTGGGTGCGAAGCCGGAGATGGCTTCGTTTGGGTGGCTTGGATTTTTTCTGGTTTCATCTTGTCGATGGTTTTCTTGATGTCTCGGCACTGTTCTGTGCCATGGGTGTGATTTTTGCCATGGTACTGGCAAAATAGCTCTGGTCCTGAAGGTGGACCCCTTCCTCTTCCTCGGCCTCTGCCGGTTCTTCCACCCCTTTGGGTGGGCTCATTTCTTTGGCTCTGGTACTGGTTTTCTGGGTAGGTGGGTTTGTTGTCTTAGAGCGAAGGCGGGCTTTCCACGCTCATGATGGTTTGGGATGGGTAGCTTTGGTAGTGGTTTTGGTTGTAGTGGTGCTGTTTGTTTTGGGAATCATATTGGTTTTTGAGAACGGCTTCTCTGGTGATCCGCATTCGGTTGTCATTGTTGGACCGACAATATTTATTGAACTCTTCATACAGATCTCCAAGGGTTGCTGGTGTTTCCCTTGCAATGTGTTGAGCAAAAGGACCTGGCCAAAGCCCCTGAATTGCTGCAAATTTGGCGGCTTCGTCAGGAATATGAGGAGCTTGAGATCGCAGTCCCACAAACCTGCGAAAGTAGTCCTCCAGAGATTCCTTCGGCTGTTGGTGTAGAGTTAATTCTGCGTATGAGAGTGTTTGGTCTCCCATTATGCTGAAATTCTTGATCAACTCTCTTTTCAGATCATACCAGCTGGTGATAGATAACCCTGGAAGCTTGGTGTACCAGTTCATTGCGGTGCCATCGCAGACGATGATAAAAGACTTTGCCAATACGACATCATCTCCCCCTGCCGAAGCTATTGCAGCTTCGTAACTCATGAGAAATTGCTTGGGGTCAGTGAGGCCATTGTACCTTGGTAGAGAGATAGGCTTGTATGAAGGCGGCCATCTTGCCAACTGCAGACTTTCTGAGAGAGGGCAGGTACGGTCGATGGGACGAGTGTGCAGCACTTGGAAGCCAGTTTCTGATGTGGAAATGTGATTTGTTCCTGCGCTGGCGAAGGTAATTGGGTCGTTGAGTTCGGCTTGGAGTTGAGCAACTTGTTTCTTGGCTTTCTCGAGTTCTTCTTGGAGCTTCGCAACTCTAGAACTAGTGGAGTTCAATCTTCTTTGCTTCGCTTGTCTCAGCTCCTCCAACTGCTTCCTGACCTGTAGCAGCTGGTGTTGCTGTTCTTCCTCTTCCTCCTGCATTTGCTATCGCAGCTCAAGCTGAGTAGCTTCGAGCTCTCTTTGCTGCTCCAGACGGCGAAGGCGGAGCCTGTCCTCCACCCTGCGCAGCTTTTCTTCGGTGGTGAGAGTGTCTTCATCGACTTCCGTGTCTTCATTGACGGCTTCGGTTATGGGTAATAGGGTGCTTGGTGGAATTATGGCTTGGGGATCGGCTTCGCCGGCTGGGGATATGTTTTCGATGGTGTTGATTGGTGGTTTTATTGTTCTTCTTGGTGTCATGGTGGTATTCGTGGGTTGTCTTCGTGCACAGCACAAACGGTGGGCGCCAGTTGTTGGGTTACAGCCGAAGCTAATGAGCCCAAACAACAGCCAAGACAGAGAACAGAGACAAGCAACAACAAATTACTTATCAACAGTGTTCCCGGGAATCAGCCCTTTACACGTTGGTGAGGGGTTCCCTTTTATAGGGAGGTCAAGAGGCACATTTTACATTCCCCTTATACCCCTGAAAATCAAGCAGCATCCTCTAGACTATTCAACTACGGTTCCCAAGGGCATAAGGGTACATTTACACGTCTCAATATGAATGCGTGGACCAGCAACTCCGTCTTTGACTCGGTTTGGACTTGGTCCACGTTGCCTTCACCATGCCTCCAGTGACCTTTGTCGCCTTCACCACCCGATGTGCCTTCAGTCGGGTAGCGCCTTCCTCCGTTCAGGGAGGAAAAAACTGCCACGCCACCACCCGAGCACGTTCTAATCCTGTGTAACAAGATGAACCAAACAAATGCAAGTGATATACATTAGTTACCTTCGCACCTGCCTAAAATCCGACTAGGAGAGCGAAGGCAACGGTTCGGCTCATAATGCCTTCGCATCCATTTTCGGCGCCAACCAGCACCGAGGGCACCGGATCGCCCCTCGGTGCCCAGTCTCCTAGTGAAGGAGAGAGAAACCGGATTCAGACGTGAAGCTCACAGACTGCCTTCGCATACGAGTACGGTGAACTTCTGTCTGCCATCAGCGAAGGTAATTTCCTTTCAGGGATAAGTAGCGAAGGTAATTTCCTTGAACCTGAAACAAGATAACCGGGTGAAGGCGTTTCCTTGACAGGACAATCCCCCAACACTGGCTCCCCGTGATCTCAATAATGATTTTCAGGCAGTCGAACAGGACAACCTGCAGATCCGAACTCTCTTGGAGACAATGGAAGCTATGGCCGAGGGAACCCCGATGGCCACCATTGACAAGAAGGCTCGGGAAGCTACGGACAAGGCTAAGGAATGACTAGAAGCCGCCGCTGCACCACCAGCTCCATCCAATAGGCCTAGCAAGCCCCAGCCGGTTCGCTCCCGATCTGTCAATAGACATTCACGATACCGTCCCCTGGAAGGACATGACATGAGGCCGCAGCTCGAACACAATCGCCGGAACCGTGACGCTCGGGAAACTCTCATCTACAACCGAGATTACCGAACACACGAGGGCTACTACCAGTCTCATCCAGACTCTCCACCACGTGACTCCCGGCCAAGCATTGGAAGATGCCTTGCGTATTCACCAGGCTTGCGCATGGTCAGGTGGCCAGAGAAGTTCCGTCCTACCAACATCGAAAAGTATGATGGAACGACCAACCCCTGCGAGTGGATCCAGATCTATTCGATGATCATCAATGCCACCGGGGTAGATGACTACGTAAAAGCCAACTACTTGCCGACTGCCCTGCAGGGATCAGCCCGAACGTGGCTCATGAACCTACCCGAGGCCAGCATCAAGTCATGGACTCATCTCCAGGAGACATTTGAGGCCAACTTCCAAGGCACCTACAAACTCCCCGGACATGAGGGTGATCTGCTCAACTGTGTGCAGAAGCTCGGAGAGTCTCTTCGGGACTACATCCGCCGATTCAGCGACACCCGTAACACCATCCCTGACATGGTGGACAATTGGGTGATTGTAGCCTTCAACCATGGTTGCAGGGATGAGAGGACGGCGGAAGAACTTGCCAAGAAAAAACTGAAGACGGTGGCGAAACTCTACAAGATCCTCGAGGAGACCGCCAAGATGCCGAATGCCCGAGCAAGGGTCCAGTCAAAGCCTGAACATAGCAAGCCGCCCGGGGAAGGCAAGAAGAAAGACAAGCACAAGAACAAAAGGCACAAGACCGAGGGTGAGGAAGTCTTGGCAGTAGGCAGGAAACCCCGTACCGTCGCCAAGGAAAACCTGAGGACCTTGCGATATACTGCCCTATTTACTGTTTGACAAAGCATAACTTTGTGGAGTGCACGGTGTACAAGAAACAAAGACAGGAAGAAGAAAACCAGAAACAAGGGGGACCGCGTGACCAGAACTCTCAGCATCCTCGTCAGGCCAACTACATGGATGGCGATGATGAGCCTCAACTCCCTGACGATCGCCACCATATTCGGTGGTTGCTCAACCCGAACCTCCAAATCCCAGCTGAAGCTGGTCGAGAGGCAAATCGCAAGCACCAAACCCTGCAGGCAGCCCTTGAGATGGTCTGATGTCCTGATCACCTTCGATCAAACGGACCATCCCAGCATGCTGTACGACGGGCCATTGCTACCACTGTGCATCAAGCCTTGGATCAGCTCGCGCAAGGTCGGGCGAACCTTGATCAACAGTGGAAGCGCCCTCAACCTGTTGTTCATCAATGCCTATGACGAGCTCGGTATCCCAAGGAAGTCATTGTCACCAGTGGACAAACCATTCTACAGGGTGATACCGGGCATTCGAGCTGTCCCATTGGGGAGGATCGATCTCCAAGTAACCCTCATGGAAGGGAAAAACATCCGATTAGATTTTCTCACCTTTGAGCTAGCAGATTTCACGTCAGCTTACAACTGCATCTTGGGCAGACCGTTCCTGAAGAAGTTCATGGCGGTCGCGCACTTTGCTTACTCCATGATTAAGAAGGCCCGATCATCGTCTGTGGTGACCGGAAGGGTGCAGTTCAATGTGATCTAAAAACCCTGGACATGATCAAGGGAGGAGAGCAGGACCCAGTCAAGGCTGCCAAAAATGCTAGAAAAATGCCCAAGAGTCAACCAAGCACTGTCGGGCAGGCCGCTGTCGCTGAGACCTCCCGAGCAGCGGAAGCCCGATCAAGGGGAAAGGCACAGCCAGTGCTCACAGCGGACAAGGACGTCGCGGCGAAGCCAACTACGGTGGAAACTCCAGAAAACAAGGATACACCTCCACCAGCTGCGGGCGACTCACCAGCCGAGGCCTCCCCGATCACGCCCAAACAGAAGCGTGTCGAGCCAAGCACCAAAGTGGTAGCACTCGATGAAATGAACCCGACCAAAACAACACAAGTGGGGACAGGTCTGGATGAAAAATAGGAACTCGAGCTCATTGCTTTCCTCCAGGCAAACACGGACGTGTTCGCTTGGGAACCGTCTGATATGCCAGGGATCCCTAGGGAGGTAATAGATCACAAGCTTGGCATACGAACCGGCGTTCGACCAGTCAAGCAAAAGCAGAGAAGATACACCCCGTAGAAACGAGACGCCATCAATGAAGAAATAAACCGACTACTCAAAGTCAGCTTCGTTCGAGAAGTCCCTTTTCCGAAGTGGCTGGCAAATCCAGTCATGGTGAAGAAACCCAACGGAACATGGTGAATGTGTGTGGACTACACCGATCTGAATAAAGCATGCCCGAAGGACGAGTATCCATTGCTTAGGATAATTCAAATTGTAGATTAAACCTTAGGATGTGAGTTGCTTTGTTTTCTAGATGCCTATTCGGGGTATCACCAAATAAGCATGTGCATTGACGATGAGGAGAAAACTGCATTTGTAACTTCCTTTGATATTTATTGTTATATAAAGATGCCTTTCGGTCTGAAAAACGCAGGTTGTACTTATCAAAAGTGTGTTCACATTGTTCTCAAAGGCCAAATCGGCCGTAATGTGGAAGCTTACATAGATGATATCATTGTGAAAAGTAAGTTAAAAGGCGACCTAATCGTCGATTTAACTGAAACATTCAACAACTTGCGCAAAAACAGGATGATGCTCAACCCCGCCAAGTGCAACTTTGGTGTATCATTGGGTAAGCTCCTTGGTTATCTCGTGTCTCAGCGAGGTATAGAGGCAAATCCGCACAAGATCAAGGCAATCGAAGACATGAAGGCTCCACGCAGCCGCCACGAAGTCCAGAAGCTAGCAGGAATGATGGCGTCCCTGAGTTGATTCATATCCAAGTCAGGCGAATGAGGTATGCCATTCTATAAATTGTTATGTAAAACTGATCGTTTTGAGTGGTCGGCAGAGGCAGAAGAGGCGTTCTAGGCATTCAAACTATACCTGCGGATAATGCCGGTACTAGTCCCGCCACAACCCAAAGAAGAGATGTTGTTATACGTAGCAGCTACACCAACTGTTGCCAGTACTGTTCTGGTGGTCGAACGGCCTACAGAAAAGTCAACAACACAGCATCCTATTTACTTCATAAGCGAGGTGTTGCACGATGCAAAAACAAGGTACCCTCAGATTTAAAAATTATTATATGTTGTGCTAATGACTTTCAGGAAACTCAAGCATTATTTTCTGAGCCATAAGATCAAGGTTGTGTCAACCTACCCCCTAGGCACCGTTTTACATAATCGAGATGCTGTGGGTAGAATTGCACAATGGTCCATGGAGCTGGGGGCTTATGATGTAGAATTCATACCCAGAACTGCTATCAAGTCGCTGGCTCTGGCAGATTTTTATTGCAGAGTGGACAAATCCCGAACCTGAAGAAAGTGCCCAAAATCCTGAACACTGAACCATGTTCTATGATGGAGCATTTTGCAAAGCAGGCGCGGGGGGCTTGGGTAGTCCTTATTTCGCCACACGATGACATTGTCAGGTACGCCTACTAACAATGTTGCCGAGTGTGAAGGGCTTTTGATAGGACTTCGCATAGCTGCATCTCTGGGCATTAAGAGGCTACTCGTGACAGAGGATTCTGAGTTAGCTGCTAAGCAAGTCATGAAAGAGTACAGTGCACGAAGTGATGTCATGGCCAAGTATTTGGAAGCATATAGGCGGATGGAGAGCAAATTTGATGGGCTTGAAGTACGACACGTCAAAAGGGAGTACAATGGCGACGCAGACAAACTTGCGAAAGCAGCTGCGGAACGCACACAGCTTCCAGGTAACGTGTTACTTGAAGTTCTTACTAAACCTTATGTGTTGGTATCTTTATCGAACCAAAAAAACTGTGCTTGACAAAGGCACAGTCTCAACAACCAACGAATCCACCAAGGAGTCTATGTTGGTCGATACGGGTTGGGCTGTCGCTCTAGTTGGAAACGAGGAGAACTGGATGGAACCAATCCGGGCATACCGCACAAACCAAGCTATACCCGACGATGATGCGGCATTGGAGAAAATCCATCGTAAAGCCAAGAATTACTGATTGGTTGACGGACGACTGCACAAAGCAGCACACAATGGAGTACTCCTCAAATGCATCACACGGGCTGAGGGCATTAGTTTGCTCCACGATATTCACGGAGGAATCTGTGGATCTCACGCTTCTCCCCGATATCTAGTGGGGAAAGCATTCCAACAGAGCTTCTATTGGCTTACAGCTCTTCAAGATGCAACCGATTTAGTAAAGAAGTGCGAGGCATGCCAATTCTTCGCACGGAAAATAACTAAACCTGTGTAAGCTTTAAACACTATTCCTTTGTCATGGCCCTTTGCCACATGGGGAATAGATATCCTCGATCATTTTCCAAGGGCCATCGGGGGTTACAGGTTTCTGTTCGTCGGCATCGACACATTCACAAAATGGGTTGAAGCCAAACCAGTTTAGAAAATAACAAAAGAAGCAACTATCAAATTCCTGTGGAGTATTGTCGTTCGATTCGGGGTCCCGAACAGGATAATTTCTGACAACGGAACACAGTTCAAGAGCAAAAAGTTCGCCGATTTCTGCTACAACTACGCACACATGATCGGTCATTGGTAAATCACCCGAAGACGAACGGGCAAGTGGAACGAGCTAACGTCATCATACTCCAGGGCATCAAGAAGAGGATTTTCAACAGATTGCAAGTTTACCACAAACGATGGATTCACGAAGTCCCAACAGTTTTGTGGTCCATGCGAACCATAATGAACAGAGCAACAAGAGAAACACCCTTTTTCTTGGTGTACGGTGCTGGAGCAATTCTACCTTCTGATATCCGGTTATAAGCCCCATGAGTGGCAATATTTTCAGAAACTGAAGAGCCTAACAGGCGCAATGACGACTTGCTCCTCCTCGAGGAGGCTCGCGATGTAGCTAGTTTTAGAGTGGATGTTGACGCTCGTTATACGTACACTTTTAGAGCTATTTAGATGGTGATTTTGGACTAATTCATATACTAACCAGCCACTTGTCACTTGAAATAACCCCGATTCCATATATGTGTTGTGTTTTGGAGCATATTGTGTTTTTGCAGGAAAATGGCCCAATTTGGGGCATTTATATTCAAGGCCCAAAACTAACTACGAGCCCAAAGGAATCGAGCCTAGCGGAGGGAGCCCAACCAATGGACCATATGGGCTTTCATAGCCCAACTCATGGTCTTAGGTGCCCACATTCAATGAACCTTGGGTATGAGAGACTTAAGCATGAAGGAATTGAAGATTTGGAAAGTTATCTACAAGAACAAGGCAACCTCAGAGATATTCGCGCAGCCCGGGACAGCATGATATTTTGGTATAGATTCAGAGATATAAATGGCCCCTAATGACAAAATGTTGAATACCAAAGTTGTAGCCATCGCCGAGATCTTCAATTTGGATATATGGAAAGTACAATTTGGAATATGGAGCTGGGAGATATGGCCTCCGAAATGCATGCTGCGCAGAGAAGTCCGGAATCAGACAGATTATCTTTCGGCGCTGTTTTGGGATCTTAACTTCATTTCCAAGGAAACTCATGAGTACCAAAGTTGGAGATAATTTTGTGCTTCATAATTTAGAATCTGAGTTTGCCCTATTTGGAGTTCGGACGAGGAAGATATGACGTCGGGAAGGCAGGGCTGTGAATTAGGAAAATCTGGACGAGTCAAATCTTATGAAAACCAAGTTTGCTTGACTCTCAAGCAATGATCCCGTGGAAGGGAAGGTGGAGCATGCCTCAAGGCTCCCCTAGGCTATAAATACAACCCCCTAGGCGCCCTCAAGAAGGGGAGATTCAGATCCAATCACCAGAAATCGACGCGAAGAGGGACACACACCGAAGAAAGCCGACGGCCACCACAAGTCCTCGAGGCTGCCTAGGAGATGGCTTAGGCCATGCCCTAGCCGCCATGGTTGGCCCTGCGTGGTGAAGCCATGGCAGAGTTCCGGAGCCATGCCTTGAACTCATCAGGGCATATGTACATTCGATGGTGATATCAATGTACTTGTTTTGTTTACTTGATCTTCTAAGATGCATGCTTTCTCTCGTATGTCTAGCTCGCATATGTTCTTAGTAGGAATAGATCTAATCGTGGTGATTTGTCTATGCCCTATGGATACATTTTAGTAGTGCGTAGGAAGTCGGCATGATTATCCTCGTGTGGTGACAGTATGCGGGAGGGAAAAGGTCGAACGATTGCATAATGTTGAGTAAGATTGACGGCGAGTACCATGGAAGTTGTTGCGTGGCCACCAAGGAGGAGGAGCTTCGAGTAAAGAGCACTTGATGGGTGTTTGAGGTAAAGCTTTGGGAAACCTTAGGCGTTGACGCGCACCTCGCAAGGGCACCCATGGGAAGTTCTTAGAGATGGCTCTTTATCTTTGTACGAGATTAGATTGATTATCACTTTGGCCGGAGTTGCAACTAGAAGATGGTAGGCTTGTGCTACCTTTGGTCATGTTGCCTCGTGTTGTGGGGTTGTGATCCATTTATTATATTTATCAACTTCACACACATGTTTAACCTCGTATGCAATCTATGCTTCATGATAGGATTAGATCCGTTTGGCTAGATAGAAAACCCTAGGTAGTTCTTTGTCGATCCACGGATTGATAAACCTTCGGGAATACTCTAAGGGAAAAGCTACCAACGATCCATGCGCTTGCAGTTCACAATTGGTGTGTCTAAGGACCGTCAACAAGCTTTTCTGGCGCCGTTGCCGAGGATCGGCAACTCGAACCCTAGAGTGATCTTTCTAATTTTTCGGACTAACCCTAATTTTATTATTGTATATATCCTGTGTTTCTTGTTTGTGTCCATGAATGCAGGTAAAACCCTAGACACAAAGCGATCAAGAAGTTCTCAACATCCGGACTTTGATAAGTCCAAATGTTACTCAAACAAAGTTGATGGCTACGTGAAGATCCACTCTTTAGTGGTAGGTGCTAACTTTTGTTAGTGGCCCATCATCCGCTATCGAGCCCACGCACAAAACAAGTAAATATGAACAATGTATGCCGCTGTGTCAATTAATTTTTAAGACTAATGTCTCTTGGAGATTTGTTTGTCCAAGCTACAGGTGATGAATCATGCTCCGACGAAGTCGTGAGATCCAATCATCAACATCTATGGAAGGTTGCTGTTGAGACCAGTTTTTCACCCATTATCAGAGAGGTACCATAGAATAAAATTAAAAAATATGAAGCTCCATCAAATCTTCTTTCCAACGCGCCAATAATCGTAAATTTTGAAGATCGGTGCAAGAAGTTATGGTTAAATCTTTCAACACTACGTATTCTGAAATCTGTTCAGATAGAACGTAGTGCCAGATTAAGACAAGCGTAACTCTTTCATCCGGAGTCCATTCGAAGTGAATGAGCACTCGTTGGAAACATAATTTGATGCACGTTGCAATGGAGTAGAAGTTCGGTACATGGTCTACACTGGACAAAGAGTAATTCAAGAAAGAAGAGGCAGCAGCAAATAACGGAGAAGGTGATGACTATGTCACGGGATGATTGGAGTGTTTTATGCACAAAAGATGATGATTTGAAGTTGATCAAGACTGGAGGCAACAAGATTAGAAGCACCATGACACCACAAATCTTCTCAAGTAGGATGCTCAAGAAGTTTCTAATTGAGTGATGCTACCAACTAAGGAAACCGCTCAGATCATTGATACAAAGCACAAGAGACCCTATGATCCCGGCACCTTGGGTAAAGCAAGAACTATGAAGAAGACACATCATTGGCATGCCACTCACTGGTGAATCAATGGTGATGACCTTGAATCCTAAGGATGCACAACACGACACTCCAAAAACCACAAGACCAAGATCATCAACATCTCAGGACCAATTGACAAGAAGGTACTGTTTGCATCAAAATTTTGTACAATATCTAAAGAAAACAACTGAATATTATTAGATATTTAAAAGCCCCATGAAGTTCTGGTTCCAACGAATCAAGAATCAAGTCAATCGGAGATTCCTACAAGCGGTTATGATCAAAACATCGAAGGTCGTGCATTCTGAAATTTTCTGGACAGCACGTAGCACTAAAGTAAAATGGGCAGAACTCTCTCGTTTGAACTCCGTTTACGATAAGTAACCACTCATTGGAAAGGTAATTTCATAAAATTTTCAATAGAGCTATATTCTGGTATATGTTCTTTTCTAAATATAGGGGAAATCCATGAAGATGAGGCAGGAGCAACGTGATGAGAACAAGATAGAGGAGATAACGATGACAACAATGAAGAGGAGCTTGGGCAATGCCTTCATCAAGCGTACAAGATCAAATTAAGAAGCTTAGAACAAAAGGAAGACCTTCAGAACATTGGCATATGAAGAAACAATAAGGCAACATTCAATTCATGAAGATGTTAGACGTAAATCACAATAGATTACAAAAGGGCAACATCAAGCTGTATGGATACTTCAGATTCACGCACGAAGGACCATGGCTTCACAACAATGAGAAGATATGTGAGAAGTCTAGCTCTATGACTTTAAATGAAGCGCTTTGCGGGAGGTAACCCGATCTTTTGTTTATTATCTATATAAGATAACGGTTTATATTGTGCTCTTTAATCGAATCATCAAGTAATATTGTACCATTGCTCTAATAAATGCCACAACTTTATGTTGTATGATCTAAATATTATTGAGAGAGCATTTTGTTATTTGATCTTGGAAAATTTGTAGACCCTTTTGTGTGCCTGTTGCTAGTAGTGTTTAGAGTCTTTTTCTTTGTCTTTTTAGAGAGATATATGAAGTATGACACTACCCTTTGATTTTAAACTTGCGGCTAGTTGACTTAGGCTGACTTTTATTTTGTTTTTAGACCACCATTCATGTCATGTCATTTTTGTTCATCCACCTCATGTTGCACTTCATGCCATGTTGTTCTCACCCTTGCATTGCATTGCTTATTTTGTTTTGATCTAACCTTTTGTTAAACCCACCTAAGCCTTCCTATCACCCTGCCAAAAATCGGAGCCAACAAGGGTAGGATTGACTTGTGTTGATTTGCTTGCCGTCACCATTTGGATTAGCCAAGTCTATCTCTATTCCTTGTCCTAACTGAAAACTTTGACTAGTCTCCTTACGAGATCCTAAACCCTTAGGAAAACCTTTCATACCTATAGCCATCCTAAAACCATAGGTTTTGTTTTCCACCCAATGAAACAACCTTTGTTTTTCTTTTTGTTTTCAACCACCTTAGTTAGATTTTCTAAACTTGACTTCTCTCTTCAAAATTCTTATTTTAAGCCAAAAATATAGGATACCCATGAACCTTCCCCTAAACCTCGTTAGCTAGGTTGTTCGGTTCTTTTCGATGAATGATTTTCTTGTTGATAATGCTTCACTTCTTATGAAGTGGTCGGCCAAGATTTGTTGCTCTAAGCAATTACTTTTTGAATCAACTGATTGCGGAATAACATTGATAGACCTTTCAAACCTTGCTAACCCTTGTTTTTGCTAACTCTTTGCATGTGCATTTTGCATCCATTCCATCGTTCCATCATGCATTTGTTAGTTTGGCTCTTTCACAAAACTTCATGATGAATGCTTTCATATCCATGTTAATGCCTCTGCAGGGGCATTTTCCATTTGCAATCGTGTAAACATGGTGTTTAGACATGATTGCGGACCATCATCATTTAGTTTTGAGAGCCTTGTTAGCATTTACATTGCATTGGTTGGTTTATAAGCTTTGCGATGCACCTTATTTTTCTTGTGCTATAAAGAAATACCGATCTTGGGATAGACATGGTGTTTTAACCTTAGTTAATCTTTATGACTATGGAGAAATTCGGCAACCTAGTTGTAAACATGATGTTTAGAACTAGGTGTAAACATTGTCTTTATTTATATACTTTCCTCTCATTTGCATACTCACTTTGCACACCCGCACACCTATTAGGTTTTTATTTTTTTCTCTTTTACTAGGTTAATTATGCCACAAGTTAAGGTCTTAGGGATGTCATTGGTTGTTAGCATTTGCTATTACTCCCGACCGTCACCTCGGGGTTTTGTGCGTTTCAATTGTTTTGCAGGCATGATCAAAGTTGCAACCAAGATCGTCATCATCTCCAAAGATTTAAAGGGACACTGCTATTTTCATAAAAAATCTGCACATGTTCAGAGATCAGCTCGGGACAGATTGCGGTGCTAAAATAAAATAGGCGTAACTCTCTTGTTCGGAATCCGATTTGGGCAAATGATGACTCGTTGTAAAGAGAAATTTATGCACTTTGCAATGGAGCAATGGTTCAGTACATGTTCTGTTCTGAAAGTAGAAGAAAAATTCGTGGAAGATGAGGCAGCAATGAAGAAAACAAGCAAGGAGGTGATAATGATACGAGGAACGATTGGGACCAAGGCTTAATGACAACAAGAAGAGGTTGAGGAAAATTAAGAAAACAAAGGTGAAGAAGCATAACGATAATCTCCAAACACATGGCGGAAGGACTTCAAGAATCACATGATGGTTCACCATCTTTTTCCACGCCTAGCAACATGCTAAGCATGGGGGAGGATTTGTTGGACGAAAAGGAAAAGGCCATATGGAGTACAATGATCACGGTTGTCATAAGATGCTCAAGATTCTTCTCCCATGCTAAGCACAATGCTTAAGCATGGGGAAGCCACGCTACACTCCTGTCGGTGTGCGAAATAACCAACAAGTAAATTAGTGTATTGCGCGTTTGGGCTCCGGATGGTTCGCGAGAGGACACAAGGGATTATACTGGTTCGGGCACAAACGCCCTACGTCCAGTTCGAGGCTGCTCGTGTTACTCGCGTTGCTCGTAGTAGGGGTTACAAGCGGTCGAGAGAGGGAGGGCTCCCAAGTCTCTGAGTGCGTCTAAGCGTGAGTGTTCTGGTGTATGTGTGTGTGTTCTTCTTCGTCGTCCTAGTCTGTAGTGGGGGTGTACAAACTAGTCGGGAGAGGGAGAAGATCCCAAGTCCCTGAGCGGTGTGAGTGAGTGTGTTGCGTGCGGTGTCCGAGTCTTCAACTAGTGTCTGGATCCCCTCCCACTGGTGTCCCCTTGTCCCCTTTTATAGCCTCAAGGGGAGAAGGGAGCGGGGGGTAAGAAAGGGAAAATTACACAGGGAGTTACTGCCCCCGAGAGCTTCATCCAGCGCCGTCCGCCGAGCCGTACCGGGAGCAGGTGTTGACGGAGTGGGCGCCCCGCCGGACCCGGGATCGTACATCCCGGGGGGTTGGAGTCGATGCCTTCCCGGGTAAGCTCCCGGGTAGTTTCTGGGTCGTGGTTGACTTGCTCGAGGTCCTCGGGCGCTCCAGGTGTCCTGCTCGGGCTCCAGGTGTCGTCCATGGGCGCCTGGGGTCGTACTTGAGTGCCCGGTGTAGCGCATGCATTCCTTCTCCAGGCTGTAGCATTCCTGTTCGGATGGGACGGGCGCCACTGTGGCTGCCGTGGCGAAGGACGGACACCCATGATGTTCTGACGCGGCAAGTACCAAGTGGGTACGGCGCCGGACGGGCCGGGGCGTGGCTGGGTAGTTTTACCCGAGGAGCTGGAGACCACTCGGGAGCGGAGAACCCCTCGGGCGAACCGGAGACTCGTCGGGCGGCCTCCGATGGGAAATGGCTTGGGCGTATGGCGACACATCCTTGCGCCGGGTCTTCCGGATGCTCCACTTCGTCTCGGGCCCACGCCGACTCGGGCGAGACGAAGAGAGGTCGGGCGAGATAGCGACAGGAGTGGTTCGGCCGAGGCGGACGAGGGTCGGCCGAGGCGGACGCGGGTCGGCCGAGGCGGACGAGGGTCGGCCGAGGCGGACGAGGGTCGGCCGAGGCGGACGGGTCGGCCGAGGCGGACGAGGGTCGGCCGAGGCGGACGCGGGTCGGCCGAGGCGGACGGGGGTCGGCCGAGGCGGACGGGAGTCGGCCGAGTTAGGGGAAAATCGATCCTCCCCTAATCTGATGTTCTTCGGGTTTCCTGAAACTGCGTGGTCCCACCCGTCGGTGAGAGGGTCGGATATTGATATCCGACAGTAGCCCCCGAGCCTGCTCGGAGGACGGGTGGTTCTCCGTGCAGGCTCTCTCTTGATGCCGGTTCATATGTCACTCGGGGGTGCGCGCGAGCGCACCCACCGGGTGTAGCCCCCGAGCCCGTAGGGGAACAGTTGGTTCGCCTATGGGCTGGAGTAGAGTTTGTCTTTTTCCCACCGGGGCGCGCGAGCGCACCCGGTGGGTGTAGCCCCCGAGCCTATAGGGGAACAGTGGTTCGCCTATAGGCTGAAGTCGGGTTTGCCATCTCTGTGCGGTCCCTACAGGATGACACCGTGCGTTGTCCGATGGACCGGAGCATGGTCCGCTTTTTTCAGAGGTACTGGCTCCCTTCTGAGCCGTCGTGTCGTCCTTTCTGAGGTCACCGTTCGTTGGTGACGCTCTGTCGCCTTGCATGGAGGGCCACGCGGCGCGTTCCCGTACCCGGCTTGAGTGCTGACTCAGGTTTCTTCGGGCTATAAATAGGGTCGGCCGGGGCGTTTTCCTGGGCACGCAACTACCCTGCTTCTTCTTTCTCCTGTTAGCATGATATCCCTGGTCGGTGAATCGCCTCGAGGGCGTCCCCCTGGTCCAGGGGCCGAGAGATTAGTCGCCTGATGCCACAAGAATGACTGCGGCCTCGGGGAGTTCCGGCGCGGAGGAGCGCTGCTCGGCGTCGCAAGTGAAGGACGGCTTTGGCTCCGCCGACCCCTCCCGTCCGTTGATGCTGCCTCGGTGGCGGTGGAATGGGAGAGGGGGGGCGCACGAGCGGTCGCGCCATATCCGTCAGGCATCCGGATGTGTCGTGTGCCGCGGCGAGCTGAAGCCACTCCTCGACTTGCGTCGCCAGGGCAGTTGCAGTGGTCGTGTACAGCCACCTGCGCGCTTCCTCTCCTTTCCCTTGCGTCGATGTGATGCCGATACCGGCGACCATCGGCCCCAGGACGACGGAGAGAGTCGGTGGTGACACTCCATTGTCGCGGCCCCGCGGCGCGATCCTCTGCCGAGTTCCCCTCGTGGCGTCGGCGGGCGGGGAGATGCTACAAGAAGGACTGCGACGTTCGCAGTTCGGCCCTTCTTGCTGCGTCGGATCCCCTGCTCCCTTCGTCGCTTGATTTCGTCACCGATGGTGACGAAACCCGTTTGTGTTATCTCATGGCCTTTGGCCATATGTACTTTTTGCCCTTATTTGAGAAATAAAGGAATCTGGTTGACTCGGGGCGTCTTTCTGCGGCCGCGCAGTCGGCCTCTTTTGCGATTTCGGCTCCCCCGAGCGCCCCCGAGTCGGTCGGGCGGGAAGCCGTTTCGTCTTTTTATCGTTTTCCCCTCACGCATTCCCTCCGCGGGACGGAAGGTAAGGGCACGCCTCGTGTTTTACCGCGTAGGCCGAAACACGGCTCCCGGTGAGCTACTAACGGGCTAGATCGAGCGAGGCCTCGGTCCTCCTCCGGGAGAGGACCGTTGGATCAGCTGGTGATCGACCTCGGGTAATCCCCAGATTTCCCGACCTCCCTTAGTTCCCGCGATCGTTCGACCGACCGCAGGGGCTCGTCGCCTCTCTTCGGGGAGATACATGGGGTCAGGAATCTTAGGCTCGAACGCAGGTCCGGGCGTCCTCGGCACCCGTGTGCCGAGGCTATGGCCGCTAGGGGCCCACCCATCTCTGCCCCTTCGCTCGGGCGCTTCAGAGCGGCCGTCGGACCCTAGGGCCGGCCTTCGAACTCTTGGGCTGTTTTTCGATTTCGCGTCGTGTCCCTTGGGCCTAAGAACAGTCCAGGCTTGTTTTGTTTTTCCTGAAAGACAAAAAAGCGCAAGAGAAAGGAATAGGAACGGACGCAAAATAAATAAAAGAGAGGCGGGACCTGGAATGCGAAAGGGTTGAGAGAGAGAGAGAGAGCCTGGGCGCGAATCTCGGGACGTGGGCGACGTGGGGGGCGTGGACGCGCGTCGTGGGCCGCGTGGCTTCCGCGGGCTGAGGCGCATGGGGGAGACCCGAGGCGTCGCGCCTGCTCCCTCACCTGCCCATTTAAGGCAGAGAGGGGGGCCCCGGGCTTTCTCCTTCCTCCGCTCGCTTGTCATCGAACCGCCGCCGCTGCCTGCAAGAGAGAGAGAGAGCTTTTCTTCTCCTTTCGCCCATCTGCCCCCAAATCGCCGCCGCCTTTCTTCCCCTTCCGCTCGCCCGCCAGTCATGGCCTGGTCCCGCTCATCCGTCACGGAGGGAGAGCTTGAGCGCTTGGTGGGGCGCGGGCTCCTGTGCCGGCGAACCGACCTCGTGGAGTGGATGGCGCCGGGGAACGAGGAGGTCCCTGCTCCGCCCGACGGGTACGTTGTGTCCTTCGTGCCCTTCCACGAGCGGGGCTTGGGACTTCCTCCCCACAACTTCCTCCGCGGGCTCCTGTACTACTACAGCATTGAGCTGCACCACCTCAACCCCAACGGATTGCTCCACATGGCGGTTTTCGTCGCCATGTGCGAGGGATTCCTCGGCATCGAGCCCCACTTCAACTTGTGGAGGTCCTACTTCCACGTTGAGGAAGTGAAGGCGGAGGGGCGGCCGAGGCCACACGGCTGTGCCGGGGTGCGGCTGCGCACCGGACAGGGCGACAGTTACCCCTCGCTCCCATGGATCTCCAGCAATAAGGGGTGGCAGCCGAGGTGGTTCTACCTGCGGAGTGATCCGGCCGCCCCCCTCCCGGCCTTCACGGGAAGGCTCATCGAGGGGCGGCCGAACTGCTGGCATTGGGGCGTGCCTCAGGACGAGCGGCCTCACGTGACCGGACTTCGGGACGCGGTCGCCCGGCTTTGCGAGCGCGGGGTTACCGGCCCCGGGATCATCGCGGCGTACCACTCGCGCCGCGTTCTCCCCCTGATGGCCCGCCCTCTGCGGTTGGACCAGATGACCCTGGCGGCGGACTGGACCGGGTGTGTGATGGCGATCGGGGAACCTTCCGTCGAGGAGATGGTCGCCCGGCTCCGCGAAGCAGTCCAGCGTTCGTCCGCGGGGTACCCGTTGCCGAATCACCCCATCATGCTCCCCACGGGTGCGCCCCTCATCGAGGTTAGTTGTTGGGATTTTTCCCTTGGTTTTCGCCGTCCTTTTTTCGAATCCGGAGATTTATCTGACCCTCTTCTTCTTCAGGGCCCCCTGTCGTTCAGGGTTTCCCG
This sequence comes from Alloteropsis semialata, assembly GCA_004135705.1. Lineage (NCBI taxonomy): Eukaryota > Viridiplantae > Streptophyta > Magnoliopsida > Poales > Poaceae > Alloteropsis > Alloteropsis semialata. Next base: position 50,400,904 of record CM014271.1, read on the forward strand.
GCCCCCACTTCCCGAGGACGTGGCCGTTCGGGCCGCGAACCGTGCGCGCGCGGAGGCCGACCGCCTGAAGAAGAAGGAGGAGGAGGCGAAGAAGAAGAGGAAACGGCTGGCCCGCGAGAAGGCCGAGGCGGCGTACCGCGAGCGACGTCGGCAGGCTCGGCAAGACGGGCTGTGGAGGGAAGACCAAGGCTCCTTTGAGGGGGGCTTTGAGTATGCCTCGGACTCCTCCACTGGATCCGGGTGGAGTGGACCGACCCCCCAGCGCGGGCCCTCGGCCGATCGGGATACGCAGGAGGTCACGGGGCCGTCACACGACGGCAGGCCCGCGCCGGTTCCTCCCCCGACCCGAGGGCAGACTCCGCCGAGGGCCGACCGGGGCAAACGGCCGCGGGAGGCGGGCTCGGGGCCGGAGACGGCTCCGCCAGTCAAGCGTCCGTCCCGCGACGTCCCCGTATCGAGCCGGTGAGTTTCTCCCCCTTCTCTCGTCGACCTTTTTCCGATTATGTCGAGGGGAGTGTGTGAAGGCCCTTTTGTTTGCAGGAGGGGGAGTCAGGCGACCCCTTTGTCGCTGGCGCCGATCAAGCGGCTCGCGCGCCGGCCCGTTGAGGCGGCGACGGGTCGAGGGGTTAACCTGGGCGACCCCCGGGTGACGAGGACACTCGCCCCGCTTCTTCCCGAGCAGCAGCTTGCCGCGGCGTCGGGCGACGTGCTCGCGCACTCGGCGGGGGCGATCCCGGCGGCCCTTGTCGGGGCATACTTCCCGCTCGCGGACGATCCGGCCGGGGTGGAGGACGAGGCGCCGCCCGAGTTGAAAGCGCCGGACGGGAATGCGTCCGAGGAGGAGGAGAGG